>MU006606.1:0-164245 GCA_010093795.1 Sporormia fimetaria CBS 119925 | reverse complement strand
GATATGAATAAGACACTCTTTAACATATCATTTGATGCTACTGGCTCCCATCTTCATACTGAGATTGGTACTGTCGTTATTAGTGGCTCTACTATTTCAAATAATGCTACAGCTGTAGCAGAACCTCAACATCCTCAGTATCAACACTTGGCTATAAGTTCGGATAATGCATGGATAACATATAATTCAAAGAAGGTCCTGTGGCTTCCCTCAGAGTATCGTCCACTCTGCTTAACTGTGTTGGAGAAATTGATCGGTATTGGTAGTGGATCTGGAAGGGCATGGTTATGCAAAGTTGAGCTTAACGAAACTTAGCACTTAGACATGTGTCAGATTGGTATGATAAATAGATGTGGTGGCAACCTGATGATATTGATGATTGTTCTGTCTTATTTCAATCGTGTTCAGCTGTGTCCAAGTTCTTTGGCGAGTGTGCCAAGCCAGGTGGTCCCTGCTCGATTGTACAGATCCGACCTCACCAAAGCTCGTTCTATCTGACAGCAGCTTAGGCAGCCACTCTTGCGAGAACCTCCTACATCCGAAGTATCATACTTTCGACCGGTACTACGTTCTTGTGAAGAGAGGGACATAGTTGAAGCTCATCATCTTGCGTTGACCTAAGCAGCAACCTTGATGACTGCTCTTCCAGCAAGTTTTCCCTGATCCAGTTCATCGCAGAACTTTCCAATGTCGTCGAGGCCGCCATGAGTGAGGATAGGATGTACGAGACCCCTCGCTGTCAAGTCAAGCGTTTCCTTCACATCTTGGAGCGTGCCGACGACACTGCCAACCACATTGAGTCTCTTCATGCACATCATGACCGGAGGAGCGCCGGCAACCACACTTGCATCCTTGGGCAAGCCAACACAAACGACAGTTCCTCCAGGCCTTAGAAGAGCAGGCGCTTGATCGTAAGCGGCTCTCGTAGCAGCGAACACGATGACTCCATGGGCGCCGTACGTCGTGATCTTCATGACTTCTTCGGGGATATTCTGGGTCGAGCTGAAGTCAATATATTTTTCTGCGCCCAGCTTGAGGCACAAGTCGCGTTTGGCGTCGCCGCCGTCAACAGCGATCACACGCATACCCATTGAACGGGCGTACTGAATACCGAGATGCCCGAGGCCTGCATACTGTCAGCTGAAAATGCCTCTTCAATGATATATCCTGCATTGAGGAGCTCACCTCCTCCAGCTCCAGGAATGACAACCCAGCCTCCCGGTCTCACAGCACTTCTCTTGCAAGCAACGTACGCAGTAACGCCGCCACACATGAGGGGACCCGCCTCTTCATCCTTGACTCCATCAGGCAATCGAGTCGCATAATGTGCGTCAGTGACTGCATACTCCTGGAAGGTGCCAGCAATAGTGAATCCGGAGTTGAGCTGCTTGGGACAGTGACATTCGTCTTGACCATTGACACAAAACTCGCACTTGCGGCAGACACTCGCAATCCACTTGATGCCAGCTCGGTCGCCCACCTTCCACAAATCATTGACGTTGGAGCCCACGGAAACAACCTCGCCGGCTCCTTCGTGGCCTGCGATTCCATGGGTCGCTTCAGTCATCTTGAACTGCCACTCGTCTTTCAACAGAGACTTGTCGGATCCGCACAAGCCGGAATAGTTGATCTTGACGAGAATCTGATCCGGTCCAGGCTCCGGTACGGCAATCTCCTCAACGGCAATGGTCCCGTCATTCTTCCTGACGGCAGCCTTCTGGGTTTTGGGAACGCTCATGTTGTTGTTGTGGAGGGAAGGCCAGACGATCGATGAGGCGACTTCGTAGATGTTCGTGTCCTTACACACTTGTTGATGACAGACAGCTAATTCAGGGGCAGAGCGTCAATCAGAGCCATACTTATACCATTTCTGGGACCGTACGTGCCGCAAAGGCGTGCGGGGAAGGTGGCGCTATCAGCATCTCTAAGCAGCACACTAAGCTACCTCAGGTCTGGAAACAGTGGCAGTTCAGCTCATGTTCCCAAGTAAGCGCGTGATAATCTTTGAAGCTGATGCCGAGGAGGTTTCGAAGAGATGTCGATGTCATCTCGGAATGCGGGGTAGCTGACTAACCAAAGAAAGAACTTGATAGCTTGAACCTTCCCAACTACATCCACCCCGATTCCTTCATCGTCTTGATATGTTCCGCAGACTCGTGTCTCTGCCTCTCAAAAAATTATCTGGCTTTGAAAGTATGGACCGTTGCAATGACACTGATCCACAAACATTACCAACTTTCCGCCATGAATCTCAGAACCCGCTCCCTGGCTAACCGGACAACCCGCAATTGCTGGATATCTATAGAGCGACCAAGCTTCTGAAATGCGACTGGATTCGAGCAGATAACAGCTGTCCCAAGGATCGTCCTCAATTCTAGAGCTGAGGTTAGTTTCGGAAAACGAGGCGGCTTTGGGAAGGGACGGTACAGCCTTCCTACGTAGACTCAAGAACATCCACCATTCGCTCGAGAAAGACGCCAGGAACGCCTCCATGCATTCGATGCTTTTATCCAAGGGCTGGACCCTTGTTTCGGCATTGTCGTGTCTCGATGGGTAGCGTGGCGTCGCGATTAGACTCAGCCGCTCAGCCACGCTGTCACCGAGCTGGAATCAAAAGCTGGCTCTACCCTGTGTTGGCTGGGTGTTCTTCGCTACAGCAGCAGACCTCTCCAACTGTATCTCTCATCAGCATTAGTACCTTACCTGCACTTACAATGGACCAGATTGTCAATAGTCTAGGATGGCTAGCAGCATTGGAGCCAAGGCCAGCACATCCTACTTAACGTCCAAGCCTGCTGTGATTGTCCTCTTGGGTCCGACTGGCTCTGGAAAATCATACTTCATTCGAGCGGCAACAGAAGATCCCTCAGTGAAGGTTGGTCATGGCTTGGAATCTGGTATGTGTGGTGAATCAAGAAAGCCATCTCAATACATCTATTGACCTGAGATTGAAGAGACACAAGCGATTGCTGCTTACCATACCACAATTGATGGAAGCGCCGTTCTCCTCGTCGATACTATTGGATTTGACGGCACATTTCAGAGCGACGCCGACGTTTTACGACAGATTGCAACATGGCTGGCTCAAACATACGCAAATGGGGTCCGCATGGCTGGAATTCTATATATGCATGACATCAGAAGCGTACAGTTTGGTGGTTCCGCAGTGAAGAACTTACGGATGTTCGAGAAAATGTTAGGAGCAGACGCCCTGAACAATACTGTGTTCGTCGCTAATCAGTGGGCCGACACTTGCTGTCAAGAGGCGGAAGCTAAGTTAAATGAACTGGTGCAAAGCCCTAAATTCTGAGTTTGGGCGATCAAGAGGGAGGCGACTTTTGAACGCTTTCTTGGTACTACCGAAGATGCCCGAAGGATTTTGAGGGTCCTACTACACAAAGAACGCCGCACAGTATTGAATATCCAGCAAGAGTTGATTGATGGACAGCTGGAACTCTCCAAGACAGAAGCGGGGAAGACCTTGCTTGAGGAGATCAATCGGCTCAGATCAGCACACATGGAGGAAATATTGTGGGTGCGAGCTGAATTGAAAGAAGCTTTGGACTTGAAGGATCATGCATTGTACAAGGTTATGGCTGAGCAGCAATCTCAGCTGAATCGGGAGCTTGAGAAGTCCCAGGCGGAGTATCGGAACTCAAATCCCAAAACAGCGTGCTCGAAGAATTCTGACGTGTCCACAATGAACGGGTAGCCCGACTGGAGGAAGCTTTCGAAGAGCGGCTCCGGTTCATCGAAGAGCAAACCTTGGCACCTCCTCCACCATACCATGAAGACCAGGGTAACACTGATGCACAAGATGACCCTGTACCAAATATGCAAGCACTAGGAGCAGAGAAATCCCCTCTGGCTGGCACTGCACTTAACATCATTTGGCAATTCAGTGAGAAGTTACTCCGGCCGCGACGGCGCGCTGGTTACCGGAGATTGGAATGGACATGTGTACTTCACCTCCTGCCTTGTCGATGCAGCGTTTACTGACATATACAGACATGTGGAGAGCCTCTCTATGGAGACTTCCGGGAAACGACGCCTGGATCACTCGATATACTGGCAGCGAAACTCAGAGAACAATCCGCACAGGGGACCCAACAAGGAGGGCCACCTCCGCTGCTTATTCCTGCCAAGGTGCATCCGAGACAAAGCTCGGGTGGAGGAGGTGGTATGCCAGGAGGAAGCAGAGGCAAAATTCCGGGACCAAGAAGCCAAGCGGGTGGTTCTTCAAACTCTAATGACCATCATATCCAAACCCGACAAGCTCTGTAGCTCTGTATAGAGACTGAAAATACACGCTTGAGATGAGCGAACTTTATTTAGGTGGTAACTGTACCGACGGAGTGCTCTTCGAAAGGATCCGAGAGCAGTATGAGCGCTCCCGCCCTTCACTACTCCCACTCCGAATGTGGTTTCGGAAACCAGAGAAAGCGATATTTGTAAAGATACGTTACTAAGTCTACCGTGACTCCGACTGCGGCCAAGCCTGACAACTTCATAGTTCCGCCTCGGGCAGCTACCATTCATTTCACCCATTGCGGGTACCATAGACTCACCTGCCGTGCCTCCTAAACAGGAAGTCTAGGACGGGAAATACATATATACCCCATGCCCAATCGATGAGCCACCTATGGACAGCAGGACCTTCTTCCACCATTTCTACTCTCCAGCGTCCAAGCATCCTTACATGATGTGGGGTTTGCGACTGCCCCGGAAGCTTGGTCCTAGCCTCGGACCAATGGCCCAGGGTTGGGGGATCTATCTTGAAGAACGCCCCGACTGGTCATTGTTTACAGGCCTCATGTTCATCATTCTCCTCCTCAGTGGCTTGGTCGCTGGGATTTATTCTCGGTACACGAATGATCCCCAGACAGGGGTTGCAATTGGCGCCTGGCTCACCACTGTACAAGCTAGGGGTATGACTGCGATGTTTTTCTGGTGGAGATAAAGTCCCCGCAAGTTTTCGAGCTATTCGTGATCATAGGCTGCCCTTTTCCAGGATTTCAAGTAAGATCGCGCCTCTGAGTGTTTGCGAACAAGACATCATGTGGTAGCGGAGACTGCTCGGGCACTCTAGATGTCGTTGCGGTATCAGGGGCCACATGCGCAATAGAAGGCTGGAGAGCGATTACAGCCTGAGGCGAGGATGGGATATCAACGAGAATAGCTATTCGGGTATTGCGATTGGATTAGATTGCCGCGCAGCGTACAAGGTCCGCACATAAATGCGACCAACCTCATTACGGCTAAATGGCCCGGCCGCCGGGCTGTGCCGCTCCATGCATAGAATAACAGAATCCCGCAGTCCAGACAGCTCGAAGTTTCGCTCCAAGTACGTCCAAACTTCATCATGATCTTCACGAAGATTTGTCGAATATTGTTGACAGCGCAATGTTTTGTGGTGTCCGCACGGCCGCAGCTCGAATCGGACAATACATTGTACAAGAACCGTACATGGTAGTTATGAGAACCCTAAACGCCTAGACGTTGAACTTCTGTTCCCGCGAAACCAAACCTATCGTCCGCAATTCCACACGCCAATCGTCTTTGCTATTCGCAATTCGGCAGCATTTTGGCCCTTTGACTTTTGGTTCGAATGGAATAGTACGGTCTGGGACCCGGCGAAAAGCGAGTGGAGAGATAATGCTGGAGGCTTCGAGGATCCATCACTTTTCTCTCACGACGAACACACTCGAGGACACATGCGAGACGACATAGAAGACCCGTTCTATATCCTCAACTTTACCACAACCTGGAACGACATCCACGAGACGACACATGGATCTCTGCGCTGGAAGATCGGCTTTGAGAGTTCTTGTTACTGGCCAAGTGGGTCTCTTCCTCGTTGGACATTGGATTCGCTTTTGGTCGAGGGCAAAGTGGAGTTCACCATTACAAACTCGGATGCTTACCCATTGCCAACTCTGAACGCCTCCTCTGGCTGCTCCGACACAATCGGCTCCTTCAGTATCGATGGCGAACTGGAGATGATCACGGCCAGTCATTATATGACTTGCCCGGTTGCACATATAGTGCCGAAGCTCGATGATTGCGGTGTCAAGATTGACGACAGTCTTGCAAGTCGGGTGGCGGATTATATGCAAACGGCCCCAGCGAATGGTCATGACACCTGTACATGGCCAAACCCTACTGCTACGAGCTACCTTGACGTATGCAAGAAGTCGGGTGGGCAAACGGCTTACAGTCAGGGATCTTTCTATCTTGCTCCCGTGGCCGTGGTTATATTTCTTCTTTTCCGGTCCTGAACGGGTGTCGACCGTACAGTGCACACTCGAAGACTTATTTAATAATGGCTCAATTGCGTCCACTTACACCAAATGCAGGAACGAAAGCGTGTTTTCTTGGTAATTATAAACCCTTGGCTCATAGCTTGGGAACGAGCCATGATGTGACAGCGGAGAAAGCCTTGGATGGATCCGCTGCCTCTCTGGACTTCTTGGGCAAAGTCAGCGCTGACGGAAAATTGCTCGATCCGCCAGAAGTACGGAAGGTGGAACTCGACAAGAAGTGGACATCCGCCATGTGGGCCGTCCTCATCAGCCATGTATGGCGTATTACCGGCATCACGGCAGTGATTCTGGACACTGGCGCGAACTGTAACGAAGCCGGGGTTGGAGCCGGGGAATACCTCTCTAGCAACCTTGCCGAGTACGCCAAAGGCTGTGTTGACAATCGGCGTTACTATCTTGTCGATCCCGACTGTTCCCCAAAGTCACCCCTTGAGGGACCCGGAGGCGGATGGCTCGACAACAAATTCCAAGACCCTAATGGCCTCAAAACCATTGCAGACGATGAATGGGAAGGTCTCACAGTGGAAGACATGATCATAAGTGCCGTCAAATGGAGCAAGAAACTTGCTCAAGCCTGTTATTCGTTCTACTCGTCTACCTCCGTGTGCTGGGTTTCGCCTTTAAGATACTTCGCCAGCGGCCCAGACGTTTGCTGGTTTGGAAATGGTGTCCCATTTTTTGACCTTGTCGACATCTTTGACAATTCCATCTGCTTCTCCTGGTGCCCAGAACTCAGGCATTTGTCGCAACCACATGCGAAGAGATGGTCCGTGTACCCTCCTCCTACGATATAGATAGACGTCAGACTTGGTGTCAGTCCTGCCACATCGGGATCGTCAAGAAAAGAAGCATGGAGTAAATCTTGTTCTGCGCGTGACGAAGCTCCGTCCAGATGCATCGACTCAAGAGACTTCGGGAGGATAGACCGCAAGTTGAAGTTTAGGATACGATCCGCTTTAGCGTCCTCAGTCATGCTCTCTATGGAGGTCTCCTCTTGGACATTATCAGGGTACAGCAGCCGGAAGTCGCAGCGTAGAGACTTTAGTCGCTGGAATCCTCGCAATTTGACTTCGGTAAGCGACCTCACATTTTCCTCCGCATCTTCGGATCGGTCTTGTCCTAGCCAGTCGAGCCGGACATCTCCTGGTCGGGCGGTAACATATTCTTTAATCGTCTTCTGCTCGAGTCGTAACTACGGAACATTTCAGAATAGGCATAGAGTGAAGATAGTGAACGTTTCTCTTACCTCTGTATCAACACAACTGATAATATTGAGCTCGAGATGTTGAAGTGTGGGGCTCGCGTATGTCGAAAGACAGTTGATGATGTACCGAGGGCAAGGAGGAGGACCTGGGAAATCGTCTGGGGGGCTCCTCGATTTCCATAGTAAAACGCTCTAGTAATGCAGTACTTTTCAGGATCCGCTGCATGTCAGACGATCCCAGGCGACAGCGGAGCAGAACGAGCTCTGTGAGATTGGACGAAAATGATTTGACACCCGCCCAGACGCGAGTCGTGAGTTTCCGAGCAACGTAAGTTCTGAGCGATGGAATGGCCAGCCAGATGCGACACCATTCGGCATCTGAGAAGTTTTGGGAAGATGGATACTCTCTGACCTCGATTACGGTTTTCAGATTCCGAAACGGGAGGTCGGGAATCTTATGAGGTGACAACTCTTTCATATGGGCGTATTTTTCAGCCACATAATACACAAAGCCTTCGTCTAAAGGTTCAAGGTAATCGGTAATGTTGAATCTGAGGGTCTCGAGGGCCGGGAGAAAGTGAACGAGCAAGGTCAAAGGGCTCCACCTTTGCTCCTGTGCTTTTACCACCAGGTCAGACGGGATGTTGTACTCAAATTTATCCACCTTTTCCCATTCATGGTGATCGAGGTTGTGGTTATGGTCTGCAAATGGGGGTACAACATCGTAGCTGATCTCTCGAACGTAGTCACTTTTGTCTGAATCGCACACTACTGTTTTGAACAAGTTCCAGACCTCGAAGGGAGTTGTCCACCTCTGTACTTGGTGCAAAGCGTACATATGTGCATGATGTTTGACGATTCGGTTGCACAAGATCCAGTTGGCTTTGCATGTTATGGCGAAGTTGAAGGCTGAGCGAGGGTCCAGATTCTCCACAATCGAGAGTCTCAGTTCAGCTGGAAGGTCCATGATGTGAGCGATTGAGATAGCAGATCAAGAAGCGATGAGGACGCTTTCACCTGGGCAACCCCCAGCCACTCTGCATGGGGCCGGGGCTAACCGCTCTTGTGCAAGCGTAATGTGTGCATCACGTGCGGCAGTGCGCGCTCAGAATGATAAGCGATTGCACTCCCAGATCAAACTCTCCACTCGCGGATGAAATGATGGCCTTCAGGCGAAGCATGTTGATTGTAAAGAGAAAGCAGTGAACAGAAATTACGCACGTGAGCGCGAGGGAGGTTTGGCCGGATCTACATTTACCCGGCGCCGACCCACGTCTTTAACTTCCGTGCTCGTATTCCTCGCATTTCAGGCCTCGCATTTCTCGCGTTTTGCACCCAAGCCCTGCGACCGCCTCGGATTCGCGTGTCTTGCTGTCCAGCATGTGAAAACTTCTTCTATTACAGGCAGGTACCCATTGTTTAAGCCAGGCAGCGTTCAATTGTGTACGACTACATAAAACCATGAACTGCCATCAGTCCTACCGATACAGCACTGATAGTCCAGACGTTCCCCAACAACATAAACTTGCTCGCAGCATTTCCAGTCTCTCCCCCCGCGAATGGTCCATCGGTGGGGCCGAAACGCGGTGCCGTCTCCTTGGGGAGGTTGGTAAACATCCCGTTCAAGGACGAGATGAAGGTTGTGTCCGGGAAGAGGTCGGAGATGGCGTCGCGGATGTCTGTAGGAAGAGTTGGGAGATCTGTGGTGAAGTCCATCCCTCCGGTCGAATCGATGGTAGCGTTGCGGGCTTCCTGGATCGATACAACGCTTTCCGGCATCGGTGCAACGGTGAAGCTTCGGCTTGAGCATTGTGAACTCAACATGGAAGCAAATCCGGTCCCCAGTCTGCTGTAGAAAAGTGCACAGTCCTGGCAACTAGATGTGATTCAGTCAGGACAGCGTCAAGAGGAACCAGGAAAACTTACGCTTGCTCGACTGGCACAGATCCGCCTTCGCACACGCACTTGTAGTACTCTGGGGACGACAGAGAGCCTGCGTTCTGTTCGCACTCGTCCCTCATGTCCACCGCGATTTCACAAACCGAGTCCTCTCCATAGCAGACGCGAAGGTAATTTGAGAAGAGGTTTGGATCTCTTGCTGAAGACTGGGCGTACGCGGCACCCCAAAAGGCACTGAGAACCAAAAGTGGGAACATTGGCGATTTTGCTGGGCTGAAGATGGCCGACCGACCTCGTTGAAGAGTTATGCGTCCCTTTGAATATAACTTCGACGGGGCTGAGGTTCTCGAGCCCCTGTCTGCTGGACCTCCAATCACATGTTAGCTGCCTCCTCCTCGCCCGGTCTAAAATTGTTGTTTCACGAACAGGCCCCTGCAGTGCGGCTGAATCTAGGTGCCTCCAACCAAAGTTATACGAGAGTGGCTTCGATTGATAGGACGCCAACGACAGGGCAAGGAGAGCTTGTCAGTTTCCCTTCCTCTGGACTGGATCGGTGGCCCTACTTTTGCCCTCGGCTACGGCGCTGTGTCACTATGCCGCTCACACGACACGCGTGTTCGGCGAATTATGATCATTAATCTTTCTGTTCACCGGTCCGTCAATCGTCAGAAGGGCGCAAGGCTCCCGGCCTGGATCCAGACGCCGTTGCCCAGACTATCCTTCTTATTAACTACAGTCGCAGCCTTCCACATCTTGAAAATACTTCCCCGTTCTCAACGTGATTGTCACGATGGTGGAGCTCACTGTGGGATACGTTGCTGGTCTGGTGGCGTTTGGTATTTTCCTTGGTACGTGCTGGCACATTCTTAACAACGGAGACGCACCCCGCCATTTGTACTTGGCTGGTCTAACGGAGAGTAGCTCAAATATGGTCACCAACTGCTCTGGTTTTGTACCTGTCAGGACTGTTGCGCGATCGTGAGACTGTGGCAACATGGTATGACAGACCCTTCGTTCTATTCTGAATGTGACTGAAGGAATTGTAGGTCCGTTGCCGGCCGCTCGCTCCATAAATCATATTGGCCAGAAATACTCGGAGCTGATACCGCCAAGTCTCATGGAGTTCGGACGCACGTTCTCCTCACGACTCTAGCTGGCCCTGCCATCACATTCTTGATTGCTGTCGCCGCTGTTATTACGCCACTCGGTCTATACGAATCCATGGAACCCTCCGGACTCAAAGCCGTCGAATTTGTGTACAAGACAGACCCATCTCCTTTTGGAGCGGGCACTCCTCCTCGTGGCAATATACCTCTCTCAAGGGCGTGCTCCGAGGGATTTGGGATGCTCGCAAGGCCAGCTTCTTGTCCTTACTCGGAGTTCCCGACGATAACCAAGTACAACGGTTCTACATATTCCACTGAGATGCCATGGGGATATGATGCTTCGATACCTCCAAGACTTCGCGAGATATACTCCAGCGGAACACAAGGTGTGCGCACAACAGTCTCCAACTACTTTGACATCGAGTGGAGACAAACGGTCGCGACTTACAGTCCCTATATCTATAACGGCACAGAATACCCTGTCGGGACCTTTCGACAAATCCAAAGCCTAGTCACGGACGAGATTATCAAACCAGTGGAAGGTTTGCTGGCAAATTTGAAATCTGGGGGCCTCGGTTTCAGAAACCATACAATCCCTCTTGGCCTCACACACGGGGCTACCTGGACGGAGGATCTCCTGTTTATTGAACCGGAGACTGAATGCGTTAATACCAATCTCACGATCGATTTCACAGTTACAAGCGCTCAGGCGAGGTCTGGAGTGGGCGGCATTGATGAGATTGCAGAAATGTTCCTTACCGATCGCGGCGGCTTTGCGAATCTGAATCGGACGTACCCTGAGTATGATCGGGACCACGCGCACGTCAACGCAGAACTTCGAGCACGAGCCTATAAAGCGGCATGGCTGAACAACGCTTATTCGATGATGTTGATGAACATAACCAACCCCAGAAACGACAGCACAGGCCAACAACCATTCTCTTATCTTAAATCGGAAATCGGCAAACAATTTCCTCTCCCCTTGGGGTTTGCCGGCACACAACCGACTGCTTTACTCTCATCGAGGGGCTTCGGAAGCTACCTCGAAATCAACAAATTGGAAGACAACAACTTCACGAACCCGTGGGGAATAACAAAAATGGACCACTTCGATTCTATCTGTAAGGGCCTCGGTCTTGTTGTTCCTCGCAGGTGACTTACCTCACATAGCAACCATATGCTCGGGCGCAGGAGATTTAGATTATTCCAACATAACGAATATTTTTGTCGTGTGTGGCCTCATACGGCCCCCTCCCGTGCGGGTAGACGGCGGTTCTTCTCTGGTGTGGGACCGCGGCAGTAAATGGTCTTCTCCCATGTATGCCTGTGCAAGCACTGTCAAGGCCAAGATCAAGACGGTCACTTTCAACATAGGCAACAGCAGTGACTTTGGTGGCCTCACAGTCCTCGAATCCAAAGACCGAACGTACCAAAGCGAGCGCGAAATGCCGCTGTGGGCTGTCGAGGACTCTGGGATGCGAGTGGGCCAAATCGAACCATTCTGGGGCATAGTGTCGTCGGAGTACCAAAACTACCCCAACGTCTCTACAATCAGGCAACCGTCTCTTTACCTACCTGGATACTCGAGTCCTGCGACTGGGGTCGGGATCACTTCTTTCTCCGTTATCGATCTAAGCCAGAACCTCCCCGCCAGCGACTTTTGGAAATATGCGATGGCCGATGTCTACGGCGATAACATAGAGTTCAACACACCTGCACATAGTGGCGTGTCGACTGCTGTGGATTACGGCGGCTACACTAGCGTTGCGCTGTTGAAACGTTGGCAAGACATGGCAGCTACACCGCAGGGCGCCGCTAAGATTGTCGACCTCATCTGGACAGACTTGTCCGCACAGGCTGTCGTCGGAACAAAAGGAGTCCTTGGACACAACAACGCAGGCCTGGCGAACGAAACAGTCTCGATATCCGTGCGCCCGATCGCGAGGAGAATCAAATACCACCTCAAGTTCGCCATCCCTGCGTTTGTGGCCGCACTCGTCATTCTAATCGTCTCACTGCTCGCTCTATGTTCAGCCGTCAAGCGCCGGTCACCACTGAACCACATGCGGAAACGGCTGAACCAAACGTCCGCTGGCCGCCTGTACTCGTGGTTGTACTGGCCTGAAGCGGACCCCATGCATCTCTCCACCACACAGTGGAGCGGCGCGCTGGGGACACGAGAGGTTGATGTGAATGCTAGGGATGAGAGGGAAATGGTCGCTATAGCACAGTCGGGCGCGGGGACATATATGCCTGTGGGAACGGGAGTCACGCATGACGTAAAAGGACCTTCTATGACCGCGGCTCCAGTGGGGCATAGCCCTAAGGGCAGCGGAAGTCGAGCTGTTTCGCCGTTGTTGGGAGGTTGATGAGCCTTGTTTGAGATGGGGATACTGGTATTGTAATTTTCACGAACCGCCCGCTGAAATTTCACGAGGTAATATATATGTAGCTACGATCTGAGTTGCGGAGCCTTGAAGGAATTCTCAACCCCACGGCTCCTCTCCTTCATCTCTAAGGGTCTATCCCCATACCACGCACTCCTGCTTTCTCTTACACTCTCTTCGGGATCACGGAGAAGTCCTCACTGAACGGAAACCCCACGTGTCCGATATCAAACAACGTACTCCCCTCAATCTCCCCCTTCCTCGCTTTCAATTCATCGACATCCCAGTTCGCCCACACAAATTTGCCCTTAAGGAACTCGCCCTCGGGGCTCGCAAGCCAGACTTGGAAGTCTGCGGGTAGAGATACTGATACCGTCAGCCAAAGTCCAGTCCTACAAGAGAAAGAATCAAACTTACCATCATCCATATCCGCCACGAACTCCTTCCCGCCTCCCTCGCGACTCAAATCCGTTTCCACAACACCCGGCTGCATATGATGCACCCTGATCCCGGGATTCTCGAACCCCAGGACATCGAAAACGCGGAATGTAGCCAACTTGGATACGCCGTAGCTCATGAGTCCAGGCTTGAGATTGAAGTATGCACCCCCTGAGGACACATCGATGAGGACAGCGTTCTCAGCAGCATGCTGCAAGAAGGCTTGCCCGACATTGATGGCGCCAGTAACATTCGTCGTTATCGCTGAAGCTGCGTCGGAGGTGGAGACGGGAGTGAAGGGCTCAACGGGACCCAGGACGGCGGCGTTGGCGATGAGGATGTCGAGGGGCGCGGAGGCGCAGAATTCGGAGAAGGCAGTTGAGACGGCGGTGTGGTCGGTGACGTCGACGCTTTTGACCCACACTTCGACGTTACTGCATTCTTTCTCGATGGATGCCTTGGTGTCGAGGAGAGGTTGTAAGCGACGGCCGATGAGTGCGATGCGGGCTGCGCCTGCGCGGGCGAAGGAGTGGGCGGTTGCGGCGCCGATGCCGGTTCCGCCGCCGGTGACGAGGATGGATTTGCCTTTGGCGGAGTGAGCGGGGAGGGTGGGGGAGATGGAAGGATAGGAGGTTTTGTGGTAGGTTTTGGTTGGGGAGGGGAATGCCATTTGGAGTGGTGTTTGGGGCGTTTGGGTAAGGGACCTTCAAGAAGGATGTGTCTGGTAGGTAAGGTAGGCTTGTAAGACTGTGCAGTGCTGTGATGTTCAAGACAGTCGAGGTGTTTTTATATCACTTGAGGCACTGGCTAATTCGGCCCTCGAGAGGTGCGAAGGAGAGCTCGTCATGGCGGAGTTAGGACTTGGCCTTCGGGCGGAACACATTGTATCATGGTCTCTCCTTCTTCCTGATCAAGAATCAAGAGCGAACTGTAGACGGGGCAACACACTAGATCAAAGTGGAGCCTTCACGGGGTCTGCGGAAGGAGACTGTCAGTGAGGTAGGAAAGAACGAGGGTCAACCCCACAGCCAGCCTCATTGCGTGCGACACAGACATACATCATAATCAACGTTCATACATAGATATCAAACGTTTCAATGCTGTTAAATTCGAAGTGTAAACTAGGCGTCCCGCCATGCCGCAACCAGACAAAGATAGCAGCCTCGTGCTTGGCGTCTTTACATTTTGTTCCGCTCCGGCGCACATGAATCAGGCAACACGGGCGTTATCCTGCTGACAGATGCTGATAAATCCGGAAAATCCGCCAACGCTACTCTTATATGTCTCGCCCTCTCGTGTAAGCTCCTCGCGGTGCAAAATGAACGTGTTTGAAATCTCAGAGGCGATGTTGCCGGTACTGTGGTGTTCGCGCTGCACTAAGCCGTTTAGCAAGGGTAAGTTGATGGTTCCCAGATCGAGTAATCGACGCGATCCTGACTTGTTGCGTTGTACAAGCTTCGCTCAAGAGACATCGGTATTATTGCAGGTCTCGCGAAAATAAACCAATTACAGTCAAGTCGCGGTCGTGTGCTGGATGTGTTGCAGCGAAAGCACGATGTGACAATTACCGACCGCAGTGCTCGCGCTGCTTGAAGAAGTCTATCAGTGTCACTACCCCGGGAAAGCAAAGGGAGACGCACTCTCACAGCAGAAAGAGAATGTCCTTGAACCGAATGTCGACATACCCTTGACGGCCGCAGCTTCAAATACACTTTTACCAGCGGAGCCGAGTGCAACAATTCAGAACGACCACTCAACTAACACTGTTGCAGAAATTCTCTCTGATGTTCTCCATACAGATGGACTGCAGCTCACACCCTTTGTATCCGAGCATTTCGACTGGCCTGCTGATGATACGCCTCATAGCCAAACAACTGAACTTTGGCTCCCGCATGCGACCATGGACGCCTCCACAAGTTGGCCGGTGCAGAACCATGTCCCCTACCCTGGTTTGACGCAAACTGGGCTAGAGACCTTTCAGTACCAGCTCCCATTATCCCCTTACGCTTCTTCCATCCCACGGCCACCAAGCACCCAGACCCTTCGTACGCTAACGCAACGCTCACGCAACGCTCTAAAAGACACCCGAGCGCTCAAAGAACCGCGAACCTCATATTTCACACACTCAAGTCCTACGCCATAATGCTACATCGCGACAACTCTCTCCCACCATTCATCCACCCTCGCACCGTGAGCGAGGGTTACGATGCCGAGCAAGTAAAGCTATTGACAAATTGTATCAGCCTCATCCGAATGCTGAACACGGGCACGGGTACACGGAAACTGTTCTGGAAGAATGTTCGATTGGAGTTTGAAAGGGTTATTGCTGAGGTAAGAGCATAGTTTCGTTGATCAGAGTCAGCCGATTTCAGTACAGTATCGTCTTTTCAGCCGCTGGCAAATCATCGCTGCTATGCAAGCGCTTTCGCTATATGTTCTTATCCGTCTCCATGAAGGCGAGACGGAGCATAATAACGTCGATTACGTGCTTCAACAAGCTGTCTTTGTACGCACACACAACTCCTTTTTTGTGGAATTCAGATGTCTAACATGGACAGGCCGTAGCAAGTTACATCGCCAGCATGGGTATGATCTGCGACGTGCAATCTCCCAATTGCATATATGGACCCCAGATCTCCTGGAATGACTGGATCTTCGAAGAATCTGCTCGTCGGTGAGTACTGCTGTCGTATTCGCTGCCATCTTCACATAGACGCATGGCATACTAATCACGTCGCAATCACAGCATCGGCATCATCTACCGCATCGTAGCTTTCGTCACCAACCTCGACCTCAGTGGTCTCTGCCCCATGTCCGGGGATCTCCTGCTCTCTCCCCTCCCTGCTCGGAAAACCTTATGGGAAGCTATGACTGAGGAGACATGGGACAAAGAGTCGCAGCGGGACAATCTGCATATCATTTATGGATTGGCGAAAAATGGGGATTTGGTGCGTGTAGGCGGCGAGTTCGAAGAGTTCCATTACTGTCTCGATGCCATATTATCAGTGCAGGGTCCGTCGGCGGAGAAACCGTGGAGAGAGAAGAGGGATTGGGAGGAGTGGTGTGCGGGCATGGATGGGCTGGGAGGGTTGGTGTTGTTTGCTGCGAGTTTGACAGCTGAGCAAGGGCTCGGAATACCATCTCTGGCTAGCCGGGTTTCCTAAACAGGGACGCCACATCCGAGGCAAAAGACCACCCTCATCATCCAGTCGTCACGATTCCACTTCTCAACAACGACAAATCAACAGAATTCAAAATCTAATATGGAGCCCTTCAGAGTCCTCATTTTCAGCAAAACCACCGGATACCGCCATGACTCCATACCCGCTGGCATATCTGCCATCCGCGCACTACCAGACCGCAGCCAACGCTTCACCGTGGACGACAGCGAAGACGCACAAGCATGCTTCACGCCCTCAAACCTGCAAAAATATACAGTCGTCGTACTACTTCAGAACACGGGAGATTTTCTTAATCCCACTGAGCTCGATGCACTTCGCCAGTACGTCCGCTCCGGAGGCGGCCTAGTCGCTATCCACGGCGCTGCAGCCGGATTGCTAAATGATGACTGGTATGGCTCGCTGATCGGCGTACATTTTGACCATCATCCGAAGCCCGAGGAGGGGAATGTTTTGGTCGAGGAATCTGCGAGAGAGCATCCGATTTTGAAATGCTATGGTGGGAGAGAGGGGTGGATGGATGAGTGGTATAACTTCACTACACATCCGAGGAAGAATGTGAATTTAAAGGTGCTGCTGAGAGGCGATGCAAACACTTTCCAGGGTGGGATCCATGGTGACGATCATCCGTTGTCTTGGTGTCAGGAGTTTGAAGGAGCAAGGGTCTGGTTTACAGCGCTGGGGCATTTTGATGAGGCGTATCGGGATGACTGGTTTATGGGACAGGTTGAAAGAGGTATTATGTGGACGGCGAAGAAGGATGAGTAGGGGTTGGATCTCATCTGGACGTCGACCTATGAGACGGACGCCCTGGAACCGTACACGACGATTCTCATCTCTGAGTACTGCCTTCGACCAAACCCACCAAATGCACACAAGACGAATAATAAGACGCTGAAAAAATATCCATCAACCGTCATTAATACCGCAGGCCCGACTACTAAGAGCCAACCTTCATAATCAACGAAAAGTGCCCGCCGACTCCAATACAAAGCCATGAGCGAACATATTCATCATACTTCGTCCTCTCTCCACTACCCGCACTCGACCACAACACCACCACAAGATCCTCAGCGCGACTTTAGCAACTTTCACAAATCATAATCCACCGTACACGCCAACTTTCCCAAAATCGCATCATCCCAACAAATCGCGCGTTCAAGATTCGATATCTTGGTCCACTTTCCCCTTTTAATCGTCCTCGAACTCGCCCCATGCACAGAAACAATATAATCCCTATTTGCAAAACTAAACGCATCGACATCCTTGCTCCCGCCGCCTCGACTCCCCTTGCCAAACGACTGCTGGTCGCAAGACACGATGCGGTCCTTGACCGTGTTGCCGCCGCCGTGGTTCCACGTGTCGCATTTGTGAGGCCCGCTGTTGTCGTCCGCGAACTTGTAGGTGTAGAGCATGGGTGTGTTGGACCGGTTTTCGACTTCGCCGCAGGGGGTTAGAGCGCCGCAGCCGCCGGCGGTAGCGGGGCTGAAGAGGAAGAGGAGGAGAATTGTGAGGTGGAAGAGGAGGTTTCCGGTGTGGGTTTTGTTGTAGCCGTCTCGAGACATGATGGAAGGTTGAGGGCTGATTCAACTGAGTGAGGCTGTGGATTATACTGAGATTGGACGTGGAATCGGACTGGTGTTGGACCGACACTCGCCGACTACAACCCTTTTATACCTTTATGATTCTGGCGGCTATTTCGTACTTTCGAGTGCCTCCGAAGACTAACACGATACCGTCCTTTTCGAGTGACGCCTGCACTTAACTGGTATGTGGAGCGGGCTAAGAAAAGCAAGGCGGACACCGTATTGGTACTACCCTTCAGCCGCAAGCATCGTTTTCGTATATACCACGCCTCACATTTCGACTTTGTTGGTTAGTTATCTTGGGGCCATCTAGGCTTCAACACGAATGCGTAGTTGCCTACAATCTCAGTACGCATCCCTGTGGACTATTTATTACATTGCATGAGATGTCACAACACCAACGGCAACCTCCGCACTCAGCTGAATCGTCTAGGACCCAAGCACACTTGCCTCACTCGACTGAATGGCACCTTGAGAGCAACCCAGTCCTAACTTGTTCATTCTATTTACGCTTAGCTCGCATAGCATCTAGCATTTGCTAGGGGTGTCACCCTGCGGCGGGAAAACAAGCTTATCCAAATCCTTCCTCTCGACCGTCCAACCCTCCTGCTGCGCACCATTTCCAGTGAACCAGCTAGCAGCAGTCTGATCCCCCTTGAGCACCCAGCGGAAGTACAACTGCGCCGCCTTGCCGAAGCGCCCACCATTGGCGTCGCCATACGTGGCTCCATGGCCGACGGGGAGGTTGCCGTTCCACGATGGGATACCGGATGGAAGCGCCCTGTAGTCGCGCATGCCCTGAATGGAGGGTTAATCATGGCTGCCTCGACGGAGAGTTTGATGCTTCACTTACGTTGTTATATGCGATATCGCTCGGTCCGCCGAGGAAGAAGAAAACAGACTTGTTGCGGATGTTGGGAACGACTCTCCTGGTTCCACCCTCATCCATCTGTCCGGAGTTGAAGATGCCGATCGTCTTGACCCGCGAGTCCTGATACTGCTCGTAGGCCTCGACGCCGCCGCAAGACCAGCCCGCCACGCCAATCGACTCCTTGTTCGCCTTCGCAAAGGGACCCGAGGTGGTCCTGGTCGCATAGTCAATGCTGTCCTTCATCCACTGCGCAGTGGTCGAGCCCCCTTGGTTCGGGCCTCCGGACGCGATGACGATGAAGCCCCATGAGGCGATTTCGGCGAGGAAGTTGCCTTGGCCGAGGCCGTTGGCGGAGCAGGCACCGTTGCCCCAGGCTACGACGGGCATGGTGCCGTTGACGGCGTCGACGTTTTGGGGGATGTAGATGGTGTGGTTGGGGAAGTCGGGGGCTGTCACCCATCTCTGTGATATGTGAGTGACTGGATTCTGGAATGGGTGCTGGAGAACTTACAGCTGGGTATGGACCGGTTCCGGTCGAGACTTGCTGCCTGGCATCCAGAGTAGGTGCTCCCAGGGCGCCTGCGGACAGCGAGAGGGCGAAGATTGATGCCTTCATAGTGTCTGTTCGAGCCGCTGATCCTTGAAAACCAGGTGAACTTGCTCGTGATACAGCATCCCCACCATTCTATCAAAGCCCTCTTATACCTCCTCTTTCATCCACAACCCCAGCCCCTCATCAATCGCTTGCAACATCCATCTCAATCAACTTCGCCCTCAAGTCTGGCAGCCTCGGTACTTTCTGACAACATTTTGGCACCCTCATATGCAAACCTTGGATCCGGTCGCACCGTTTCAAAAACGTCATGCCAAACATTTACCAACTCCCGCAACCGGCTTCCGAGTGCTGTTCTCCACGATCGCGTAGATTACTTCCGTTTCACACGATAGCCGAGCCGGATCCTGGTTGGCGGATCACTCCAGGGCGACGCTATCTGCCGGTGGCATGTCTGGGCTTGGGTGACGATCTAATATATGAGTACCATACGACCAGAAAGGGACGCGCGTGCATGGATTCGATGTCTTTGTCCTTGAGCTGAAGATGCGGAGGTGGCTGATGTGTTGTGAGTGAACCGGGTTCCAGGGTGATGAGGCAGCAGATCAATAACGACTCGGTTAAGAAGCCAACTCGGTTGATCTCCAACGGCCAAGTCCAATAAGACGAGTATGTTATGTGGTCGAAGACGGGTTTGGACGCTCGTGATGCTTCGATGAATCTGTTGATCCATATACCACTTACGCATATTGAAACATCAGGCTTTCCCCGGAACCCGTTACCACCGACTTTCAACCGTTTCATTATCCAGCTGCTTCATGTCGCTTCCCGACCACAAGCTTTTTACGGTCTTCCTCTCTCCGGGCTCATTCTTGATCGCTTTCTGGATGGGGTCGTGTTTTCTCGGGACATGCTCGATCACGAGGACCATTCTGCAGCCTCGAATTAAAAACACTCACTACCAAATGAGCACCAGAAGTCAGGACTGAGTCACCGAAGCCTGCTAGCGCCAATCGCAGGTTGTCCCTTCTTTTTCGGTGCCAAAAGGGCAAGATGGAGGGTCAAAAATGACCATGTAGAATCTTTGGCGGCTGCAGCATTCCGCAATGGTACAAAGGTAGGAAGGCGCGGTCACCATTCATAAGGACCTTTCAAGGTTTTGTTCCCACTGCCCCAGCCAGCGCCTCGTCGATGGCCATCGTGAGCGAGCGGACACTGCTGAAGACCCTCTTCATCTTTTGACGGCCCTTCTGACTTCACCCACAGACATGAAGCCGTCGTAGAACGCAAGACTCGCGAAGCGCGGTGCTGAGATACGTGGCAACAGCCTCTCAAGCACAAGAACACGAGGCTTTTTCCTACCATCTCCATCAGGATGGCACCTCAGACATAGCGACAGGCCCCGACGTCGTCGATGCTCTGAACGGAGGCGACTCTACCAGAAGACGCACAGAGCCCTTCTGTACCACCGGTGTCAGAAGTGCTGGTGGTCATGTCGTTGTTGCTCTGGGCTGCGTATGGAACTTCGAGATTTGGCCACTGGTCACACCCGAGCAAGCCGGTGTTCTTCGATACGGACTATCCTTCCGGCACGACAGTATAGCGCTCATCTCCCAGACGTACAAAGGCATCTGCAACTCGTCAGACTACCATAACGTGCTTCTCGGTTACAGAGGTCAATTCGTCGTCTCTGCCGCGCGTATCCAAGGCATTGGCAATGCCATATACGAAGGCTTTCATCAAGCCTTTGTCAACGGAAAAGGCTGGACTTATGGGGAGAGGTATCTGCAAGTTCGAGAGGACTCGATGAGCACGCCATATGATATCGAAAGGGCTGGAATTCGCTGGTTTAGTGCGAGTGAAGAGGCGTTTGGAATTGCCCTTCTACGTTAGATCGGAGGGATGTGGGTAACTCTCGGTATTTTGATAGATGGCGGCTTCTTCAATCATCCCTCAAAAAGGGGTTGTTGGTGTTCTTGTGGTGAAAGTTCATCCCCAGAAATTGAGTTAGGGTTAGCCGTCGCCAAGGCGCTAACCCCATGCGAGCAACCTCACCTCCGTACCTCCAACATTTCTCCTCAAAGGTCGCGTCGCCCAAGCCCTCAACGCTGTCCATGCCGCCGAAGATCCACATCCCGCCGTCGGTCGAGTCCAAGACGTCGCCCTATAATGCATACGGCGCGCGTCGGCGGGCCGCCAGCTACATGCCCGCCGACCTGCCCATCTACCAACTCCACTGGCTCACCCGCCTCCGCACCGCCCTGCGCCTCCTCATTCTCGTGCTCAGCGGCGGCGTCGCCGTCCTGCTCATCGACACGCTCAAGGTCTACCGCGGCAACCGGAACATCGATCTCAGGAAGGGGGAGCTGCCAATGACCTGGCCCGCACACACGAATCCCTGGCCGACGTTACTCCTGCTCTCGGCCGCAATTGCGAACTTCGTCGCCTCGATTACCATCATGTATATGCAGATGACGAAGCCCCTGTTTCCGGCTATGCGTGCGCAAGAAATGAAGAAGATCATGACGGGGAGCATACGGATCGTGCTGTGGGTCATCGCGCTCGCAGGCTTCAACCTCATCAACAAAGCGAGTAAAGCGAGTCTGGGGAGATACGCGTGTACGAATAAGAACATAATCAGCAATGGGCGGTACCAGTATCGCGCCGTGTGCGAAGAGCAGGTGAGACATGGCCTCGGCAATGTGGACGTCCTACAGGAACACTAACATGAGACAGGGCGTTGCCTTTTATTTCGCCGTCACGGCCGCCGCCGCCGAACTCGTCTGCATAGCCACTCTCTCCTTCTCCGCGCTCATGTCGCGAGGCGCCCGATCCCCCGAACCCGACTCGCCGAAACGGAAGATACGATAGCCCCTTTGGATCGCTTTCCCAAGGTTCTTTTGCCTTTCCTCAACGACCCCGAAACGCCTCGCGCGCCATCGTCTTTTTTCTTCGATATAATTATTCTTTTGAAACCCATACCTGCATGATACCCCGGGATCTTGGTTCCTATCTGGTTGTCATATATGCCATGTACTGCCTGCATATACCGGAATTTCCGACCTTTTTGGCGTTCGCGCTGTTTCTTGTTCGCATTTATTGTTGGCTTCTCGTTGCGAGAGGTTTGGGGGGCGTTGTCGTTGCACATCATATTACCCGTCATATATGTCATCTCATGGTTGACGATAAACATAATCACTGTACATCTATACCGCCATGTAATTGTAAAGGCTAATCACAAGAGGGCGGGAGGGGATGGAGTCCGGGGTTTAGATATGTAGTTGGAAATGGAAAGATGTGTTGCATGAGTTTGGAATTGGTCCTGGGCTGATCTAGGGTGTTGAGGGGTTGGAGCAGTTCTGGCGCAGGTGCGTGAAAGCTTGGTGATGTTCTTCATCCTGAGCATCGTCATCAATATCCTCATCACACCTGTCTCCTCTGGGCGTTCCTCAACGTATAAATACCTCTCTTTCCTCTTTTCCTCCCTCCCTCTCTTCCACTGCTACAAACATTTCGCCTCTACGCTTTCAAAAATGTTATGCATGAATCCAACGTTCTATTAAAGATCAAAAGGCAGTGCGACCAGTGCATGTTTGCCATCCAAACCTCAGCTCTACTTGTTTTCTCCCTCTCAACGAGTTTCTCTCTTTATTATGATGTAGAAAACAGCCGCACTGAACTCCAAATCGAAGGACCTAAAAGAGTATGTCTCAAAGAGTTAGTCAGGCGATATGGTCTTTGAGACGTCAAAAAGCTAGAAGAATGGGAGCATGTGCGCTGTCTGGGATTCTGACGCGAATTTGAAAAATAAAAGATAAGGTAGCTGCAAAATGGACCGGCATCTACACATGTGCGAGAACAAAAGGAACAAGACACCATGTCGATGGCATTGTTTGAAAACGCGAAAAGCTTGAAAGAATGTGTCAAAGCTTATTGCGAGAGGTATAATGATTGGAGTAGCAAAAACCTTGATTCGAAGCATTGATGTGCGAGGAATTTGGAAGTCCAAACACATCTACGAACTTGCGATGTCTGGAGTGCTAAAGTAGGGCCACATGAAGTACATGTGCGAATCATCCGAAACTTGAAACGGAGATTTACATAGTTATAGTTATCATCTTTTCGAGTAAAAAAATGTCAGTACGAAGATTGATGTGCGAGAGGTTTGTAAATCCAAGGCAGTGTTGCAATACCAAATGTCTGAAGCACCAAGACTGGTGGTACGAGGAGCAAATGTCCGAGAGATTTGACACTGAAAAGAACATCGATGAACTTCTTGTGTCTGGAGTACAAGATTGGTGGTACAAAAATGATATGCGAGAGATTTAATATCCGAATTTGAATCTTGGGAAGTAGGTGAAAGCTGAGAGTTGGGAAGTAAATGAGGTTAAAATGATTTGGACGAGCTCCCCATGTTTGAGATATCAAAAACATGGTATGAAGAGATGGTGTCGGTGTCTGAATACTCCCAAAGAATGGCGCGATCATGGAACGTGGGATCACGAAAGTTGCTTCCAAATCGTTCCCAATGCAAACGCATGAAGAGAGCAAAATACCCAAAACTTCAAGAGAATTCCACCTATGATATCGCAAAGGTTGTACTGTTCATCAGGGTGTCCCAAAAGAACGGCAGAAGGGCCTGATGTCTGGGCACAAGAAAAGCTGGATCCGCGCTACAATGTGCGTTGAATCTGAGTGCGCTGAAAGGGTGTCCAAAAGGCCCATCCCTAGCCCAAGAGGAAGTCTGCAAAACCAAAGGAACGGATGGATGACCGAGGCGCTTGAGTAAATAGCAATCCGCTCAGAACATGTGTCAGAACCGCAACAGTTGCTGTGAGATGCGTAGAAAATTGCGTCACGGTGCAAAATTTTGGAGGATAGGAGTTGGAATAAGTTTTACTGCAACTATGTTATACGACACTGAATTCTCTTGCTATGAGGGAAACCTATATGAGAGGCTACAACCTCGCAAAAAACCTGCTGCAAAAGGTTTATGTCTGCCGTACAAAAAGATCACCAAGGCAGTGAGTATATGAGAAAGAACCAGCAGAGTTTCGAGATACAACTCAACCAAGATTAATTATTCATATGTTGTGTTTCACTGCTCAACAAAAACAAAAGCAGGCTCGTTTCATATTCGTGTGCTCGGTTTTCGATGAGAAGAGAAGTGCAGGAAGTTGCTGGCTAGACGTCCGGATGGTATCCATTTCTTAGAATTGGCGATATGGAGGACATGTTTCTTCTTCCAAGAACTCGAGAAGCACTATGTTCAGTCTGCCGAAACCTTCAAATTCTTGCTTGAATGCGACCTCAGAACTTTCAGAGAGAAGTGAGATTTTGGCTCAAAAATTCGTGTTGCCCGACATGATGAGGGCCTGCGGGAGAACCCGGGGTCGCACAAATGCGCAGTATGTTTCGAACACCCAAGCAGGCTTTTTCCTCCTCTTTGCAAAAGATCCACGAGACATTTCATGCTCGGAGTCAAGAGTCTGAGGTTACGATTACGCGCTGCCCGACTGATAGCAGACATGTCCCAAGATCTCTGGGTGAGGATGGTATAAGACATTTCAGGAGATACTAGTTCCCACCAAAAATGGAACTACATTTTAAAACCGCAGGTTGGTCAACGCATGCTGCATCTCTGAAAGTAAAGAGCAAACCAATGTCAGGGTTACTAAAAACGGCACAAGTCAACTTTGCATGGGCTGCGGCGTCGGAGACAGTTGCCCTATCCGTGAAGGCAAGATTTCGACGAAAGTGGTTTTGAAGATGTCGACATGAACTTTGAAACTATGTTCGCCTATTAGAACACTCCCAAGCGATATTCCATGTGGTGTTTGGAAGAAGCCTAAATCCTGGACTAATTTCTCGAGCACCTCAAATGGCATGAGTGGACACCTGATGTGGCATCTGGCAGCTCGCCAATTACTCGAGACTTGTTTATCTCAAAATGAAAAGGCATCGAGACCATGATTCACTCCGAGATCTGTGTTTCTGGATGATACACACAACAAGAAATAGAAAGATGCTGTCTTCTAAAATCAACCCTGCGGGACCGGATGACCAAAGTATCTGAACGAATGCCAACGCCTAATGTGCTCTGTCTAACGTGTCCGGTCTCACGGGATGTAGAGGATGTCAGAAACCTTTGAACACAATAAGATCTGCAAGTGTCAAAAGAATACCAAAAACGGCCCATGTGCGTTTTCGGGCTCATCCATGACAGAATGAAAGTTCGTAGCATCTCCAGAGCTGAGAAATGCTATATCCAACTTCGGGTACGTGCACTGCGTGGAGGTTCAGTCACAAGCAAATCGAGCATGCCCGAGTTGAAAGATAGAGCCAGTCCCGCATTTACCCGAAACCAGTTATAAGCTATTCTATATGATTTAAATGTAAATAGCAAGGGTTGATGGACATTCAAAGCAGTGTCATTCCACTTCATAATAGTATACTGTTATCTCTTGACGAAATCAACGTAGCTAGCAGATATGGGAGACGGAAACCGACTATAAAAACTTGACGCTAACTGTCATATGCACTGCTCTCAGCTCCACTCCAAGAGGTAGAGAAAGGTGTCGAAATACTCTTAAAAAAGAAGTTAAATTTTAAAGCACTATTCTTCAAACCATACTATGACCCGGAGCAGCTATCGCGCCCTCAGTCCTAATAATATTATGATAATCCAGCTCATCTTCCAAAAAGCTGCTCTCATTCGACTGCAACGAATCCACCCTCTTCGCATCCTTGGTCTTCCCAGAACCGATGAACGACCAAACGCTGTTCAGAGTACCACCGGGCAGTTTCTGCGTCGCAATCCTTGGCCCTTTCTCCTCGGGCGTCCGCGGTGCACTAGATGAGCGTAGCCAGCTGGATTTCGTAGGCGTCTTGGAGAAGAAGCCGTCACCGGAACGACGCATGTTGGATAACAGACGGTGCCAGAAAGATTTCAGGGAACCGGTGTCTTTGGATTTGTCGTCGCGGGTATGGGTGCCAATGAATATGGAGCGGATGACGATGACGGAGGCCATGGTTAGGGAGACGCAGGCTTCGACTAGTGTCCAGTAGGTGGACCATAGGGGTGCGGTTCCACTTGAGTCTTTGCCCCTGTCGGTGATGGTGCCGGCCATGCGGATGGTTGCGCAGATGATCATCACTACGGAAAGGCTCATCATGACGGCAAGAGAAAGCTTTTGGGAGAATCGCATCAGGGAACTCTTGAGAATGATGATGGGGATGGAGACGACTTGGGGAGTCAGCAAGAGGTCGAGCACAGCATGAGCATGACTCACTCATAATGTCGCATATGATGTCGAGGAGAGAACAAACGACGTGTCCTGCGAGACCAAGACGTTGTTGGGCAGGCGTAACGTAGCATTTGGCTGTAAAAGTCAGTAAATGACGACTTTTGGGGGTACAGCTGAGGTCAACTCACATGCTTCTATCCCGAAGTGCGGGCAGATGATGAAAGGGTTGATGATCGTGTACACCCACGAAACCGCGAGGATACCGATAATAGCCCAGTAATACTGTTTCAACCTTCTCGAAGAACCAAACACCAAAGGACGGAAGAAGGCCATGAAGGCAAACTTGACCAGATACACGGACGTCCAGTTCATGGCGGCGAAGATAAAGGCCCACTTGATGACGTCGAGAACGTCCGGTATCTCCTCTCGGAAAGGGATCGTGACCTTCTTGTTCATGGCTTCAATCAGATACATCGTGTCTGTGATTTTCATCACGACAGCAAAGGCTACCGCCAACATCATGGCTGCGAGAAGAACGAGGGCATCGTCTAACTGGATCTTCCGACGGCCGAAAAGGCGGATCGCAAAACGCGCTATGACTGAGAGAATAGCGACACCGAATAGCACGCCCAGGGAGATCTAGGAGTCAGTTAGTATGGCCCATACCATGAGTTGTAGTCTGAGTGGTGGCTTACAAGGAAAGACTGTTTGTCGATTCTCCCAGCATCATCAATGGCCTCCTGCCTTCCCGGAACATACCGCGCTGGCGGGAGCAACTTGATGAGATCGCCAGTAATCATCGCAATATACTTGACAGCCCAGAGAAATCCTGAAGGATGAGTGAGGCCGGATTGAGAAGCACCAGGCGCATTATAACCGTGGAGCGGGATATGGCCCCCAAAGGATAGGCGAGATGGGGCATTTTGTCGGATACCGAGCTGATATCAGAAGTCTCCACATTTCGTGAAACTGCACACTAGGCTGGGGCGATGACGAAGTCGTTCGCGATAGTGGCGCTTACGGTTCGACTCCGAAAGGTGCTGAGGTTCGCCCGACGAGGGCGGTGCAGTTCGTTGAATTACGGTTTTACCGGACTGGGAGTTAGCGCCATTTTACCCGCCGCATTAACCCTAACGGGGTAAGGTGCATGAGGCTGTGAGTGTTGGTTACGAAGAGGGCGTTTCTCCTCCCGCAGCTTATAGCCTCATCCGCACTCTTTTTGCTCCTCCCGATCGATCGCTACGAGGCTGTCTTACAAGAAATCTATTTTCAGTTTGGTTTTCTCTCCGAAGCGGCTTCCTCGGCTCGTCTCTTCTACTATCGGTGCCCTGTCGCTCACAAGCAAGCCGGGAGGCCTTCAAGTTGGTGACTGGAAGCCGTGGTAGCAGGTGCGAACTGCGATGATGCAGGACCTTATTCCCCTTGCTGCGGCAACGGCTGTACTCTGCGCTGTAGTTTCTATAGCCAGTAGCTTCGTGGCTAATAGACAGCATGTTCGTAAGTTACGTGCAGCGGGTGCGGTCTGTCTACCCCCATTCGACCCGTAGATCGCTGCTGATGGCATTAAGCCTATGCCCAAGTACCACCCAGTTCTAGGGCATCTGCTGGTTCTTAAGGAGTATATTCAAGGACTACCGAAAGACACAACCATGCACGTTGTCATGCGAAGAATCTCGGAAAAGTTCCAGGACGGCGTGTTCTACCTAAACCTTTGGCCATTCAATCCAACTATCATGGTCATCTCGGATTCGTTTTTGGGCTCACAGGTAGAGGCCGCATATCTGGATAAGCCGGAACAAATTTCCTCGACCCTAGAGATCATCAATGGCGGGCCCTCACTACAGACTATGCGCGGTAGTACCTGGAAGCGCTGGCGTACTCTTTTCAACCCTGGGTTTGCTTCGGGGTATATGACGGGACTCGTGCCTGCAATTGCAGAAGAAGTGGAAGTTTTCTGCAATCTGCTCGCAAAACGTGCCAACAGAGGTGACGTTTTCCAGCTCGAGGAACACACTTTGAGACTTACATTCGATATCATTGGCCGTGTTACCCTGTAAGTGACATTCATTGGGAAAGCAGGTTTCCATCAAAACAACTACTGACACCGCGCACAGTGACGCCCGTCTACGATACCAGACACAAGGAAGCGCACTTGCAGATTGTCTCAGGCGACAGGTATACTGGTCAACATTCGGCACCACATTCAACCCCTTCCGTCGATATCTCAGTCCTCGCCCCCTCGTGCAAATGTACAACAGCTTCCGCATGAACCAATACCTAGACACCGAGATCGACAAACGATTCGATGAACTGGCATTGTCCCGCCGCACCAAAGAGGCTCAATCGCCCTCGCGATCCATCATCTCTTTAGTAATGGACAGCTACCTCGGCGAAATGGGACATAACGACGAGCTGTCAAAGTCCGATTTCAAGAGGCTCGCAAAACCCCATCTTCGCATGTTCCTGTATGCCGGGCATGATACAACGAGCAGCACGCTCCTGTATTGCTTCCACCTACTGTCACAACACCCCGAAATCCTGGCGAAGGTACGTGCTGAGCACGAAGAAATCCTCGGTTCAGACTCATCCAGCGCTCGACTGCGCGAGATCATTACTAATGACCCTTCACTCCTCAACAAGCTGCCATACACGCTGGCAGTCATCAAAGAAGTGCTACGCCTCTTTCCTCCCGCAGGCTTGATGCGTCAAGGTCGACCCGATATCACGCTCTCCGGTTCAGACGGCCAGCGGTACCCAACAGCGGGTTGTTATATCTGGGTCCTCAGCTTAGCCATGCACCACAACCCGAAAGTGTTTGAGCGTCCCGAAGACTTCCTACCTGAGCGTTGGCTCGTCGGTAGTGACGACCCGCTGCACCCGAAGAAAGGCTCCTGGAGGCCTTTTGAATGGGGCCAGCGCAACTGTATTGGTCAGACGCTTGCGGTGCTGGAACTTAAGATTGTTCTTGCTATGACGCTGAGGACTTTCAATATACGGCCAGCGTATGAAGAGTGGGACCATATGCATCCACCTAAGGGAGTGAAAACCGTGGATGGCAATAGGGTGTATCAAGCGGAGAGAGGGGGTGGTGGCGCTCGTCCGGCGGATGGCTTCCCGGTCAAGGTTATGTTGAGAAAATATCTGCATTAAGATCAACCCCCCCGAGCTATCCAAGGATGCCATACCGCCCAGTCCTCCTACTCCTTACGTTTTCCTCGGGGTCACGGAAAAGTTGTCACTGAACGGAAAGCTTTGTGTGTTCTTGTTATGGGCGCTCATAGGGTATCTTAGGTATGCGATATTTATGTATGTACAAGTCATTGCTCAACCACTCGCTGTCTATCTTCGTCGCTGATGAATGCCTCTCCTCTTCCGCTGCTGTATTTCGCTGCCACGTCTCCTCTCCGAGGTAAGAGTCGCTCGCGCAGCAAGGTCGGGTGTAAGAATTACCGTCGTGACAGGAGCTTCCTCTGTAGGGATTGGCAACTCCATCTCGCCAGTAGTGGTAGGCGTAGGCGCGACATCACTGGCAGCGCTCGGGGTTGTTCCGGGGGCCACCGTAGGACTAGAAAGAGGCGGCGTGAAAACAATGCTGTCTACAGAAGTGGTCAAGTCTTGGGTAGAGGTTGCGTAATCAGTAGTTGTGGCAGTCGGAGATCCGCTCGTGGTTGTGGTATTAGAAGGTCGATTGTTGCCTCCACCAACAGGCCATTGGAAACCGGGCATTCGCCCTGGGCTACCTCCTGTCGGACGCGGTTGTGGGGATGCGGTGTCGGTGGTAGGTGCGTCTGAAGGGGTGACGGTCGTAGAAGAGTCATCAATGATCGTAGGGGTACCCGTAGCGGGGTCATCGGAAGTAGTGGGAAGCGGAGCTACGGGCGGTGCAGCAGTCGGACCTCCGTAGACACTCGTAGACGTGACATTTGGGGTCGGGTACGCGAACGGAGGCTGTTGCGGCCCCCTAGATGTCTCCTGGCTTTGGGTCGTCGTCAAGACCGTCGAAATCGTCCCATTCGAAGGCGGCGCTGGCGTTTCTGTGACCGTTGCAGAAGTCGTCGCACTGGAAACAACAACATCCGTACTCGAAGGCAGCGGGTTCGCGGGGTATTCTGGCTCCTCGACTGCGCCTTCTTGATACACTTTCAGAGCATTGATAGTCCAGTACGCATCTGCAAAAGCCTCCGGGTTGTCCCGCACGTATTCGTTGCACGTAGGCGCCTTCTGTCCACAAGTGCTATCTTCCCAGACATTGCCAGCCCACTCTCCGCAGAATGTGGTGTCGATGACAATCTGGTTATCACGGAAGATAGAGCCGATATCGCATCCGCCAGAGAACTTCGCGGCCGGTTTACCCCAGAACGAGGGATCAGGGGAGTCGCCAAGTACGTCTTCTGGGATCTCGCCACGGGGAAAGAAGTAGACACTGATAGCATCGTCGGTCCATTGCGTTGCGTAGACACCGCCGCGATTCGCATTGAGGCCGGCGCCGTAGCTCTTCTTCGAGGGATGGTAAATGGAGCATCCTGCGTTCTTGCGCTGGTCGGGTGCATCAACGTGACAGTTATCTGTTTCGAGGGACCCGGTGAAGCCGTTCTGGGTGGAGGGGCTTATAGCACAGCCAGGGCCGGTGTGCAAGGTCATGTGGTTGACTTCTTGGTCGTTGACGCCTTCGAGGATGTCGATTTCGCCGTTGTCGGGCCATTCGGGGCCGACCATCCAGAATGCTGGCCATGTTCCGCAGCCCACAGGCATGTGTTCGACATCGAGGACCACGAGGCCGGTGTTGTATGCCTTCTTGCTGGTGATGCGGATACTGGGCCGACCGTTGGGGGTTATGTTCGTGCTGTCAACGCCGAAAGAGACTGCATCGCCGTAGGTAGAGTTGAGCAGGCCCATGTCTTCTGCCGTGTATTGGTCGACATATTGGACGAAGCCTACATGAATTTAGCACATCGCTGACGACAATTCATTGATCAGACTCACCGTTTGTCGGATCCTTCTCAGTCCAGAACTCGAAGTTGCCATAAAAGTCTTTCATATAATCATCCTGCAACACATAGCCAGCTATGGAGAGGTGGAAAAGGGCGCAGCCTGAAAGAAGGGTAGAAAGAAACATCGAGAAGAGAAAAGACAGGATGGCGTCTGGCGCCTGGAAAGGAAAAGAAAGGAACAGAATTGGAGATGAGACTTCAAAGATGTACCTCGAGAAAGCGGGCATGGAGTCAAAACTATATAAACTCAAAACATCGAAGTAGAAGACCCACTAAGAGCCTGGGCTACCGGCATCGTAACCACAAGCGGTCCCCTGATTCACTACCAAGCTTTGTTTCACCGGCATGGAAGACACGATATTGAGAGCCAAATAGCGGGTCGAAGACATGTTTGGAGTCCATAGCCAGTGACACCGTCAAGCGCCTGGCTAAAGCATAGCGAAAGCTCCTGTGATGTGGATTCCACGAATCTTCCGTTTCATAAATATTGCAGGGGCGAAGGCCAGGTCGACGCGCCTGTGGCCCACGAAACGACCCATAAGCCAAGAACACACGTCGAGATGCCTGGTCAGCGTTTCATCCGGCGCGAGAGCAGCGCATGGAAACATGCACGTGAGGCTCCGCGGTCGCGCGCATGAAACATCGAGGGGTGGGCGTTGGGAGGTTTTGGCGATCGATTGGCTGTCAGGCGTCCTTTTTGCTAAATGCGCTAATGCAGTGCGCCGCTAGTGGACAGATGTGGTCGTGATGAGAATTACGAACAGCCAGACCAAATTCAACCCATACAACCTTCTCTGTACATAGATGACATATCAGATGGCTTTCATCTCGCATTTGTGTTAGAAACCCAACAATGATACAGTTGCACAAGAGTTGGCTAACAAAGCAGGATCTTGGAACCCATTTCCTCATCCCACAGGTCCAAAGTCTCCTCGAGCCATCTTACATATCAGGCAAGTCGCATCTCCAACCTCGGGACATACATACAAATTCTCACTGCTGACGTGCTTACTCTGGATGCGTACTTGATTTGGTAAAGAATAGACAGGGCTTGAAGATTGTCTGAAGACATTTGCATAGTCGCAGAAAACCCATATATTGTGCGCACATCATTGTACCTTAACTCCGTTCCCCTATAACATCTCTTTGCGTGCTTCACCATACAGCAAGCTGTCGTAGTCGCAGGAAACCGTACTTGCGACACTGTCTTTTGGCGATGCGGTCGAGCCACACCGTAGCGCCGGCTCACGAGATCACCACCCAAGTTTGCCGCCATGATGAAGAAACAGAGGGAGCCATCGAAAGAACGGATCAATCGGGCACCCCATGATGGTGTCAACGAGGCGCTGTCGCCGTACTCGACCGCTAGGGGAGATGTAAACTACCGGGCTCCACAGCTCCTCGTTCCCGCGACCCGTAAACGACATGCCGTCGTCTCCAGGAATTCTCCAAGAACTGTCCGCTGTGGCCTTCTTTGTGGTGGCAATACTGGCAAACCTCCACGATGCGTATAGATTGACTCGTACGGCAGAGATACTCGAGGACCAAGTCATGCCGTCACGACAGCCCCTTTCGTCTATGTCATCCCATTCTCGCATGAGTCCTTGTAGAATTTCGTTTGTCCGTGAGTCAGGCTCCGAGTCGGAAAATTAATCGAAGGTTCAGGTGGGACTCAGGCAGTATGTCGCGGAGCTGATCGATTGTTACAGCTGTGTCTTGCACAGGGGAAAATAACAAGTCGCAATCACACCGCAGGTACTTAAGAACGTAGAAGCCACGGAGACACAATCTCAGGCCCAGATCCGTATCCTAGCAGTGTAAGTGAGAGGAAGCAATGTAGGAGGTGACCATACCGTTCCAGAGATTTTAAGGGTAAGGTCCCTCAACGAATGGTCTGCAAATTTTCGGAGTGCCGCTATCATGCCTTGGAGTGTTTCTTCAAGACTTGGACGTACCGTCGTACGAGGACCGCTTCGGGAGGACAATTCCTCCTGGTCTCCTAGATACGCGAAGCTTCTAAGTGCTACAATTCGGCTCGCAATCAAACGAAAAGACTGCCGGTCAATCCGGGCCATATGTAATTCAAGCGTCTTGACGTAGGACTTCCGAAATTCATCGTGCTCTTCTTCTGGGGTAGCTGTGAGTACGCAGCGCCTGTCCGCCCACTCTCGTATTCTTCTGACTGAGGGTAGGTAAGACACGTATCTGCCCAAAGATTCGTAGGTCCATCTATGAAAATCCAATTCGCTGCCCCAGTCCTGCAAAGAGTACCGGTAACTGATTTCGACTTTGGATAGGTGTCGCAGTGGTAGAGAATTGCGGACATGGTGAAGTCTGTAAGCGAGTGCTAATGCCCGAAGCATAGTCAGAGGGTCCCCAAATGTAACGCTCAAATGTAACCTATGAATACCTGGCAGCCGATGGATGAGAAGCAGCAAGGACGCCTGGCGATCGTCGTCGACCTCATACATCGGGGAAAGGACCCGCCATGTTGCCTTATCCATACCCAAGCCATTTATCGAGGCAATATGCTGCACAAGTTCGACTGTTTTATGGCGCAATTCGCGGTCAAATTGATCCCACATGCCCGTGTTCGGCTGCAAGAGAGACCTGTAGTACCACCCACGGGTGGGGTCATCAATGACGTTCCGTAGCATCTTGAGATATAATTGGCAGCTTGGCGTACTTGCTCTTTCGTTCGAATGCGTTTGCAGCATTGGCTGACACAGTGACCAGAGGCTCTTGCAACAGATGGCGACGTTAAAAGTAGACCAGGGATCGAGCATTTCGATAATTTCGAGGACTAATTCAACTGGGAGTGAAAGTATGGCCATCGTAAGAGGTCGAGTAAGGACGGCGATGTGTTCAGAGGAGTCGGTGGATGGAGGAAGTCGAGGTGCTGAAGGATGGAACGTGAAGAAAAGGTGTGGCCGGTGGCTGCGGCGAAGCGATTGAGACGAAATAAAAAGCACCTAGTACCTTAGGACCGTACTCCAATCAACTGGTCGTACCCCTCCTAGCTTATCTTGGCGGTAGTACAATCTTCCCCGTGCAGTCCTGCAAGCGCGGGTAAGGGGGACTAGAACGTCGTCTACCAGTCTTGCATCTTTTCTTGTCCTCTTGTATGACGTCTCATCCGCGCTCCGATGGGAAATCTGAGAAGAAACCGCAGAGGCCCAAAACCCATTTGCTATTCAGTGTCAAGGACAGAACGCCTTCTACCTCGAGGGATCGACCACGTCGCTGTTCGGTTCAATCACAAGATCTCTAGCCCATGCCTCGCTGTCATCCATCTCGTCTCTCTTTTTGAGGAATGCTCCCATAGCATAGTTGACATAGATAGAGGCTCCCGAGCCCGAACCATGCATATTCCAAGGTAACAAAGTGATTGCGGCAGGACATGGCGGAGCTGGTGAGCCTCACGGGGAGGGTTTGCATTGGCGGAATTAGCATGTCGTAGTCCAGCTCGACGGGGAGCGACAGAACAGCCATGGCATTGGGATCAGGTATTCAAACCGAACAGAACAATAGACAAAGTGAGAGCCAGCTGTGGCAGGTACTGAACCGGTCGAAGGGCGGATCAGGCAGCAAATGCGAAGTCACGGTAGGTCAGTAAGAGGACGGTTGCGTCGGGGCCCGCGGATAGTGAAGGAGAAGTCACTGAGAGCCCCGCAGGAATCACAGGTTCAACTAGACGACAGGAACCGCCGCTTGAGTTGACGAGACGATGGGGTTGAGATTGCTGTGAGATGGACTTGGAATTGGGTGCGCGTTACCATTTCCGGATTAGCGTGAGTATTAGCCAAAAGAGCGAGAGCGATGCATGTGAGGTGCTTGTAAGGGAAACAGAACTCTTAAGCTCATGTACGCCGCTCCAAGCGTTGAGATCGAGTGAGCCGTGAAAATCGCAAAATATTACATACACGAGCGGGTCATGTGCCGCTTTTCCAGCGGAGTATCCAAGATTAACGCTGCTCTGGGACGTCGACATTCACTTCCACTCCGACCAGATGGAAACGGACACTGACGGCCCAACCAAGCATGTAAGTTCCCACCGTCCTCTATGACGCCTTCGAAGGCCTTCGAAAGCCGGATAGTCAAGTGTGAGAAACGTCCACTCCACTCCATCTTCCTACCATCAGTCGACCCATTCAGCGCCCCTGGTTTCGAAGACCCATACCGGGAAAACTAATTTGGCGCAAATAGCCTTCGGCCAGGCTATTCCGTAGTCGTCCATTGCATTCCATTCTTTGATGAGCTCCCCAACATAACCCGCATGCCATAACCAATGCATCCGATTTTTCATGATAGGCATGCGCAGATCATGAAGTGAGTCGGGAAGCACCTCTCGAAGCTGGCTGATCGTTGCGGGGCGGAGTTGTTCGCAAGGAATCAACAGGTCGTAGTCGCACGATAGGTATCTGAGGACCTGGAAGTTGCGGCGGTAGAGCCTTTCGTTTCCGCACGGCGTCATCTGGAAGTGTGAGCGATGTCGGTTGAACCCTTCGAGTGTGCTTCAGACCTGCCCAGCAACCCCAATGTCCAAAGACTCTAGTGAGTGCGCTGCGAATTCCACCAGTGATTCTACTATGGCTTGCGCTCCATTCACGGCCTGGAGGGGCACACCCCAATCGCTGAGTTTGCGGTGGACATTGTCAAAATACTTGAAGCGTCTGAGGGCCACCATTTTGCTCATTATCAAATAGAAGGATCCTGCGTCGATTCGGCCATCGTCAATGCATAGGATGTCAACGTACGACTTCGAATACTCGTTCCCGTCAGGGTTAGCTTCGAGAATGCTCCCCATGTTGGCCTCACATAACTCTCTTCCAGAGGGAAGGTAGGAGAAGTATCTGCACCACGTTTCACGCGTATACGTCTTGAACGAGTTCTTGATCGTGACCACCTTCAAGTATTGTAGCGGCAGAGGCTTCGGTGCCCCCGGGAGACCGAAAGACAATATCATCTTCTGAAGCGCAGCCAGAGGGATACCAAAGTTTGTGGAGAAGTGGAGGGTTTCCATCAATGGCAGAAGTTCGACAAGAAGCCCAACGTAGGCGGGGCTGATCTTAGTGTCTTCGTCCTTTGGCAGATAGCCGTTCATGCTGTGGACATCGTATATCTGGCCAATTCGCTGAGCAAGCTCCAATGACTTTTCCTGAAGATGAAGGGGGATTCCTGAGGCTCCTGCGGCGGTGGGCACTTTATCGTTGACGCCAGGCCCTATCACATCTCGATAGTACCAGCTGCAGGTCGGGTCATCATTGTCAAGAACGTTGTTTAACATAGTCCAGAATGGAGTCGGGTTCGCATCCTCTTCCGCCAGTTTAGTCGCGTGTGCTTTCATTAGAGGTGTACACAATTCCCAGAGAGTAGTGCATGTCCTAGCAAAGGCGAAAGTAGACCTTGGATCGAGGTACCCAATGATTTTAATCACCAGTTCAGGAGGGAGTCCCGCCATGTCGGAGATATTTCGGTGTGATAAGGCAGCCAATGGGGAACGGAGGCTTGAGTAACGGATATGGAAGGGTTGGACAGACAAGAGCGGAGCTCAAATGAAAAATCAAGGACAAGGAGAAGGAAACAGAGACGGAGACGGAGAAGAGAAGGAGAATGAGACGGAGAAGGAAGGAGAAAAAAGAGGTGAAGGTATACCAGAAAGTCGGACAGCAAAACCCAAAGTGGATCACTGGTTCTCAGCAGAAAGCGGTGAGCGTTGATCAGAAACTCGCAGTTGCAGCCTATGGTGTGTAGTTGTTACTAAGACAGTCAAAGCCGATGGATGTTTGTTTTGTTGATATTGAGACAGAGGTTGATCGTCTGATTCGCCCTCCTCTATAGGTGACGAGAAAGAGTAGGTAGAGCGCAGGGGAGAGGGTCCCTCGTATCCACATAGACTCTCTGCGTGATGGGCAGTTAGCAGAGTGTACGTTGTGAGCCCGCTTCCTTTCTGTGATCATTCTGCCAGATGATTTTGATGGATGTAAAGCCGGGTCGTCGTTGTTGTCAACTGAGTTCAGTCCCATCCTTGTCCAGCACATGTGCAGTTGATTCGCGGGGTGCGTGTTTCCGTGTACGGTTTAGCGTCGGCGCTTGGGCCTGTGACGCAGATGCCGAGGGATCTCAGCCATGCTTCACCCGGCAAACGACTCGGTGACTTCTGGACAACACCTTCTGCCGTCTCTCCTCTTTTCTCTGCCTTTTGCTCACTTGCCCGTTGTTATTGTGAAGCAGTCCTGCTTTCTGTCCTCGTGCTTCCTTGTCTCCTCCCGCCGTTGTTGTCGCAGTTCCGCTACGTTTCCCCGCAGACCGAGGCTCGTGAAGACGCCTATTTCGCGCCGCGTGTTGACTTCCTCCACCCTGGGCAATACGTTTCCCTGAAGATACATATTCAAGAATGGATCGGTTACATGCGATAGAGGTACATTCTCGATTGCTCTTCCATGCATTGTTGCTTCTTGTTGCTAACACTTTCTAGGCTGCCCTCGAGCAAGTCATCCTCGACCCCAAATACCACGACATCCTCACGCTGGTAAAGGGCATACGGAATGGCGTTGTCTACGGAGCCAAAGTGCGCTTCCCGCACGCTCTAGTGTCCGTATCCCTATACCTTCTATTCGTCGAGCTCTCACTGACAATCTCAGCATGATCTTCCTCTTCCGCTCAGGAACGTACGTCTCCCCTTCTCTTCCTACCTCTCCTCCCTCCTTCTCTTCGCCCTAAACAACTCTCTGACCCACCCCAGCTTCCGACAAAAAACCCTCGCCGTCCTCCGCGCAACCCGCCAACACGCCCGCAACCTCGGCTTCTTCGCCCTCGTCTACAAATCCTCCATGCTCCTCCTCCGACACACGTCTCCGACACACAAAGAACGGCGCTGGGACTCCTTCATTGCCGGCCTCCTAGGCGGCTACATCGTCTTCGCACGCGACATCCACAACCCTGTGTCCCAACAGATCGTCATCTACGTCTTTGCGCGCGTCTGTCTCGCGTTGGCCAAACTCGCTGTGCAGCCCAAAGGCGTGCGACACCACCACCAGAGACACCACACGCATAATCCCGTTACTGGTGGAGGAACAGGAGGTGGTGGCGGGTTGGGGGTTATCAGGAACGAGAAGCTCAGGAGGATGGTGGTGAGGAATGGGTGGCCGGCCTTTGCGAGTTTGAGTTGGGCAGCGGTGATGTATGTGTTCAGGTGGCATCCGGAGACTGTGCAGAGCAGTTTGAGGAGTAGTATGAGTTATATGTGGGTACCCCCTTGATGAAGAAGGGGAGATGATGCTAACGAGATATAGTTACGTGCAAAGCGATCATTGGGACTCGCTACGGACGCTGGTATGGCATAACAAATAGGAGGAGGAGGAGGAACGAGCACCGCAGGATGCGACGAAGGAATGACTGGCAGAAGAACGGGAGCGCATCGTAAAAGCGGGGTACGAGGCGCAAGAGTCTCGAAGAGCATATCATCACAACCCAGATGACGGGGAGTGCAGTTGCTGGCACGGCGCTTGCGTCACCTTTTCGGCGCAGGCCGCGCGCGACTGAAGAAGCGAGGCGCGAGCTCTTCTTCATGTACATACTTTACCATTCCCGAGCTTACGGCTGGGAACTTCCTTTTCTCGCGCGATTTGGCGGAAGCAGTGGCCTGCTGTATACCTAGGTATTCAAATACCTTCTAGGCATGTGATTTTGGCAATCAGCAGGGAAGAATTGAACTTAGTACAACATGGTTTGAAGAAACGCATTCTCTGAATGATCCAGTGATCTAAAATCATCCAAATGAACTCTTCACGCAGAGGTCGCGGTGTATCACACCTGGGCATTCATTGTTGTAGAAGTCTGGTTTACATACTGTCCCAATCGGGTTAGTCTCGATGACCGTAAAAGGGATAGACTGTTGTGCTTGCCCAGGTGGGGCCGGTCACCTTGAAACCCCATAGAACGACCATCTGCCTTACGGCAAGCATTCGAGTTCCCGCAGCACACTGTAATCCGGACGATTTCAATCTGGGCCAAGCAGCTGTTGTCTCTCAATGGCGCCATCCACACGTTGCCCAATTGCAGAAATCGACAACGTCCTCTCCCCATACATCCACACTAAGCAGGAGACGGCGCAAATCCGGAGAGCACTCACCCGCCATCTCACATCACATATCAAAAGCGAGAACCAAGCACTTCGACATACAGACCTTCAGTGCCCGCACGAGAAATGCGTCATCACTACTCGGACGTCTTCGCTCCGCGGCTCTCGACTCCGCTATTTGCAGGCTCTGGAAGCAAGACAGAAAGCGCGAGCACGTCTCCAAGAACTGCATACCTCTTTGGAAGAATTGCATGAAAACCATATTGAAGAGGCTGCTGTTCCGAATGACCTTGCTATCGACCACGAGGCGGCGCGTGGTTATGTGGCTCTGCTTCGCCAACGGCGCCGGCTTGCGGAGTTGCAGGTTATCCAAGCTTCACTGGAGAAACTGACAAGTGTGGCGCCTACGAATGACGCGTTGAAAGATCCGAAATCGCGTGTAAAGGAGGTATTGGGTGAGCAGCCTGATATACCCGCTGAACGCTTGGAACAGATCTCCGGTCAACAGGACAACGAGGCTTTGATTTTCCAGCTGAAGAAAGAGGTGCTAGAAGCAAGAGCTAGTATGGATCATGCGAAGGCGAGGAAAGCTGAGGCAAAGGGAAAGATGCAGGGGGTGGCCAGTCTGGCGCAGCAGGTTGAGGCGCTGGAGCGGGCGAGAGATGAGTTGGTTGTGTGGATGGAGGAGGAGTTGGCGAAGTTAAATGAAGAGTCGGGACTGCTTGAAGATGCTTCACCTGTCAAGAAGATGCCGCAGCGAGAAGGGCAAGTTGACTTGGCGCAGATCAGGGAGCGGATTCAGGAGAGTTACAACGCGTATACAACCGCGCGAAAGCAGTTGATCGATGCCCATTCGGCCATGGTGTATGGCGCATCCAAGGAAGAGGAGAAGATTGGAACGCCTACAATAGCGCAAGCAGCGCCGCCCTCAACGTCCACCCCGCAAAGTACCAACAATGTCGTGGAGATCCTCCCTCACCTCCCGATCTTGACCACGATTGGCCGGAACGAGCGCTCGCTGCTTCAACAGTCTGTCTACTTGCAGGCCCAGCTTTCAGCTGCAGACCAACAGCTGACAGAGTCTTTGACCAGGTTGGCCGAGGAAAGCCATCTACTCGCCTCTGGACCCGCGAACCCGGCTGCGTGGGCGAACGCTGCGAAGGAAGCTGGCGAAGCTACGAAGACGTTTGTAAATGAACAGCTGGGGGACGGACGACGAGAGATCGAAAGAGTCGCTGCTATCATTGAACGTTTGAACTTGCAGAGGAAGGTACTGGCCTCGGCCTAGTATTTGTCTGCACGCGTGCGGCACGCTTACATGAGATACAAGATTCATGTATGCCGGGGGCGTCTGTCCCAACTGAAAACGGGACGCTTCCACCCCGCCACGAGGCACAAGATTATGCACGCCGGGAGGGATCAGTCCCACGCGAGGTACCACGTCATCTCATCAACTGTCTTGCACCCATTGGTCCGGGCATAGAGGAGGCCTTCTGGAGACACGCGGGGCGAAACGATCTTGCTCGAGTCTCGTGTTGAGCCCCAGATTCAGCCATGTGACAAATAGCCGCATTACCAAGTGCCGAGAGTCGTTACGTTCTGTTCCAACATAAATCTTACTATGGCACCCCTGCTGCATGTCCAAGAGGTATTTACTACGCCAAAGACTGGTAATAGGCCTATCTTGGTTGACGCAGAGGTCATTGTGCCATACCACCAAGACGCGCGAGACGGGTCATCTCCCTTATCTCACACCTTAACCCGGGTATGGCGATGGTCAAGACTTTCAGACATGTGGAGAAGCCAACATGGACATTAAACACCGTTGGACACCCCTGTCGCTGTCAAAGCGAGGCCAATCAGTACATAGGCCCCACAAGCATACTCAGGCTGAAACCCATCCGAAAACAGACGACATCCCTTCAAGACCACAACAATCACTATGATTGAATTTACCGGCCGCATATTGCAATTATGTGAACGTGGATTGGCCACTCCAACGAGGTTGTCCCTAACGTGTCTCCAGTTACTTCATCTACGATATACAAGGTATATCAAAGAAATTGAGAATGGACGGGAACCCACATGCGAGTGGTAGAGCCGCCGCCACCTGGGCAGATGTCGAACATAAAGACTGAAAGTGACACTCGACGAGAATAGGCCGCGCCTGGTGCTTCGCATTTGCCTTCCTGTCACTATGCGTTCTCTCCTGCTCCTCGGCAGCGCGCTCGCGCTTGCTTCACAGGGTATGCAAACTCCAGACTTCAACGTCACATGCTCACACGTTCAGGCCTCGCTCAAGAAGAAGGTGAGCCGGTTTCGACGGTTTCTTGCGATCCAGAGTCGAAGATCTGCTATTCGGGCTACAAGGATCCGGAGTCGGAAATCTTCTTCGGCATTGCGCTTCCCAAGGAGCCAAAGGATCCCTACGATGCCATCATCCAGATCACGTCACCGGTGCGGCACTACTGGGTCGGGTTCTCATGGGGCGGAGATATGGTGTGGAACCCGCTCACGCTGGCGTGGAGGAATGGCCAAACGACGACAGCGTCTGCACGTTTTGCTTAGTATGTGAACTGCTTGTCTGGAAGGGGATTACTGACAGACGCAGTGGCATCACTCTCCCTCAGCCGTACGACCAAGCCGAGCACTTTTACATGAAGGGCACCAAGGCCAACGACACGCACTTTACGCTCACAGCACTTTGCAAAGGCTGCGCCGGCTGGCAAAACGTCAACGACGAGCGCTACTTCCTCCCCTTCAACGGCAGCACGCGCTTTGCATGGGCATACGGCGCCAACGCTGTAGAGGACCCAGCCAGCAATACGTCGGCTTTCAACGTGCATGAAGCCTACGGCAAATGGATCCACAACCTGGACGCAGCGCGCATCGACAACTTTGATGAAATCGTAAAAGCTAACCTCTTGAGCGATCCAGCCGCTCCTAGCACGCCTGCCCAAGTCCCAACGACCATCGTCACCAGCGTCCTCGCAACACCGACTCCAAGCAACAAAGTAGCTGCTGCGATCCCGGCGTCCTGCAATGGCGCCGGCAGCCCTTCGTTCCAAGGCCGTCTCGCAACAGGCTGGAAAGCCACAAAGATCGTAGGAGGCATGACGAACCCGCGTAGCATTGAGTTCGATAGCGCGGGCAACATGCTCGTCGTTCAGTCCGGCAAAGGCATCTCATTTCATCAAATGAGCGCGGAAGGCTGCGTCACATCCACCAAGATGCTGGTTTCTCTCAACTCGCTCAACCACGGTATCGCTTTCTCGGCAGACGGGAAAACACTCTACGCATCCACCATGACTCAAGTATACTCCTGGCCCTACGACGCCGCTGCCGGAACCGTGGGAACACGGACAACCATCATCACGGGCATGTATCAGGGTGGCTCGCATCTGACGCGCACGCTCGCCATGCATCCCACACAGCCACTCCTCGTCGTGAGCCACGGGTCGAACTCGAACATCGACCAAGCATCCGGGGACGCCAGGACCGCGCGCGCCATCATCAAAGTGTTTGACCTGAGCAAGATCCCTTCAGGCGGGTATAACTATGTGTCCGGGGGCTGGAACGCCGGGTACGGTCAGCGGAACGATGTCGGGATAACCTTTGACAACAACAACCAGTACGTCTATTCTCCCTCGCTATTCCCCAGAATCCCTTTCCCCCCTTTCTGTCTCTCTTTCCAAACTGTAAACAGAACCCACATCTAACACACACCCCTCCACAGTCTCTGGGGCGTCGAAAACTCGGGCGACGACTTCCGCCGCACCATCAACGGCCAATCCCGCGACATCCACCACAACAACCCCGGCGAAAAAATCCACTACATGGGCGACGTCTCTTTGCCCAACAACGCCTGGTACGGCTACCCTACCTGCTTCACCGTGTGGCAGCCGTCCGATTTCGTCGACAAGACATTCAAAGTCGGCGACTGGTTCGTGCAAGCGCCCAACAGCACTTTCAACGACGACACATGCGCCCAACGCGCCACCGCGCCCAAACTAACACTATTCCCACACTCGGCGCCCATCGACTTGAAATTCGACAGTGGGAATAAGTGGATGTATATCACGTACCACGGGAGTTGGAATCGGTCGCCGACGACGGGGTTTAAGCTTGTGAGGGTGGAGTTTACGAAGGGGGCGGATGGGATACTGACGCCCGTTGCGCCGCTTAGCAGTACGGATGCGGCGAAGGATGTGTTTTGGAATCCGGATGTTACGAGGTGTCAGGGGAATGGACCGAGTTTCTCGAATGGGTGTTTTAGACCTGCGGGTTTGCAGTGGGATGGCCAGGGGAGGTTGTATATGACGAGTGATACGAGTAGTAATGGGGAGGTGTGGATTTTGGGAGAGGGGTAGATGGCGTGAGGGGGTGAGGGGGTGAGGGGTGAGGAAAGGGATGAGGATGAGGGAATGTTTATATGAGAGATGTTGTTGAAGCTCTGTCTGTAGATGTCATCAGATAGTGCGACTTAGGTACATGCACATACAGGAGCCTGCGTTCATACACGAATGAGGATGGACTTGCAACGGATATAGCGTCTTATCGGGCATATCAACACTTGGCCATCAACAGCCCTATGACTCAGTCATTAAAAAGTCGGTAGATTCACAAACATATTCACTCTAGCCCATCTACGCATCACCTACACCAGGCTCATCGACAGACCAGCCTTACAAAATCCATACATTACCATCCCGCCCTTCTCAAAGAATAGAAAAACAATACTACATCCCCCAAAGACCTAGCGAAAAAACATTGCACGCTTTCCCGCCAATATTGCAAACAAGCGCGGGAGGGGTATTATGGCTGAGAGAAGAAATGAAGAAAAAGTCGACGGTATGGAAAGAGGGTATCGAGGTCCTCCGCGAACTGGGTAATGGATGTGTAGTGCTATGCTCGTTTCTGTGGCGTGTGAGCGATTAGATGAGGTAACAGGAAGAGAATGCCTGCCTGCAATACGTCTGTCTCTACCGCGGTCCAACCGGCTGCCCATCAACGTTGCCAGTCAACTCGGCAACACGGGCTTTGATACGCGCAACGCGGCTCTCGATCGTCTCTTCTTCCGTCGTTTCGCTCTCGTCCGTTCTCCCGCTCTGGCTACGAGTACGGCGCGATTGCTCTTCGCTCAGGCGGGCTGCACGTTCTGCGGCATTCTTCCGAATCTGTGCCCATCTGTCCTGGGCCGGCGTCATCTGGTGACTCAAGTCCACCGACTCCTCCGAGACGTCGTCACGAGTGGGGTGGGGTGCATCTCCCCTGGGCGTGTCAAGCTCCTGCTCGGGATGATCCGCGGCGCCGGGGTGCTGAGTGCCGTGGGGAGTGATCTCGCCATCAGAATACTCAGGTACAAACGCTGGCATGTCTTCCATGGGACCCTGGTCGAAGCGGGCAAAAGCGTGGTTGGCATCGCGCTGATCGTGAGTGGTCGGGCTAGGGCCGGTCTCATAAGCAGGTGTGTGGTAGTCTTCTCTCAGAGAGGAGACTGCAGGGCTAGGCTCGAGTGGTGGCGACTGAGCGCGAACAGGGTGAGCGTCTTCCCGTCTGGGTGGAGGTGATGGCTCGCGCTGGATTGAGGGTTCACGCTCAGGTGGAGGTGTGAACCGCCCGGTCTCCGGCTGAGGGGTGACCCGTCCGGTCGCGGCCTGGGGAGGCTGAAGGGAAGAAGCTGGCTCGTGGGCAGGCTCCGGCGCAGGTGCAGCATCAGCCTTCTTCTTCCCGAAGAGCTTCCTGAAGCCGCCGCCGCCAGCGCCCGTGTTCTTCTTGAGCTTTTTCGGTGGCGTCCTCTTGGTGGGATCCGCAACGTGTGCGGCATCCTCCACTGATGGCCGATCCTGCTTGTGGTGCGCGACGGGTTTGCGCTCAGGCAACGGCTTCCTCAGCGCAGGATGAGTATTCAACTGGTCTTCGGGCACTTGGCTCTCATCCATCATGGAAGGAATATGTTCCGGGAGAGACGACTTTGAGGGCAGGGGAACTTGCGCTGCTGCCGCTGCCTCGACCTTCTGCGAAGCGGTCGCAATAACCTCTGCTTTGTATGATGGCGCCACTGCAGGTAGCGGAGCCGGAGAAGGTGTCGCGTCTCTCCTCGCACCGCGAGTGTCCTCGGCATCCTGGGGAAGAGATGGCAGATCCCGATCAGACAGTTCCCGCGTCGGCGTCGGCCGCTCTCCATTTGCGACAGACAGAAGATCCTTTTGTGTGCCTTTGCCGGCGTTGACATTGCCCAAGTACTGCGCACGCAGGGCATCCCTGTCTTTTGCACCCTCACCGAACTTCTTGTCCCATTTCATGGCCGCTGCTGCATCCGATAAGAGATGAGGCTGCAGTGTGAGCACGCTGTTGGTCTTGGTCGACGCTGTGTCGTCAAGCCTCCCGCGACGCTGACTAGCCGCTGCAGCCGCTCCATCACGCTGGCTCTGGGCAAGACGCGCCGCAGCGGCCTGCACACGAGCTTGCTGGTCAGGGGCGATGCTCGATTTGCTTGGGGTATCAGTGGCGTTACGGTTGAACGGCTCCTTCAAAGTGGCGGGCTTCTTTCCGGTGGACTTTCGTCGGCCAAGGCGGGTTCTGAAGCTGAAGCGACCCTTCTTCTCGGCGATATAGGCTCCCTCCTCCGGACCAGTAGAAGCACCCTTGACCTGCTCCTCCATCAATAGCCACTTGGCGCCGGTGAGGCGTGTTTCGAGCAGCGTGCATCTCCCGAAGACGGCCTTGCGTGCTGTGGGCTCCTCGGCAGCCAGGCTGGTCATCCAAACCCACCAGAAGGTCTCGTCGAGGTCGAACTGAGTGATACTCGCAAGCTCACCTGGGTCCAGGTCGTCCTCTGCTTGGAGGCCATGGCGCATGTGCGACTGCGAGCTTTGCACGCGGCCTGCTTCACCGATGGGTGGGAGGACCTTGTCCGGGGGCAGAAGTAAAGCGGCAGGTGAGCGCTGGCCGTTCTCATCAGCAAAGCCGGATGAGAGGAAGTCGGCCCAAGAAGGCGTCGTTGGCCGACCAAAGTCATTGTTTCTCGACCGTCCTCCAGAGGCGAAGCTCGAGAATTCGCGAGGGCTGTTCGAGAAGGAAGATGTTCCGTTCGTGGTTGCGCTGGGACTATCGAGCAAGCCTGAGAAACCCAGATCCTCGAATCGAGACCAGCTGGCACCCTGGGCACCTGGCTCTGTCGCAGCGGACTGATTCGTCGACGCAATGCACTGCAGAACTCTGCGGCACTCGTCTGTGAGAGCTTTGACAGGGTCCTCAAAAGAGGAGAAACGCTGCAGGGTTTCGTCGTCGTCGCGGTACTCGAAGTGTTTTGCGCGGCGCAGGAGTGCGAAGGGGGTGGGCGACACCGAATCGACGATCATTACAACCTTTGACGTCGTCGTCTGCATGAGCTGCGGCGCCTGGGGAGGGTATTCTGTTTGAGAGAGGAGTGCTTGTAGGGATCTCGGGAGGGTAGATATGGTACCCAGAGTAGTCGGGTCGGGAGATAGCGAGCGCAGATAGGCGAAGAAGAGGTGGCTTGCAGCATCGGCCGCCCTGCGCAATCAGCAAAGGCCCGACCAGGGACAGAGAGAACTCACTTTGTCCACTTTCTGTAGCCTCCGTCGAAGCCCTTTCCGTCGTCGGAAAGCTCAAAAGCCCACCAGCCGGCCATGCGCGACAGCTTCCGTCCTCCCATGCCATTGGACTTGCCTCGGGCGGCCACGGCGGCCAACAGGTCGAAGAAGTCGATGATGATCTGCCGACGGGCCTCGGATTCAACGCTGAGAGGAATGAAGGTATCGAATGCATGCCGAGCGAAATTGGAGTCTGTGCAGCATTTCAGCATTGTCACAATTTATGCTGTCTCACAGACTTACCCGACTCGCCGATGCGGAAAAGTTCATAGGCGTCCCAGGTTACAACGCCGCCTGGAAGACGACTCCAGCACCATTTGAGGATGCTGCACAGTACCTGTGAAGGTCAGTAAGGCAAGCACAGGTTTCCTGTGACAATTGGGTCCTACCAGGGGCTCTGTGAGGCGCAACTCTTGCTGTAGTCCCTCACCCGTGTATTGCCTTGTACCCTCGTAGTCGGCCTTGAAGAAATTGCGTATGAAGTTCCGTGCGGCGCTGGGATCCGATGCTGGACGAAAGGGCAGTAGAGGGAGCGGGGTATCCAGAGCTGTTGTTAGAGTTAGCGAATGCGGTGGAAGAAAGACAGCGTGCAGCACATGCCCCTCGACTTTGTCTCTTGGGTGCAGACATGTATCAGCTCTTGAATCTCCTCAGGAGCGACCTCTTTTCGAGACCAGGACTCCTCCCAGCGCGGCTTTATGACTGCAGCAGGCGCAGCATCATGGCTCTGGTGCTTGCCCTGGCGAGACGAGGAGCGCGGGCCGTCCTTGGAGCGGAAGACGTTCTTAAAGAAGGGCATGGGCGACGAATGCGAGGGAGAGCGTCTGCTGCCAGGGGCGGCGACGCAGGGAGCGGTGGTGAGAATGCGTCTGCGAAGGAAGTGTGAAGTTCAGGGACCGTGACAGGGGAGCGGGACGGGGGAGCGGGCCCTTGGTGAGTTTTGTGACGGCGGTGACGGCAACAACGCAGGGTCTCGGGAGGTCGCGGAAGAGGGTCACGATGACAGCACTTGGAGACTTGAAGGTGAACGGGAAGTCTGTTGTCGCGGCGCCCCCTTGAGGAGTATTTGGAGCTGGAAATAACAGTGGATGCCAAATGCGCCTGGCCCAATCGCGCTGTCACGAACATTGAAACCGCACTAAGAACCCCGTTGATTGGAGCTACAACATGCACACCCGCGGCGGTCCCTGCGTTTCTGTACAACTGCAGCCCGTTTCCTTTACTTTTGCTTTTCGCAGTCCTCTGCTGAGCTGGTACACGGCCCCGAGAGGCTGCGGAAGCGCTGCGGACGCCGGATTGCTCTCTCGCAGGGGCTCCCTCAAACCCATGTCTGCGCCACTCGCGAGTCGCGTCCACGTCGAGCGATGTGTTGTCAATCGTCTCGCCGCACGCGAATCAAGACGCGTTACGTGCCGAATTGCTGATGATATGCTTTCCGCTGGCGTCCTCATCTGCGCTGCTTCTCTCCAAGACGGCGAGAAGAGACTCCCCTTGTGAGGTTGTGTGCATTGCGTCATATATCGGCTAAGCGGTGGAGCACTCAGGCATAAACAATTGTCCGAAGAGGCTACAAGTATCCATGAGCACTACCAAGTAGAGGGAGCATCTTCCCTTATGCCTTTGTCAGTAAACAGTATGATTCGGTGTTGATAGCAGTTGTATGCCTGTGATTGGCGCCCCTGAGCGATACCAATGTCGATTCAATTGCCAATGGTCTGCTCTGCTTTCTCATTGTCATTCTTCGCATGATATCCCATTAATTCCCTCAACTTACTTACTTCGCCTTTCAGTGCAATCAACAGTCATCGAATTCTGTTCCTGGCCCAAGTCAAGTCGGTTCTAGCGACTGCGGTTGCTCCCGCTGCTTCCCCACAAAGTGAATGCGCGTACGCACAGACCGCCTCTTATCGATATCGGCCCGCAATGCTCCGCTCCCCGCTAACGACATCATTCACTCTCACAGGCAAACGCCCTCAACTGTCTCAACGCTGTGGGCTTCATGCCCTCGATTGAGCATGATGGCATCTCAGAAACCTATGCGCACTAATTGCTTCAGCCATGGACAGGCCCTCTACCCCTCCGCTGGACACCATTCCTGCAACTCCACCCCCGGCCGTCTTGCACCCACGCATCCCTGAGTCCCACCCGGACACAGAAGAGTCCGTAGCACGCGAGCGCCAACATGTTGCCCTTGAACTCGAACCTGTCGTCCGCTCGCGTAATGTCCCCGCTCGCGCCTCTAGCGGATGTCGAACTTCGCAGGCCACGACTGCGCCAGATTCACTAGGCCCCACCGGCCGCCATGTGCGAACCCTCCGACTACGCAGACAGGTCCCCCGCTGGTTCCATTCCGTCGTCAAGTTTTGGACGACCCAGATTACCGTCACCATCGACGAGGGTCCGCATCGAGACCATCTAGGTGCGAGCTTCAAGGCCGGGTGGATTACCGTACATAGTTCAACTGACGTCCACAGCACTCGAACGCACCTTTCTGGGCTATCTTCGGACTTCACTGGCCTTCTCCGTCACGGGCGTCATTATTGCCCAACTCTTCCGCTTGCAGGACAGACCAACTCCAGGCCATGCCTTTCACTTCTTCGCTCTCGGAATTCCACTCGCCGCCACCTTCATTGCCTTCGCCATCGTCGTGCTGTGTCTCGGCGCATTTCGTGTCTGGCGGCAGCAGAATGCCATGATCCGTGGCAAGGTGCATGCTGGTGGTTGGGAGCTTTCTGTCCTGATGCTGGGTAGCTTGGCTGTGAGTGAGCCCTCTGTTTACAATTTTCTACTGACTGGGTTGAAAAGCTCTGCCTTGCCCTGTTTGTTCTGGTCGTTGTTGTGAGTATCCTGAACGATTAGTGGGGCTTCCGTCCCTCTCCCCACCCTTCAGGATACACACCTTCGCTCCGTATAGTTAAGCATATGTCCCGTCACAGGGCACGTACGACTGATTCCTTTCTCGGGAAGGGCCATGGTTCAAATGACATGTAGTGAGGATTTCGGTGTTGATTACCAGAGACGAATCAGTAATCCTGCACATATGTTCTCCAACCCTCGGCCAACCGACGGGAATAGTGCATCGCAGTCTATCTGTCACGCTCATGTGCAAGCGGAAGGCATGAGTGATGTACTGTGGACTACGCTGGCGTAAGTTTGACACGGCAACCAGCAGTGAATGGAAGGCACCCTCATAGCAAATGATATATTGCTCCAAAGCAAAGCTCATAAAAATCTGCCCACTACCCAGTTCTATCCTCGCCCGGAACAATTTATCAATATGCGCGGGCACTCCAACGACTCCGATCAACATGCGCACGGACCTCCTCACCCCGGAGCTCCAGCTCCTCTCCAGCTCGAGGGGCACGGCCATGCTCCGACACCTCCTCGAACCATCAACTCCCCCGCAGAACTACGCTTTCGCCCTTTCTTCAGCATAAAGCTCACCATGGCCGACCCCATTGACAGCGCCCTGTACGTACAAAGCCATCCCTACGAGCACACGCCAAACAACCGACTCCCCACCCAAGCTCACCCCACGACATCACCACTCAGCTACCGCTCCCTCCCTCTACACTTCCTACACCTTATACCCTCTTTTCCTCTCCATCCAAACTAACAGCCGACCCCAGCGACCTCCTCCGCCGCCTCAACCCCTCCGCCATCGAAACCAACGTCTCGCACCTGTGCACCCTCGCGCCCCAGCTCACCGAAGACCTGCTCGAATCCGTCGACATCCCGTTAACAGTCAAGAAATGCAAGAAGACGAATCGCGACTTCTTATGCTGCGACTACAACCGCGACGGTGACAGCCATCGCTCGCCATGGAGCAATACGTTTTACCCGCCGCTGGATGATGGCGATGAGGGCGTGACGCCGAGTGATAGAATCCGTAAGATGGAGGTGAAGGCGAATGAGGCGTTTGATGTGTATCGGGAGTTGTGAGTTACTTGCCTCATGGGAGGAGTGGGGTGAGGAGGAGAGGCTAATTGGAATAGGTATTTTGAGGGTGGGATTGCGAGTGTGTATCTCTGGGATATGGACGACGGGTTCGCTGGGTGCGTATTGTTGAAGAAATGTGCGTATCTATCATCGACGTTGATATCGCGAGCTAATGAACCAGCCGTCTCACCAAACGCCTCCTCAACCGGCTCCTGGGACTCCATCCACGTCTTCGACGCCCAAGACCGCGCGAGAACAGCACACTACAAACTCACGTCCACCGTCATCCTCTCTCTCGGCTCCTCGTCCGACGCGCTAGGCAGGCTCGACCTGGGCGGCAATATGGTGCGCCAGGTGGAAGCAGATTACCCAGTCGAAGACGACGGAAGCCATGTAGCGAATGTGGGACGCATGGTAGAGGATATGGAGATCAAGATGCGGAATCTGCTGCAGGAAGTGTATTTCGGGAAAGCGAGGGATGTGGTGGGGGATCTGAGGAGTTTGCAGAATTTAAGTGTGAGGGAGAGGGAGAGGGCGACGCAGAGGGAGATGATTGGGAGTATGGGAAGGTGAGCGGGTTAGGGGTGAGCGAGGCATGGGTCTTGAGCAAAAGTGGGCTTTTAGATGATCACCCACGTCCGAGGATACCATTAGAGTTGCTGACATACGGGGAACACAGAGGATGAAACAAATATACATCTCAAACAGGATCAACACAAGAAGCCTCCGATGGATCGTCTGTACATTGCACACGCCCTTAGAAACAATACTGTACCGGCGAAAACTCCCCCTCACCACCCAAAGCATACCACAACTCCCCATTCACCTTCTTTCCCCTCGCCGTCTCCGATTGTGTCTTTCTCCCTTTCTTCTTCGTTCCACGCGTTTTCATGACCTTGCTCTTCTCCGTTTTCCGACTCTCTTTCACGCGCCGCCCCCACCTCCCTGCTTTGGTGCCCCTTCTTCCCACATTATCCTTCCTTCAGTACCAAGACAATTGCTTCCGAATCCGGGCTCACGTTCATTTATCTGCTTCACAAAGGATCCTGAGGTCTGTCGTCTCTGTATGATCTTGTTCTTCCGTCGAGCTTTGAGGAGCGAGTACCCGCAGATGAAATCGCTTATGAAATCGCTCTCCGTCAGGGCTGTGGGGGGAAAAGAGGGTTTTGGAGTATCTTGATGATGTTGACGAGGGGTTGGGGCCTTAGGGGTGGAGGAGAGGGAGAGGAGGGGTTGGGGGTTTTGAAGCTGGTGGGAGCGGGTGTGGGGGGGCATGATTCTGAGAGGCTGGGTGGCGAGGTGAAGGGTTGTGTTGTGGCGATTTGAGGTTTAGTGTGTTGGAGTTGGAGCTGGAGTTGGAGTCGGAGACGGGGGAGGGATGTAGATGTGTGCAGTCGGACAAAGGGTATGCTGTGGTACAAAGGACATTGTGTGGTCTGGGGTTATTGTCATTTGTACAATATACGGCTCGGGTGAAGGTTTTCAGACGGTGGGATAATGAAGGCTTGGTGTAGAGCTTTGTTGATGGGATGTCGGCCTTGTGTAAGGAAGTGGAGAGTAGATAAAGAGGGATGGGAATGCCTTGTGCGTGCGGGGTGGGGATAAGGGACTTGAGATTGCGAAAGGGTGGCTGGGCTGTGGAGGCTCAGGGAGGGGTAGGGTAGTGTAGTTCGTATTACTGTGAGCGAAATGCTGGGTTGTCCTTAGCACAGTGGGAAGGGAAGGAGCAAGTGAGTGGGATGTGACAACCTTAGAAGTCGTGGAACAGTGGTCTGTCTCAAGATACTAGAGTACTGACATGCGAAGCAACAGGCAATGGGCACATTAAAAACTCCTACGAAGAAGAAGTGCGCAAACATTACAGACACCTATACTCCCTATCCGTCCTTCTTGACTACACACTCCTCCTCCTCATCCCTACACCACCCCTCACTCTCCCCCTCGCTCCCCTCATCCGTCTGCCACTCAACCCCAACACTATTCTCCCTCCACTTAAACTTCTTCGGTCTTTCATACTCATTCGTATCCGAATACGGCTGTTCCCACTCCCCCTCCCGATTCTGCGTCCACCCCTGCATCTTCCTCACAAAGTCCAATTCCGCCTGTTCCTTCATCCGCGCCTCAACCCAATTCCTCCACATCTCTCCTTCCAACTTGCCACTCTCCATCCGCGCTGCTCTCTCCTTCTTCCGCACTTGCTCTAGCTTCTTCTCCAGTCTTTTGAACTTATTAACAAGCCGTTTCGGCTGCTCATACCCCTCCTCGAATCTCGCAAACGCCTCGCTCCACTCCTCGGGTATATCCTTCCAACTCATACATTCCGGCGGGCCCGACAACGAGCCCTCGCCATATTGCTCTACATACCCGTTTAGCGCGTTCTTGAACATTTCAGCGTCTGTTGCTGAGAGCTGGAATACGAGTTTGGTAGATTCGGCGCTCAGGTTGTCGAGTCTGGTTTGGATGCGCGAGGCTTTGCGGTACAGAGGGAGGGGTTGAGAGGAGTGGAAAAGATGGGAGGAGGGATAGCTGAGGAGAGAGGGGTCGCCGATTAGGCCGGGGATGTAAGGTTCGTAGCCGCAGAGTCGGGGGGGTGAAGATGGGGATGGAGATGGGGGGTCTGAGAGCCCCAGTCGTAGCCTGGGTAGTTGCGCGTGGCGCCTTCGATTATGTAGTGGCTGCTCTGAGAACCGGATGGTGAAGCGGGCGGGGGGAGAGGGGTGCTCGGGTGTGCAGTGGATGTTGGTTTCTCTGGCTTGCGAGGTTCGTTCTTGGGAGGTTTTGTGCGGGTGTAGGGGAGGGAGAGGAGGGGGTGGCGGGAGCGGGTTGTTGGCGGCATTTTGGGTTTGTTGGAATCCGGTAGATGGAAGTGGGTGTGGACTTTGTATAAGTGTGATTATATGTCTTGAGGTTGTTTCTGTGAGCACGGGGATGAAGTGTGGACAACAGTGATGGGATATATAAGTGGGCAAGTGAACAAAGAGTGCAGAAGGCGCCAGTGTGATATGGGCTGGATTGTTTGGGTAACATTCGGACAAGCCGACCCATTGAAACCAAACCATCCTGTCATGCCGGCTTTGTTCCGGGTATGTGGCATTGTTAGAAGTGTGATAGGACAAAGCGAGTGGGGTCAATGGACTCGAAAGAATTGAGGATGGAAAGTTATATTTGGGTGCTATTGTCAAGCTTGCCAAGGCGGGTCTGTGTGCTTTGTTCAGTTGAAAAATGGTAGGATTAGACTTCCGATTTGAGCTATCTAAACGGGTGTGGTGTTCCTTACCCTAAGGGTACTGTTTAGAGTAAGGACCCTAGGGAAGACAGTTCTATCCACACAAAATGTAACCAGAACACTTAGCGCTCTTCTTCACCGCCTTCTCCTCCTTCGATTTCTCTTCCTTGACCTCGTCCTTCACATCCCGACGACGAGTCCTCCCGCCACACTTACCCCGACGCACAGGGTTGGCCGTGTTCTTGGGTTTGTGGATCCACTTCTTCGAACTCGGACCGTAAATCACGCCGCCACGCTTCCGCACACCCTGGACAAATTTGGGCTTGGTGTAAGGGAGGGAGAGAAGGGGTTTGGGGTTACGGCGCTGTTGGGAGCGGGTTACGGGTGCCATTGTTTGTTGTTGATTGTGTGTTTGTGAGCAGAGTCGTTTATGCCCCGGTATTGGTGTTGCTTGCATTGCCGCGGAGGCGAAGGCGAGCAAGATAAATATACGACAAGGTGGACAAAGGCTGGGCTAACGGAGACAATGATTGGGCTTTTGTTAGGTCAAAGAAATTATGAATGAGTGGCGCTGGCCATGGTTCGGTATGACATTGTGCATTGCGGAGTTATGGGACTTGTAAAAGACAAAGATTGGCTGCAAATGCTCGTCTTTCAAGTTGGGAACAAAGGCGATGGAAGATGCTCATGTCAGACGTGTAAGAAACAGAAGAGAGCGGATTTCCGACCTTGGAAGGTTTGCACGCGTCGCATCAATTGATACTGAGCTCTCGAGGTCTATAAGCTCCTCCCCAAGCATCAAAGATGCTGTGAGGACTTGGCTGTGCTGCACCAGCCTTGCAGCGCCAGCCACTTGCGGTTCATTGTAAATGCACGCTTTCTCGGGTTGCAGATGTATTTGGCAGATTCTCGCTGCACAAGAGTTTCGGGGTTGAGGGTCCCAGGAGGCTGGCGCACCATTGAGCATGTGGTGTCTCAGGTTGTGTTCCGCAGTCACAAATTCGGAATACTCGGGGCACAGGCTTGCGTCGGATGTTGCGTGCGCAATGGATGACGACGCTGTATGAGACATCGGAGTGGTACAAGTCTGGCTGCCTCGCTGCGGTTGGATGAGAGTTGACGACATAAAGACGAGACAAATATTATTCTCGATTGCGTGGGCATCGCTGAAAAGACCATTACCCATGCACATAACGAGATGTGGTCGTTCACGATAATCCCCAAGGATGCTGGTGTTCTATAACGTCATGCCTGGGGTGCAGTCCTGGTGACACCCCAGCCATAACGGATGCGAGGCGCAGGCGTCGATCCCGATTAGGATGCTGGGCGCGCGCATGGCATAACAACCGGGTGTTTTCCCTCTCACTTGCACCACAATTGCTCTCACCAAATCTCTCCATCGCATTCAATCTCACGACTCCGTTTGTGGTGTTGCAAACTCACTGGTCAACTTCACGCGTGGGCTAAGCTTTCGGCGCACGGCCCTCCCCACGCAGCGGCGCATTCCATTGGTTGCCGGGCCACCTGTCGCACTTTCCGCCTCCGCCCCTTCCCCTTCCAACGCGGCTTCCGCACCAGAGCCGGCCAGGCAAGAGCAACCCGCGCCTCCTTCCGTCCCCGTTAGCCCCAACGTCTTTGTCTCCTTTCCTTCACGGCCTCGCAAAAGCACCAACTCTCTCGCCTGCGGATTCGTCGTCTAACCCTTAGTCATTCCTTCGACTCCCGCTGCAATCGACCTCCTGCGTCCCCTTCACCAAACGTGCCTGCCGCAAGCCCGTTAGCGACTGCTTCCTCCGCCGCAACCAATCCAATTGGCCCCACCCATTACTTCAACAAGCCAGCAATGTGCTCCGAGTCCTAGACACCCGACCGCAGAGACTCCAACACCGTCCATCGCTGTCTGGCAGCTCAAGCCAAGTCGCCCGCTGGCCATGCGGGAGCCCTTTGCTTCCCTCCTGGCGTCGACGCCCGGCAAGCTCGCCCTCAGTCTGCTCGTCGCGTCGAGCAACCCGACCGCATCCGCTTTCACCTTCAACCCCGTGCCCTCGCCGAACCTCGACCTCGCCCGCCTCGGCCGTGTCGCTTTCGCTGGCGACTTCGACTCGATATCCCTCTACCAGTACGAAGGCCAACACCAGCAATCAACCGGACCTAATGGCGCCATCCTCTCGCGATACCCCAATGGCATCTTTGCGACGGTCAAGGACACGGACGCCGACGTCAAGGCCATGTGCCCCTATACTCGGGATGGGGGTTACCGGGGCCTCATCGTTGGCGGCAACTTCACAAGTGTTGGAGGACTGCACACTCCCGGCGGCATCGCACTGCTGAATACCACCGACGGCTCCGTTACGCCTCTGGAAGGCCTAAACGGATCCGTCAGCGCTCTGTACTGTGACCCCGATGCCGGCCGTGTATACGTCGGTGGCTTGTTCACCGGCAGCAACTCGAGCAATGCAATCGTTTGGGAGGACGACTGGCTAGACATGCCCTTTGCGGGCTTCAACGGACCAGTTCATTCTATCGTCAAGGCGCCGAACAATAACGTAATATTTGGAGGTGAATTTAATGGCTTGGGGGGTAATGTCACGGCGCCCACGAAGAACAACTCGCACGTCCTGCCCATTGGATCCGCACAAATCTCCGCACAAACTAGCTCGGGACGCCCGGGCTTGACGGAGCCTCAGAATATTGTATGCAAGTCAGACCCGGACACCCAAGGACCCGATGCCACATGGCTCCTGGCCGACAACTCTCCTGGTTTCTGGCAAGCAGAGTTTGGCTTTGGCTTCACCCCGACCATGCTGCGGCTGCACAACACCAAGTTCGAAGATCGTGGAACCCAGACCTGGCGATATACCGCGCTTCCGGATGGTGGCATCATGAACTTCTCCTATGTCGACCCCGAGGGTAACAAGCAGTACTGCGACGCTCGCTGCCCGCTGCCTCAGGGCGATACATCTGCGAAAGACTTCCAATTCGTGAACAACGTAGGCATGAACGCCTTCAGGATCGACATCTCTGCATGGTACGGCCAGGGAGCTGGCTTAAATGGAATCGAGCTGTTTCAGAATGGTGGGTTCAAACGTTCGACTATACCTTACTCCTGCTTACATGCGTAGACATCTATACCTTTGCCGTCTCGGAGTTCAACGAGCCCAAGTGCGGCGGCGTCACCACCGGTGCTTTCTCGACTCCTACTGGGCCCTGGCGCGTCACGCCTTCCCACAACAGCAACTCGCAGTATCTGACCGCGGACATTCCGGCAGGCGAAATTAACCCGGATGCAGCCGCTGTCGTCTTCAAACCGGACATCAAGCAGTCTGGAAACTACTCTGTGAAGGTCTACACTCCCGGCTGCACCGGAGACGGAACGTGCGGGATGCGTGGACGAGTCAACATCACATGGTCCTTGAGTAAGACATCGCCGAACAAGCCTCAGAGCACCGAGCTGTATCAGACGAACGAATACGATAAGTACGACGAGGTCTACAGCGGCTACGTCGATGCGGCTGATGGCTTCCGCCCGGAGGTCACTCTGCGCCCGTCCTCTGGCCAACAAGGTCCCCGCATCGTTGTCGCCCAAAAGATCCGCTTCGAGCTCAAGAACGCCACTGCTGGGGGCCTGAACGGCATCTTCGAATACGACCCCAGCAAGCAGGAAGTTGACACTAACTTGGCAGAGTCCATGATCAACCGCGCTGGTTCTGATCTCGCTCCAAGCGAACAGGCTATCGTGTCGGTGCTCTCAACCGAGGGAAACCGCATGTACGTTGGCGGTAACTTCACAGGAGACAATTTCAGCAACGTGTTCGCCATTGATAAAGACGCGCGCGAGCCAACGGCACTTGCAGGCAATGGACTCAACAGTCAGGTGCTTACTATCTTCTCAAACGGCTCGACGACCTACTTTGGTGGCAACTTCACCAACACGCAGGACAACGACACCCCGGGCCTCAATGGCGTGGCCACATATGCCAACGACCGGTGGGAGCCTCTTGGTGCTGGCGTGAATGGGGTCGTCATGTACATCGTGCCTCTCGAGCTCAACATGACCGCCAATGCACTGGAGTCTGTGCTCGGTATCGGCGGCTTCTTCGATCGTGTGAATGGTTTCGACGGTAACGAGGATTTCGCGGCCGAGAACTTTGCCGTTTGGGTGCCTTCCCAGCGGAACTGGCTCAACAACCTGAATGCAGGAACCGTCTCCATTCATGGCGCCCTCACTGCGTATACAAACGTACCCGACGCCGAACCTGTCTTCGCCGGCTCCATTTCCTCCTATCAACTCGGTGCAAGCGGTGCTGTCACACTGCAGTCCGGGAATCCCCTCAGCCTGGCGTCGTTCCCTTCCGTCATCCGGCCTCAGCAGCAGCAGGCGGCGCTGGGTAAACGGGCGCTCTCTGAAGGGCAAGATCTGTCAACGACCGGTATTGTGACGGCCGCATTCTACAAAGAGAACGACATGAACAAGACTATTCTTGCTGGCCACTTCGCAGCCACCGGCTCGGACGGACAGAACATCACCAACCTCCTCGTCATCGACGGGAAAGACTCCGACCGCATCGCCGGCATTGGCGACGAGATGGAAGCCAACTCGACCTTCGCAGCCCTCGCCGTGCTAGACAACATCTTGTACGCTGGTGGTGCTGTGAGTGGGAGGATCAATAATAACAGAGCGGCTGGCATCATTGCATACGATCTGGCTTCCAATCGCCTCGCTGGAACGCAGCCGCCTGCCCTCCAAGGTGAGAACGTCACTGTAAATGCCATTGCACCGCGTCCGAGCTCCAAGGACGTCTTTGTCGGCGGCAAGTTCCAATCCGCAGGAGCGCTCAGCTGCCCCATGCTCTGCATCTGGAACGCCGAACGTAGTCAGTGGAATGCCCCTGGCAGCGGTCTCTCTGGCGTCGTTTCTTCCTTGATCTGGGTGTCGGATACCAAGCTACTCATTGCAGGCAACCTCACCAGCGGCAGCAACCAAACTTCGATTATGTCGTACGACTCCTCTACGAGTCAATTTACGGAGTTCGCGGGCGCCAAAGCTCTTCCCGGACCCGTCACTGCTCTCGCCCCCGCCAACCGTGACGGCAGCCAGGTGTGGGCTAGCGGCCGTACCAGCGATGGCTCGGCTTATCTGCAACGGTACAATGGCAACGAGTGGCTTGCAGTGAACGACATGTTCGAGCCCGGCACCAATATTCGCAGCATTCAAGTCTTGCAACTTTCTGAGGATGGCCGCCATGGCGAGTCGCCTTTGATCGATCGAGGACAGGACCTCCTCATCCTCGGCCAGGTCAACGTAACCGACTTCGGTACCGCATCCGGCGTGCTGTTCAATGGCACGGCCATGATCCCCTTCCTCCTCTCGGCCACTGCAACCAATGATCCAGGAAGCCTCTCCCAGGTGTTTGTCGAGAACCCGCAGTCCTTCTTCGACTCAAGTGGTATGTCTACATCAATACCTACCATCTTCCGAAGATTACTAACCTTGACCAGGCAAACGCCTCGCTCTCGGCTTCATCGTCCTCATCGCACTCGCAATCGCTCTCGCTCTCACCTTCCTTCTCGTCGTCGCTGGTATTCTGCTCGAATGGTACCGCAAAAAGGCTAAGGGCTACTCGCCGGCTCCCACAGGTTTTCCGACGAGAGATATCGATACGCAGCGGGTCCCACCGGAACATCTTTTCGGGACGCTAAGAGGAGGTGGGACGAGGGCGCCAGTGCTCTGAGAGACTTAGGTGGCTTGTGTTGCTATTTGTGGAAGGTACCTTCTCATTGCGATTTTTGCGTGCATAAACAGCTGTTTGGGACCCTCTCTCTGTTCTGCCGCGGCGCACTGCAGTACCGATTCGCGAGTATATATGGCGAGAGAGGTTGCTAAGTGAAAAAGATGGGTCGCTAGTTTTTGTGGACCGAAAGAAGTAAAAAGGCGGATGATGTGGAAAGGGCTTAGGCTTGAGGTATGCCGCTGGCGGGTTTTGTGATTCTTTTCTGTGTCTGAGAGTGTTTTGATACCACTTTTTCTCTTCTTTCCCGCTTTCTCTATTCTTTTCCATCTTCGGAGCCTGGTTTCCTTATGTTCTGTGTGAGTGGCAATCCATGTGTGAGTGAATGGAGGAGGTGGGTGGGGATGGAAAGGGGCGAGTCCTGGGGTCATGGGGCGGGGAGGAAGGATGTAATTAATGGGTGTAATTTGGTAGGGAGGACAGCTAGGGTTGGAGTTAAGACCACGCATCGAGCTGGAGGTCAACTTGTATGTATCTACGTAGCTATGGATGTGTCTACCCAATTCACTTGGAAAAAACGTTGCGATCCACAGGTAGTTAGCTTCCATCTTCTGCATAGTACGGATTCGCCTTATCTGGATGTTCTGGAAGGTTCCTACATCACAGTCCGTGGTCATTACCGAACAATCTGGGTCGCAACATCGAGCGCGCAATGCCAGCGGGACCAAACTCTTATTGAGCACATTTTTCTTCATACAGAGGACCCGGAACAAACGTACGGGTATACCCGGCCGCCGAAATGCAATCGTGAGACATCAATGGAAGTGGTGGCCTTTCAAGTTTTCTGCGACGAGTATGTTTACGCAATTCTTCTGAGGAAATCCATGGGACGGACATCTATCGTTATGAGCCCCGCCGGTTCAAACGCGTGAGAATAGTGGAATTGGAGGCTGATAACTTCGACGAGTTTCACGAGATGCCTCGTTGGTTGGAAGAGACAGAGTCGGAGTGGGCGAAAGGTAAATGAGAGTACGGTGTGCTAAGACTGTACTAGGCCAGTGCACCTGACTACTGGCCCAACAGTACATAAAGCTGTTGCCTATCTTTAGCTTTGTTATACTCCTTAGTGCGAATTGTGCCTTTGTCTACAGATTTGGATAGTATTGATTATCTTCCCGCTTTGTCTTTGTCCACAATGCATTGTACCTAGATATCATTTGTTCTCATGTCATGCGTTTCTCTGTGCACAATGCTTTAACCTCTGTATATACAATCCCATTACTGCTCCAAAATCTCGACCGAATAATCAATACGCAAACGCAAACGCAAGCGTTCCCTCAGACCTAAACAACTGTAAGCTCCCCTAATCCCATCAACCCCCCCAACCTCTCCACCTCCACCAACCAAACCCACCACCCCTACCGCACCCCCCTAACCATCCACCCATGGCCCGAAAACGAGCGCGTCCACCGCGCCCGCATGACCGCGAACATAGGATCGCGCTATGACGTACGCTCAACATACCCAGACAGCCATATCGTATCGCGGCTCGCCGCGGTCCCACCACCGCTTCCCCCGAGTCTGATGACGCGGAGATGGGATCCGCAGACCGGGGAGATGTATTATGGCACGCAGGAAAAGCGGTTTGGGGAGTGGGTGCCGGGGAGGAGTAAGGTTTGGGATTTGCTGAAGGTTGTGTGGTGTCTGTCTATATTGGGAGTGTTGGGGTGGATGGCTAGGGAGGGGGGAGTGGGGGGATGGGTTTTTGTGGTGTGCTGGTTTGCGTGTTTTAGGAAGGGGTTGAGTTTTGAAGGTGGGACGGTCAGGATCGAGTACCGAAATGAGGGAGGGACTTTGGGAGATCTATGGGGTAGGTTTTTACCTTTGTAGTTTGAGATTGATTATTAGCGGGAGTTGGTTGAAGAGGGGAAGTTTGCGGGTGATGTTGTGTCGGTATGGGACTGGTCTTGGAGAACCTCGGTGCGCGCTGTAGAGCCACCTTAAAGGTGACGAGCTCTAGGAGACCTCTGGACGTCAGCGCTGTACGTTTTTATGAAGGCGAAACGTTGACTTCTCGAATGTATATCTACCCTTTGTTTGAGAAGCGGTGGAATACTGAAAGAGATAAGCGGCACTTGGCACGTTACATAAGCCGCCGTCACGCACGTCAACACCAACAGACATCTTTCGCGTTAGTACTTTCAACACAGTACCACCAACCTATGGAACTCTTTTTGGACCTGCTCATCATGCAACTCTTCCAAAACAATTTGAGCTTTGCCGACCCTCAAAATCTTCCGTCTCATCTCGTTTGTCTCGCTTTCGTGAGCATGAACCAATGTTGAAGATGGTTCCTCCAAGCAATACCACGCCATGTCTTCGTCCACCCTTTCGCTTCAGCTCTCCTTTCATCTCCCTGTGATCAACACCTCGGATGTTCATGTCCTGGTCCCCATATGTGCGTGATCGCGCCCAGCGACACCCCATCTGCCTACCGGCAATAATCAGTCATCCAGGCTCGGCAGCCGCCTTTTCTCCGCAAGTTTCATATACACGGTCGCACAATCTCGACAGAGTCATCCCCGCTTGCGCCAGTCAATCAGCCAGATCTTGCAGCCGCAGACGCGTCGATCAATCATTTGCAGCGGCAGCCGCTATATTAAGCTGAACCTGCGTATGTCCTTTCCAGGGACCCCGGCGCGCATCCACTCAACAGTGGTGCTCACAAGCCTTCCAAGGGCTCACTCAAAGTACCCTTTATATACTAATATACCGTACTGACAGTTTGCTAATATAGCGGCGCCAGAACAACTGCAATGCTGAACCCGAGTTTCAACCACTCTCGCCGAATACGAAGAGTGTCCGCTCACCTGCGCCTGGCCGATGTTATTCGCCGCGTCCGCTGTCTGATAAGTGCGGTGGTATTCTGTATGATGCGGCCGCTCTGTTTCCGTCTGACGGAGCCACTTTGTTGTCGAGACGGCCCAACTCAATATATACACATTCGGTCCGACCCATTCATGGACTTCACCTGACACTGGCCCTCTGAAGTGGTGATTCTGGTCTTGTCTGCTTTGTTCGGATGGTACTTCGACAACGGTTGCCACCTTCCCGGGTTCTGTCTTTGAGACCTGCGGGATGAGGTTCTCTATCGCCCTTTTCGTCCTTGGGGCTATCCCTCTGCTCCAGGCACACCCAGATCCTGCCCCCATTGCAGCTAAGACTGTATCTCAAATCCCCAGCGCAATACCCACACTGGACCCGTCATGGCGAGACGACAAAACGAGACAAAAGAAACATGTGCACGAGTTCTTGACATCGTTCGGATTGGCAAGGAAGAATGAGACCCTCAAAGATCATGAACTCCCGAACGCGATACGCAAGTGCCAACGCATACTGCGCGAACCAGAGACGGGCGAATACGACGAGAAGATGGAAATCGTGATGAGCAGGCCCCGCTGCGGCACTATTGTTCCCTACAACGTGACCGACATGAAGAACGCGGAAGTGAAGAGGGACCTTGAAAAGAGATATGTGCTCTGGGGGCCCAAGTGGGATCGCACCACGATTACGTACCGGTTCGTGAATTATACATCAGATTTAGGGTCGGATAGGCAGAGGGCGATTCTGAGGTGAGTACACATGCCCTTAGACATGTATCGCGTGTTCGTATCGCACGGCACTGACTGCTGCAGTGAGGCATTTGCAACATGGAATCAGTACCTCCCCATCTCCATCGTCCCCGCCAGCTCCAGCATCGCCCGTGCCGACATCCACATCCGGTGGATGACCATGCCGTCCTCGGAGACAGCGTACGCCTTCACCAACATGGTCGCCGACGGCCTCGCCATGTCCTCGGGCTTGATCAACATCACCTTCAACGACGGCTACAACTGGTCCGACGACCGACTTTTCAACTTCACCGCAGTCCACGAAATCGGGCACGCACTCGGCCTGTCACATTCCAAAGTCGAAGAAGCCATCATGTTCCCCTACTACGATGGCGTGATCCGCGCCATGCACCCCGACGACAAAGCCGCCGTACACACACTCTACGGCTGGAAGGAACCGCGCTGGTCTCGGATAGAATCAAACACCGCAATCCGCTACATCACCCAAGTCTCGTCTCTCTCCTCCACGTCCCCATCCTCCATGGACGGCCTCTATCAACTTCGAACAACAGGCCACATACTCTTCCACACGCCTTCAGGCTCCTGGTCTACCATATCCTCCAACAGAAACACCATCCAGATCTCTGGCGCCGGCGGCCGCCTCTTCCAACGCCACACCGACGGCTCCATATATCGGTACACTGGATCCGGCACAAACTGGGAAGCCATTGGCACAGCATCCGACAACGTCGTCGACATCGTCGCCGCGAGCGACCAAATCTACCAACGTCGAAAAGACGGCTGGATCGCGCGGTGGACGGGGTCAGGAACCACATGGACGACAATTGAGCAGCCGGCCTCGTCCAAACAAATCGCCATTACCGACTCCAAGGTCCTCTGGAACCTTCTCAGTACCGGCGACCTCGTGCGCAGTATCTACCCACACGGGCAAGGTTGGACAGTCGTCGACATCAACCCGCTCAACTCGGCTATCGCGGTCGGCGGGGATGAGTTTTATAAACTACAGTCCGATGGGATTGTCGTGTGGTTGGATATGAAGAACTACTACTGGGTGATTATTGAAAATAGTAGTGCGGTAAGTATTTATGCGGCGGGAAGGTATCTGTATTCGAAGCATGCGGATGGGAGTACGTGGCGGTATACGGGGACGCCGTATGTGTGGGAGATGTTGGATGATAGTTATGGGATTGTTAGTGTGATTGGGGATCGGATGGGGAGGGTGTGGGAGTTTAAGGGGAGTGGGGAGGTTATGAGGTTGGTTTCGTAGGGGAAGAGGAGAGGGGAGGGGAGGGAGGGGTGTGGTTTGATGAGATAGGTTTGGGGAAGTGGGCTCGTCACTTGTGGTGAAAGTTGAGGGATGTATGCATTATCATTATTACCTCGCGATGAGAAAACAATCATCCGGACAACGGGTTTTGGTGCAAAAGCTGCATCAGAGCAGTCACGCCCCCTATCCCGCCCCATCCCAACTTTAAGACCAGCGAATTCGCCATGAGAAGCGCTCCTCCACACGCCGCACCCAACCCAAACACCGCACCCCGTGCACCCCTCAAACCCCTCACAGAACGGGACCCGAATAGCCGCAATACCACCCTCACATCCCCAACCTCATCACCCCCTCTCAAACCGGCGCATCCCTCTCAACTCCGCCAGACCGACGCTTCCAATCCCTTCCACACCTTCGCAGAACCCCCACTCCCACTCCCACTCCCCCTCCCCTTCCTCCCCAATCCACTCATCCTCCTCTTCCCACGACTCTGACTCTGGCTTCTCCAATCCCGCAGTTTCCCTGCCGTCCTGTCCTCATCCGCAGACGAAGCTTCGGTATCACCAGCATATCCCGGATCCGCGGGCGGGCTGATCAAGACCGACGGGATCGTTGGACCTTTGTAAGGGCTGAAAGCTTCGGTTTGGCCTTCGGCTTCAGATTGATTCTCTTTGTCAGCTTCGGCTTCAGTTTCGTCCATGTCAGCCGCTGACGCGGCTTCTTCTTCGTCTTCAAAGTCTTCCGGGTCGTCTGATAACTCGACAGCTGAGTCTGGAGCCTCGGTCCATATCCCATTGAGCCGCCGTTTCTTCGGAGTGAGTGTGGGGTAGGATCCTGGTGGTTTGGGCGTGATGACTCCTTGGGGGATATCCTCGTGTGCACGAATGTTCAGTGTCGATGAGCTTGGAGTCACCGTCGAACTACTCGCCGAACGAGTTCCAGAATTCGCTTCTTGCTCGACATTGACTTCATCCGCCATCAAAACGTCTTCCTCGTGCGTGGTATCAGACCCTTGAATGGACTCCCGATGCACGAGCTCAACACCCCAACACCTGAACATATCCTTGACGTCCTCAGCGTGCTGCTCCAGAGTTGGGCTAGGCAATCTGTTGAGAAAACTGACGATTTTGTCTCTCCTTTGTCGTTTCTCTTCGGAGACATCTGTTGAGGAGCTTACGGCGCGGGCATAGATTCCGGGGCCGTATAGGTCTACAGCTGGAAAGATGGCATTTTCGAGGTCGAGGGAAGCGAAAAAGGCACGTATTTTGGCTCGCGTTAGATGCGCATCTGGGTTGAGTGATTGGGTAGCGGGCTTTGGAGGTGTGGTGTTGGACGGATCTGGTGCGGGATTTTCTGCGGGAGCGGTGGGTGGTTTTGGTGGCTTCTGAGCCGACACGGGTGATGCTGGTAACTTTTGAGGGGAACTAGGTCGTTCTGGTAGCTTTCGAGAAGAAGCAGGCGGTTTTGGTAGTTTCCGAGGAGAAATAGGCGCTGGTAGCTTTCGAGGGGAAGCGCGTAGATCTCCTGCTCCTTGACGCTCCGATTGAGGTCCACGTGAGGCTGGGATCGACCTGGTCGAAGCTTGCTTGTCGGTAACAGACGCATCTGATGCATTATCTGACCTTGAAGGAGTAGGTAAAAGGCCCGCTGCTTGAAGCCCCAATCGCGGGCCGCGTGAGTTCGGTGAATAGCGAATCGAGCGGGGCCTTGGAATAGAAGATCGATTTGCGGTAGTTTCTCTTCTCACCTCAGGGACAGGCAAGTGAGATCCTGGATTGCGTTTCGATAGCTCAGAACGACTCTGACGGAGGTCTTTGAGGGAAGGAATACCAAGTTCCGACAATAGCTGAGCAAATGGGTTTGGTACGTCGTCCCAGGGCGACTTGCTGGCAAGCAAGTCAGCCTCCGGATTCCGTTTTGAGAGGTTAGAGTGGCCGTGGGGAACATCCTCAGAGGGTGCAGTTATGGAAGGCTCATCGGAAAGCTTGGTGTATGATGAAGCTATGGAAACCGTAGACCACATATTGTGGCTTGCGTCAGAGGAATTGCTTTGCGACTCCGGAGATTGCACAGGAGGCACTATGCCAGGCACACCAGAAATGGAAACTGGAGCCCTCAAGGATGTTCCAGTAGGAGAAGTGTCGAGCGCTGCGTCACATTCCAAGCCGCTAGATGAAAGGTTTGTGTCGAGTGGCACGTTATGAGTCGAGATCTCAGGTACCAGGGGAGGGAGATTGGCTCGAGAATCTGGCGGGGTCGACTTAGCGTGAGAAGAAAAGCCGAGTTCGTCAGTTGACAAAGAAGACAATGATTTTGATGTGCCCTCGGAGGCAACACGCACCCTCTCCGTCTCCACTTGTGCAGGGTCGAGAGGCACTTCGACCACTTCGGCCACTTCGGCATCTTGCGCAACCGGAGGTTGCTCTGGCGGTGCATAACGAGTGTAATATTGAGGCGACGAAGCATCAACAAGATGCCACGGTTCTCCCAGAGGCCCAACTTTAGGGCAGTAAAACGCCTCAACAACAGCCTCGTCAAGCAGAGATGGAGGCGCCACCCAGGTCCCAGGTTCGGAAGCCCATAGCTTCAAAGCCTCAGGTTTCGTCAAGAGTACGGACTCAATTGAATCAATCTCGTCGCATAGTCGAGAGGTCACCATTGGACGCAGGTTACATTGGAGGATTCGAAGGTGTGACTCCAACCCAAGTTGAGCCGTAATGAGCGTTCTCTCCACTGTTTTGTGTGCCCATTCTGTCTGCCGAATCGTATATTCTTTGCCTTTCCGGATTCTCTCCACAGCGCGTGAATCGGTAGGACCACCCGGTTTGGGGTTCAAGCCAGGAGGGGGCTTGAGTGTACTTCTCTTGGTCAAGTTGCTGCGTCCGTCCCTCAATGCCTTGATAGCACTGACGAACGGATTGCACAACTCAAGGCGGCATTGCATCGGTAGCCACCATTCTTGAAACGGCAAATGAACATCGTCAGGGCAGTACCCGCTAGTGAATATATCCTTGAGCCAGGAAACCTCCCAACGTGGTCTTTCTGCTTCGTGTTCTCCCCAGTAGCTTGCGCCGTCCCCCCTTAACAGCGTGAGGATGCGGCTGCGATACTCGGTCCAAGGCCAGGCGTGGATACACGGAAGTGACGGAATTGCAGGACAGACAGGACAAGCAGAGACCAGTGTGCTAAAGACGGATCGCCACATGATACACCAGCTGGGAGTGGCGTCGACATCGTGCATGGGAATGATGCGACTGTCAAAGTGTCAGTGCACGCCTCATCTGTGAAGTGAAGATTTCCATTTACTCGGTGAGCCAGCGCCGTAACATTGTCCCCTCCAGACCAACAAGGTCATGGGTGATGGTGAGTTCAGGAGTCCGTTGCTTCGTCAGACTGACGTGATAGGAGATGCCTTCGCATCCGTGGATGCGTTCGAGGGTGACATGAACCTTGTATCCCGAGCCAGAGAGCGCTCCCCTGTACCCATGCTCAACCGGCTTGTCCGTTTCCTTCGTATATATGCAGCGAGGCGCGGAGTGCTTCAGGACATTCCAGGGTAGCAGGTCGAAAAGAAAGAACCCCAGCAGTGACTCCATAAGGGCTTTGTCTTTGTGATGGACTGGACGAGCCTGAGGAGGTATGTCTGAGACGAAAGTGCATAGCGAACGGGTGCAATGGTATCCGTCTCCGGATTCCCAGGATATCGTAAAGGTCATGTTGGCTGTTTGTTGTTCAACAATGATAGAAGTGATAAGTAAAGATGGTATGGCTGGTGGGTATCTGTTGAACCACGCAGTCGAAGGGAGGTTGTTAGAGCTTGAGCGCGAGTAGAGTACGTGTTGCGCTTCACGCTCGCAGCTTCTCTAAGACTTGGGCAGCGACCGCAACGGCTTCCTCTGGCAGGCCAGCGACGGTCGCAACTTTCAACGCATGACTTTGGCGGTTGACCCCCTTCCTCAAGCGGTGGACGTAGCTGAACGTGCCATCCGGCTCTTCAGCAACGTCATTGCAGTAACAGCCCAGCTTTGGAAGATCCTTGGTCAGGTCCGCAAGCGCATGGAAGTGAGTAGCAAACAGAACCCTGGATTTGTTCACGTTATACAGATGGTGCAAGCACGCGTAGCCAACTGCTACGCCGTCTTCCGGAGTCGTGCCGCGGCCAACTTCGTCCATGATGACAAAAGAGCGCGGTGTCGCTTCTTTAAGAATGTGAGCTGTCTCCAGCATCTCGACCATGAACGTGGACTGATCGTTGAACAAATTGTCGGCAGAACCCACGCGACTAAAGACTTTGTCTACGAGTCCGGTTTCAGCGTAGTCTGCAGGCACAAACGAACCCGTCTGTGCGAGGATGGAAATGATGGCGTTCTGGCGCAGAAACGTACTCTTCCCAGCCATGTTCGGGCCGGTGATGAGCCATATGCGCTCCTCTTCGCCCAGAATGCAGTCGTTTGTCGCGAACCTACGCCCTTGGTCGATGAGGCCGTTCTCAACAACCGGATGACGCCCGCCTACGACATTGAAAGAGGTTCCGGCATGCAGAAGGGGGCGGATCCAGCCTTTCTCGGTGGCAAGTCTAGCAAAGGCGCAGGCGACATCAAGTTCATCGAGAGCAGCCGCGTTGCGTCGAAGCTTGACCAAATTACGAACCACATCTTCTCTCAATTTGCTCAACACTCGCTGCTCCTCGGTCCTCATCCGGAAACGGGTTTCGTCCATCCGGCCCCCCAGTTGCGTCCACTCCGGGATTTGGAAAGACCGCGTCGATTTGCTGCTACTGAGGCTCTTAGGATATTCGACAGCCGCACGAGCAACATCACGCCCCCTGACGTGCGCGATGTGCGCGAGATTGGGAGTCCACTTGAGCACAAGACTATCAGCGCCGAGTTTATCGCGCAGCTCATACTCCAGCTTGTCCTTCTCTTGCCTCATCGATTCCAGTGAAGCGTGCAACTTTTGCAGTGCCTTGCTGGCATTGCGCTTCATAATCCAGATGTCTTCTCTCCCATCTGTCGCACTTCTGAAGCTCGGTGTTATCGCATGCGGTTTGGGTAGGACGCGCTTTGGCATAGCCTTCATGTCGTCTTCACCTCCTTCTCTCCCTAACACGCTCTGAGCAAGATCGGCGATCACATTTGCTTCGTCGTCTTCTACGCGATGCCGCTCGGAGAGACCTTCTTCGTCGATTGCATTTTGTATGCGCTTCGCCATAGCCAACGGTTCGGCTAGGTCGAAGCTTTTCAACAAGCCGGATATCCTTTCACGTCGTTGAGGCTCAGCGGTCGCCCTTTGGGACTCCAAGTGCACCTGAAGGACGTTGACTATGTCGGATGTCGTTTGTATGGTTCTGGAAAGCTCCAGCAAGTCATCAGCATCGCCTCGTCCAACAGTGAACTTTGTCACCAGGCGCAACGAGTCGAAGGTCTGGCCAAGCAAGTTGACAACGTCCTCCCGCAATTGTGGATGCTCCACCATCTCCTCTACAAGGTCTAACCGATCGTTTATCATAGGTAGAGACATCGAAGGCGCAGCTGTGGCGATGAGTAAGTACAGTTCAGATACGGAACGACGAGCTACTAACATAGGCGTTGGGTCAAAAGCCGCATTCCGCTCTTCGTCACGGTTCTGTTCAGAGAGTGCAATAAGCTTCCTTCGTAGTTGCCGTCACGCAACGTCGCTCGGATCTCCAGCGCTCTCAGGCTGTTCTTGTCGATGATGACATGATCTTCTGGCTGATGTCTAATTGGGGCTTGGAGGCGCGTCGTCGAGCCGAGTAACTGAGACTTGACATAATGCAACAATGCACCGCCAGCTGCAATTTCAGCAGGACTGAATTGCAAGGTTTCAATGTCGTTGATGACATCTTCCAGCATCGGGATCCAGTCTTGGATTGTCAGAGAATTACCGGGGGACTCTTGAAACGTGATGATGTGGCCATCCTGCTCGAGGATGGAGACAATGCGGGAATGCGCCGCCTCGGCAAATATGCTGTCTAAGACGATCTCGCGTGGTTTGATGCGTGCTACTGCAGAAGGCAACGAGGCGATATCGGTAGTCTGAGTGTGAAAGTCCCCGCTGGAGAGATCGATCCAAGCCAGGCCCACTTCGGTACGTGGGAGACTGAGAAGCGAAGTGACGCTAGCGCTACCCGGACTCTGCTTTACAGCATCGTCTTCGCTCAGTGCTCCAGTATCGACGTGTACGCTGAGGAGGAAGTTGTTCTGCCAGGGGTCCATGAAATGCTCGTCGATCAATGTGCCTGGAGTGACGATACGGGTCACCCGCCTGGAGTATGCGGAGTCTCCTTTGGCCTTGGTGGCCGCGTCGTTGATGAACTCTTCACTGACGGCAACGTGCTTGTTGAGATCCTGCACGAGGATCTTGAGGTACCGGTCCAATTGGTAGGCAGGGAAGCCAGCCTCAAGAGTTAGCCTGACCACATGCAGACGGTTATGAACCTACCATAGACACAGCAGCCCTCTTGCTCCCCTTGAGAGGTCTCTTCTTCGTCTTCTTGATGTTCAACAGGGGCGCATACTCGTCGGCGTGCTCAAAGTAGAGCTATAGCAGGTCAGTATTCAATACGACAAGAGATGTACCAGAGACAAACTTCATAGAAGCCTCCAACGCGCGTCAAGAGTACGCAGTGGCTGAACTTGAGCATGTTGTTGCGCAATTCCTGTAGAAGCGGAGGGTAGCCGGGTTCGCCATCCTCAAGAGCGAGATTGGTTTGTACGGGTTCAACGAGGCCTTGGACAGTCTCCTCCAGTTTCAATGTCGCTTGTCTCCTTGCATGTCGTACTTGCCCTCGACGTGGGTCACGATGCTCCAGACATGTCCGCGTCGTGTCAGGAGACGCGTGCCGCAGTCTATGAGCATGCTGGAGTGTGAAGATTGAACGAGTCTGAGCGGATCTTCGTAAAATTTGCGTTTGTGCCTTCAGAAGGCAAGGTATCCGCATACTCTATTGAAAAAAAGGTTCGAGTAGTACACAAGTTTGGGTGTTCAAGGGCGGCCGAGGTGCAGCGTGAGTGGTCGATGCATTGCAGATCCGGCTAACCGTAGATGGCTAGCGCAGCCGCGGGGCAGCCCCTCCGAGATCAAGCATCCCACCAAATCTGTGGAGTGCGGTGACAGCTCCCTCATCACTCAAGCAGACAAGATGGTGCCCCAATTCGAGCCCATGAAGAATGACCTCATCCTCCGCACCGCGAGAGGTAGCTCCCTTCACTGATTCTTCTCCAACCGAATGCTGACAATTGACCAGGCGAAAAGGTCGAGCGTGCGCCCATGTGGGTGATGCGTCAAGGTTGGCCTCATACAAAGTAGCTTATTACACATCTAACCTTCATATAGCCGGACGCTACCTGCCGGAGTACCACGAGGCCAAGAATGGCCACGACTTCTTCGAATGCTGTCGGTCGCCGGAAATCGCTTCGACGCTCACCCTACAACCCATCGAGCGGTACGCGGGCCTGGTCGACGCAGCCATCATCTTCTCTGACATCCTGGTGATACCCCAGGCCTTGGGCATGGACGTGATTATGGTGGACAAGAAGGGACCGCATTTCCCAGAGCCGCTGCAGTCACCCGAGGACCCCCAGTACAAGCAGCTCATGGAGAAAGAGGTGGACGTGAAGGAGTCGCTCGACTACGTATACAAGGCAATTACGCTCACTCGGCAGAAGCTCAAGGGCAGAGTCCCCCTGATCGGCTTCTGTGGCGCTCCGTGGACGCTGCTTGCCTACATGGTCGAGGGCGGAGGGAGCAAGATGTTCATCCAGGCGAAGACGTGGGTGTTCAAGTACCCCCAGGAGACCAAGGCCCTGCTACAGAAAATTGCCGAGTGCTGTGTGGAATACTTGGCGCTCCAGGTGCAGGCCGGTGCACAGGTACTTTGGCCATTGAACTACAAAGCGGCACTAACGTCCTGCAGATGATACAAGTGTTCGATTCCTGGGCAGGAGAGCTGTCCCCGTCGTCGTTCCGAACCATCGCCCTCCCATACCTCAACTACATCGCTGACAATCTCCCCCGGAGACTGAAGGAGCTCGGACTGGAGCGTGTGCCCATGACGGTGTTTGCCAAGGGAGCATGGTATGCTCTTGAAGTACTGTGCGAGTCCAACTACGACGTGATCGGCCTGGACTGGTTGCATGACCCCCAGGAGGCGTACAGAATCGCCCGCTCAAAGGGAAAGACGGTCCAGGGTAACGCAGACCCCGGCGTCTTGTACGGTGGAAAGGAGGCCATCACGCAGGTGGTCAAGGAGATGGTCGCGGGCTTTGGTGGAGGCAAGCAGGGGTGGATCGCAAACCTGGGTCACGGTACGTCGTCGCATCTCGGATATTTACCATACATCGACTGACATCTCGCAGGTATCACACCAGGTGTGAACCCAGACGACCTGAAGCATTTCTTCGAGGAGTTGCACAGACAGTGTGGGGACCCCAGGTAACACTGGCCTTCTACGCTGGTTGGCGCGTCGTCTCGCATAAGCATGTTGCTGTACATATAATGGATGAGGTGGATTACACAATGGGGCAAAAGTAGTAGTGCATATAATGTTGGACTCTTCACTCAAAAATAGATTTAGAGGCGCAAGGCACAGGGCACGCTGATTGGCCGAAATGGTGTGGCGCTAGTGACCGCTTCCATCACAGAACCGAGAGAGACAGTGAACGAAGGAAGCTTGGAAGTCGGACAATATGTTATGGTCATAGACAGCATCGGAATGTGCGGGAGCTTCTCGCGTCTTCGCTGCCCCCGCAGCCATCCGCGGCGGTTTGGTGTTTCCAGTGACTTCGGCATCGGGCGCCCGGCGTCAACGTGGAGGCGCACGCTGTGAGGCAACCGAAAGCCGTGGAAACGTTTGGAAGCGGGAGAACCTTCGCCTTGGCGCAGTCGCTTTGCGGCCTCTCATAAACCTCTCCACCTGCAACACCCTGCCGACTTTCTCAGATCACTTCTGCAGAGCCTTGTCCTTTCAATTCCACCGTCCACACCCGCTAATCCTCGAGGCACCCGTTTCCCTGAATACTTCGGTGTCGACACGAGCGTAACCTCCGTTCCCGCAGAAACAACGACTGCGCAACCCCCCCTCCTCCTTCCTACCACTCTCGCTGGGCACTTCGCTTTCGATTCACACCTAAACCCACGCCTTTGACAAGTCCCTTGCAATCATGGTCAAGGACACGAAGTACTACGACATCCTCGGCGTATGTTGTTCTTGACACCGCCCGCACAAGGCTGCCGCTTACAATGCCTAGGTTGCGCCGGATGCTTCAGAGTCACAGTTGAAGACGGCCTACAGGAAAGGCGCCCTCAAGTGGCATCCTGGTACGCCTTACCCCGCTCTCCTGATATCGGCATCCTCTGACCCTGATTAGATAAGAACGCACACAGTCCGGATGCTGCCGAAAAGTTCAAAGACCTCTCCCACGCATACGAAGTCCTTTCCGACCCCCAGAAGCGCCAAATATACGACCAGTATGGCGAGGAGGGCCTCGAGCAGGGCGGCATGGGCGGCCAGGGCATGGACGCAGAAGACCTTTTCGCACACTTCTTCGGCAGCGGAGGCGGTCCCTTCGGCGGCATGTTCGGCGGCGGCGGCGGCGGCATGAGGGAAACTGGACCCAAGAAGGCCCGCACCATCTCGCACGTCCACAAGGTGTCGTTAGAAGACATCTACCGCGGAAAGGTGTCGAAGCTGGCCCTCCAGAAGTCGGTCATCTGCCCGAAGTGCGACGGCCGTGGCGGTAAGGAGGGCGCGGTCAAGAAGTGCACAGGCTGCGACGGCCGCGGTATGAAGACGATGATGCGCCAGATGGGCCCCATGATCCAGCGCTTCCAGACCGTGTGCCCCGACTGCCAGGGCGAGGGAGAGATCATCCGCGACCGCGACCGATGCAAGCAGTGCAACGGCAAGAAGACCATCATCGAGCGGAAGGTCCTGCACGTCCACGTCGACCGTGGCGTTAAGAGCGGCCACAAGATCGAGTTCCGGGGCGAGGGCGACCAGCTGCCTGGCGTCGAGCCTGGCGATGTTGTCTTCGAGATTGAGCAGAAGCCCCACCCGCGGTTCCAGCGCAAGGGCGACGACCTCTTTTATGAGGCGCAGATCGACCTGTACACTGCCATCGCCGGTGGCCAGATCCACATCGAGCACCTTGACGAGCGGTGGTTGACCGTTGATATCATCCCCGGCGAGTGCATTGCACCGAGTACGTATCCATTGCATTCGAGAGACGATTTTTTGCTAAAATATCTTAGACCAGGTTAAGATGATCCGCGGCCAGGGTATGCCATCGTACAGGCACCACGACTTCGGCAATCTTTACATCCAGTTCGAAGTCAAGTTCCCCGAGCGCATCACCGGACCTGACGGCGGCCAAATGACCCCTGAGCAAGTCCAGGCCCTCGCGACTGTCCTGCCCAAGGACACTGTTACCGGCCCCACGCCCCCGCCAGACGCAATGGTGGAAGACTTCACCCTCGATGACGTAGATCCCACGCAGCAGAACCGTGCTGCTGCCGCCATGAACCCTGAGATGGACGACGACGAAGACATGCACCCCGGTGCGGAGCGCGTCCAGTGCGCGTCGCAGTAAACGGTCACGAGCGAGGATGAAGTCTACGAAGAATGAGACATGAGTGGATCACCGGAAGGGTTTCAGCTTGTCTTATTTGCATTCCAGCATCTTTCCCTTTTTCCGCCTTCCCTCCCGTAGCGCATGCAAGTGCCCGGTTCGGACTTGCTTGTATGTGCGCTTCCGGGTCGATTTGTTCCGATTCCCTTTTCTGCAATGTTAGATCTTGGGTAGGTGGGACTCCCGCCTGGTTTTCATTTCCATCTTAGTTTTCGGGGGCGGTTGTTGAGGGCGGTGAGTGCATTTTCCTTATGCACAGGGGGAGTGCACGCTTTGAAGGGGGGCATGTCATCTTTTGCTGGTTTACGTGCTGGTGGGCGTTGAGAGAAAAGGGGTGCTGGATAGGTTGGATTTGGTTGGATGGGGATGGACTCAATGGATGGTATTATGTGCATCTGCTATCTACAGTGTGTCGATGTGACGTGGCCATATTGTTAATACTTGTGAAGCCCATGCCAGCGGGGGATGATGCCCAAGCGGACCCTGCCAGTATGAGACTTATACGTACTCTATCCTTCAAGTTCCTCTCACCCTGTCTCTGTGTGTGGCGATGGCGGTGATCATTACCATGATGACTATCATCACTATGACCACCCTTTACTTCCTCACTCCATGCCTTCTCTTTTCTCAAATTTTGAGGCTTACTCCCACCGCACTACCCTCCTTCATGGGTACGGAAGCCGCGATATTTAATGTCACACTTACGTCCCTGCATTTTCTTCACGTGTTGCAAATGTTAATGATTTGAACATGCACTCGGGGCCCGGTGCTGACTTTTTACATATCTTGAGAGCTGCTCATGTTTTTAATATTACACTCCCGCTCCTGCTTTGTTTCCATGTCCTCGACGGCGTGGTTGATTTTTTAAACTTAAGGATGAGGATACTGCATCTTTTCCATATGTCTATCAACTCTTCATTCGAGTTGTACACTCGCGTCTCTGCCCCTTCTTCATGTACATCTCGTTGCCTCTATTGGATTTTACTGCGCGACACTGCGCCTTCCCCCTAATCTTGAAATCATGTTCTCCTTGTCTTCATCTCTTATGCGCACCTGGATTCTTTGGTGTTGCACAAACCATCCGACCTAGTCTTCTCGATTTTTTATTTGTTTTTGTTTCAGGGACAAGAGTGCTGCTTTTGCATGAGTGCTCTACATTGGCCTTTATGAAGGTTGCACAGCTTTGAACATCAATAGCATTCTTCCTCGATTTTGGTTCTGTTTGGCCACATCAAGGAGGCCTGGCGCGGTTTCCAGAGCATCGGTTGAGTAGACCTGCGCTTTTGGTTTGTTTGTTCATGTCGTATATTGGGTCAGTCTTGAATGATTTGTTTTGCTTTTGCTTATCCACATGAGAAGGCCCGGTGTGAATTTCAAACATCTTCGGCTATGGCTGTGATACTTGGTTTTGTTTGTTCACATCAGCGGTATCAAAATCAGGTTTTGATATGTTCTCATACAACTGCACTTCTGTCATTTCGAAAGCTGCACCATAGAGGAGAAGAGCAGAACATCATGATGGTCCGGAGGTTTTTGATGCCGAAGAGGTGGGATTTGTGGTTCCGCATAGCCTTGTGGCGCTTCAGTTTTGGCTCCATAGGCGACCGCCCTAGCCTTTTCAGTTCGGCACAGGTCAATTGTTTCATACGTTCTCCTTGGTCGAATTTGGAGAAGCAGAGTCGAGGTATTTTCGCACTAGGTGTATAAGTCGCTGGTTTTGGCGGGCTGCATAGGTGGGCAACGTCTTCACTTTGAATTTACTTCAACAGCCTAGGTCGAATTGTTCATATGTTCTTCTTCCACAACTTTTAGAGAGACAGAGTCGAATTATCTCACATCCAGTAGGTTTCAACAATCAGTTGCCACAAACATGGCCGGAGGCCAAAACCTTTTGTAAACAGTCCTAGAAGAGGTTCAGAGTGCCCGAGGAACCTCTACATCATGTCTTCTTTTGAACCGTGCCACATGGCTTGAACAACCCTAGATTTCAATACCCACTCCCTCTTCTAGAGGTGCTCGCTCATCCAGTTGGCCCCCTTCTTTTTCTGAATCGTGCCACATCAACAGATCCTCGAGTGGTTTTGAATTTCCACTTCTGTACCAGAACTCCTCGCTCATGTACTTGAATCTTTTCCGCTTGGATCGCGCCACATGGGCACGAGATATCCTAAATTTGAATAACCGGGGACTTAGACTTCTGGAGATGCTCGCTCATGACTCGTGTAGAGCCGAACTTTTGAGCCGTGCGTACATGCGTGCATGAACCGTCGTATTTGAATATCAGCTTCGTGTTCTGGAGTGCTCGCTCATCTAGGCTGGCATCTTTTCTTCTGAAAGGTTGTTGAAAACTCTCACATGTGACGATCCATGATGTGTTTTGGATATCCATCTTGTTTTTGCAGGTGGTCGGTCATATACTCTTTCGTTTAACATTTTGGAAATTGACACACATGTCGACTATGGTCCCCATTTTGGTATTCTATTGTAATATTCGAGAAGGTGGTGGCTCATGAGCGCGCTCACGAAGAGTTTTGGATCGTGTCATATGCCGCTACCTGTTTCATTTATGGAATTTGACAACGTGTGTTGGGTGTGAGGAAGAGGAGAGGAGAAGATTGGAGGGGGATTTATAAGTGGGTGCACGTGAGTGGTCGGGTATGATTAAGGCGGGGATATAGTATTGTTACGAGATTGTGTGGTGCTGGTGGTGATGATGATTCTCTCCACCAACGAGTTACAGCATCACCAAGTCGCCAACCGTCGAAGCCAACAAAATGAAACAACCTCCCACAAGAACGAGAAAACCAAAGAAATATCAGAACCCCAACTCCTTCCACCCTCCCTACCCCCCAACCACCCCATCCGGCCCCTCAATCCTCACCCTCGGCGCCCTAATCGCCCCCTCACCCTCCCACTCAAACCTCTCTCCCTCCTTCTCACACTCTCCCCTCCCATCATCCCAGCTCCTCCTGACCTCAATCGTCCGATCAACATGCACCTCCAACCCTCCCTTCCCCCAGCCCTCTTTCGACGACCCATCCCACTCGTTCAAACCCCTCTCATCACTGTCCAAACTCCCCTTCCTCCCACCCCACCCCAACACCCCATCCCCACTTCTTTTACTATCCCTCCGGCTCTTTCCAAGACTCACACGACCACACGCGAGTTCGACATCTTGTGTTGTAATATTCGCACCTGCCTCTTTCCCATGTATTGAGCGAAATGCGCGAGAGTGGTGCGTAGGCGTCTGAGTATCCGATGAACCATGTGAGCGAAGGAATCGAACGTGCTCGCGCAGCAACGGCCATATACCCGGTAGACTAGCCACGTACACTGCGACGGAGGCTTCGCGGACGTACCAGAGCATGTAGGTGGGGGAGTAGATGTCGGAGAGATTGTAGACCTTCGTCAGAATCGCCGCGACAATCTATGATCTCCGTCAGCAACCTCTCCATCTTCCTCACCCAAGCTGGGAAGAAAGGAGAAAAGACGAGACAAAAGGAAAGAAAGAGAGACTTACTACAAACACACCCATCCCAAAAACACCCCCCAACGCCCCCTTCTCCCTCAACCCCAACCTCAAATCCCAAAGCAACACCCCCCAAACCCCTAGTAATCCAAAATCGCTACTCAGATTAAACACCGCCTGTACCATAGCGTAGTGTTGGAACGTCGTGCATTGCGGGTTCGGAGGCGGCATGCCCCAGTACCCCGAGAACGGACGACAAGCGGTGAAGAAGGTGATTTCGATCGCGACCCAACCGACAGCGACGTAGAGGGAGAGGTAGGTGATGTAGCGGCGGTAGGAGGTAGATGCGGTCATGCGGGCGAAGGTGAAGAGCATGGTTGCTTTGAGGGTCCAGATTATGTTGAGCATTGCCTGAGAGGGGGTTAGATGATTTTGAGGTTGGGAGAGGGAAGAGGTGGGAGTTAGTACCTGTTCGGATATTACCACGATCTTTGACCCCTTTATCCGTTCACGTATATCTTCTTCATTGAACAGAATAAACTCTTCAGGCGGAAACAGATTACTTCCTCCGCCGGTAGCAATGACGTTCAGGCAAACAATGAGTGCGGTATAGAAGAAGGGAACGAGAGTCATCATAAGCCAGTCGTCTGGGGCGAGGAGGATAAAGGAGCGGACGCGGCGATAGCGAGCGAAGCTAGGAAGGATGTGAGTGAAAGGTGAGCATCATTTGAGGAAAACAGTAGCATTAACCTGCGTAGGAGAATAAAGAACATGCCAATTCCGTAGAGCGTCCATGACTGAGAGGCGAGTTCTTTCTGGAAGGCGGTGTCGAAGCCTTGACCCATGGTCGCAGAGTAAACGATTGTGGTGCCAAAGCGCGAAACATCGGAGGTGAGTCCGGAGCCTTTAGGATAACATAGTCAACGTGTAGGAGAAAAAGCAATGGATGTTGAACGATTGAAGAGAATTGCCATGGCTAGACGCCTCATTTCCAGAGAGCAGTCTTAGGCCTGTTGCCGTGTCGATATCTCGAAGGATTACCCCCACCATATACAGATCTCCAGGATACTGCAGACAGGTCTGGGCATCGGTGAATGGGTCGATAAGGCCCATGTATGCACAAGGTTGTGAGATCTGGGAAGTCCAAGATGAAAAGTGATATATTCCATCGGTGTTTGATTCTTACAATCGCTTGTCCCATCCTGCTTCAACGGCCAACTCGCCGCACTCTTACATTATCGTGGAAGCCAAAAACAACAGCGGACCGTCCCCTCGCCACCGGATAGTTCCTAAGCCATAGTCCCGGGTAGCGGGAGCGTAGTGAATCACACGAGCCGAGGACAGACGCACGTGTCCCTCGTCATTGGTTGCTCTGTCGTCGACTGCTAGACGACGGTTTGGCGCAGGATGTACTTGACCGATCAGAGAGTATGTGCCTGGAAACAGACAGCCACTGGGGGCCAGGAGTCGAAATGCCACTGATAGTGGCGTACTGTCGACATGTGTCGGCGAGGAAAGAGCGCCATCAGCGCTGTATGTTTACTGTTGGCGATCCGGAAGTGTCTGGATAGTCGGTCTGTTAGCGGTCACTGTCTTCTTGTTAGTTAGTCCGAACATTTTCAGCTCTCCGATTCTCTTGCGTATGCTTTACACAGGAGCTGGGAAGTCTGCAATCATTTCTCCACATAGGCAGGCTCCTTGCAAGCTCGCTTCGATGCCGAAGAGATTACCGCAGGCATGGGATCGGAATGTGGCTTGAGACTTGTCAGTTCTCAGGGGCACATGCATGAAGGGTGATGGGTTGTAGCAGATAAGGAGAGAAGAAAGGGTCGGATAGGCGCGCCGCCAAGACCCTAAGGTGTCATCCCACGCAGCCACGTGGGGGACATTGTCGAGAGACTCAGCTTGCACCTCACGTCCGAAGTCCATGTCGAGACTTTCTGATATAATTCTACTTGAGTCCATCCTATCGGTAGCACGTCGCCTCTGCAATTGAGGAGCTTAGTACCTATCAGAGCTAAGATATGAGATCTAGAAGCAAGAGTAGAACCAGGAAGGGTATACGAAACATGCATCGCTATACAACGCTTGAACGCGCAGAAAAGAGCACAAAAACGCGGTAGTACGCACTCACTGCGCCCAGCTCCCTCTGCGAGCCGCAGTCAACGACCCTGGCGGTGCTTCACTCGCCATCGACGGATGCTGGCGGGCCCAGGTCTTAACGTATATGCGCAGGGCCCTCCAACGCATACACGTCTCCTCTTTGATATCTGCATCCTGAGGACACGCGTCTTGGCCGAGGCGGATGTAGCCTCTGGTAGTTGGAAGGTCATCGTCCTGTCTGAGCTCGGATACTGGGATCTTGGAGATCTTGGACAGTTCGTTATCGAACATGCGAGCGATGGACGGGTAGCCCAACGAGAGGTAGTTGTAGACCTGCGTTACGAAGCTGTCACCGAAGTCTTCCTCCAGAGCCGCCTCTGTAGCGAGTTTCTCGTCGATGCATGCAAAATCAGGTTGCGAGGCCGGAGGCGTAGGCGGCATGACGTTTCGGAGCGGCGTGGGTGCAGGGGAGGGCGGCGTATTGGTCTCCAATCTAGGAGTCAGGAGTCCAGTAGGGCCGCGAGGAGGCGTCCGTCCAGACCTGGAACAGCTCCCGGCCCACAACCCACCAGGGCTGGCAGACCGGCTGGGAGCAGCAGAGTTGAGGTTCGAGTAGAGCGAGGGGCGGTCGAGCGTGACGTTCCTGCTGACTCTCCCACACCAGAGGCTCTCGCCCTTAGCGGCCTGCACACTCTGTTCAGAGAGATAGTCATTGGCGATTCGGACGGCGTCAGTGCCCTGAGTGCAGTCAAAGCGCGCTGGTTCGGGAGAGGGGCATCGTCGAAATCGAAGGTCGGCCCCCAGCATAGGTGGACGCGCACAGCGTCGCATAGGATCGAGCTTGTCGTCTTTCTGTACGTCACAGAGAAGGTCCTGCACGCCGGGAGCGTTCAGTAGCGCTTGGGCGTCCTCGAATCGATCTTTCTTCTCGTGATTTCTTCGCATCCGCGATCTGGGCTGCTCCTCTGTTTCTGTGTTGTCCGGTTCGGGCACGCACTCCATTTTGGCCTCTTGCTGTTTGTCAGGTACGTCGCACGGGCTTGGTTCAGCATCCAAGACCGCAATCACTTCCACACTTTCGCTTGCTTCTGTCCTAGACGGTGGCGAAGACACGTCGGCGTCTATAAAGTGATCCATATGCTCGTGCTCGTCCAGGTTGGGGAACACAGCTCTTGCTGCCTCCCGCAGCTGCTTCTCCGCTTCCTTCGCAGCCACTTCAAGTAGCGGCGCACATGGCGTGGACTCCGGGGTCTTTGGCATCCGCGCAGAGCACTTGCTAACATGCACGTGTTTGTAGGAGAAGGTCATGGTGGGCGAGATGGAGATGGGGCTGGAGGGCTCCGATTCGGACGACTCAATCGGATCAAGTTCCGGGACCCTGAAGGAGTGACACGAGCGCAGACTCCCCCAGCTAGGCCGCCGACGTGTCGTAGGCGACGTTGCCCGCTGGATCTCGGCAAACAGGGGATTCTGCGATAGGTCTACCGTGGGCGTGTTGTCTGGCGGCGGTGGAGGAGCGTTTGAATCGCTGGCTTTACGGGGCCATTTTATGCCAGAGAATCTCGGTGACATACGACGCATTGAGCGTTTTTCAGCGTTCGCTGTGTCCTCCTGCTTGCGTTTGGAGAATTCCTCTTCAGCCTTGTTGCCCCATTCGTCCCACTCTTGCGCAAACTTCTCACTGGATCGACGTCTCCGCCTCTTCTGAGTGCTCGAGACCGTATTCTCCTCATTCTGCCCCTGCTCGGATGGAGGAGAGGTCAGTGTCGGAAGGGACGTGTCGATCGGTGCAGGGCGGTTCCGGCGGTTTGTCCCATTCGTCAAGGGTAGCGCCGGAATAGAGCTGACATCTCTGAACTCCTCTCCGCATGGTTGAGCATGACCTGGCATGCTCATGGATGTTGCGATTACCTGGACCTCGGAGACTCCGGCAAGCATGGATGTCAATCAAGGTAAAGACGAGTCTGGAACAAGAGAAGAAAGCAACGCTGGTGTCAAGGCCCTCGGTATCAGGTACATAAAATGGGTAGTTATCGACTTGGTATTGTTCCGGGTTGGGTCGTTCGTTCGAGCGGTAGCGACAGTCACTGGGACACTAAAACTCGTTGGGATTTCGTAATGGTCGTTTCTACACGTATTAGCACACGCAGGTAGTACACCGGAATCAGTGCTTACCACTCAGTATGCCCACAAGAACGGTTCCCTAAAAGGTTCCTTGTCGTGCAGGTTCCGGTCGTCGCGCGCAAACAATTGCATGCACGCAGATCGCATGAAGTGCAACACGTAGTGGGCAATTCCGGGCGTGACAGATTCCTCGTTCACGGGGAGAACAGGGAAAGAGCGGTATGGACACGAAAGACGTCAAATCGTGGCGCAGGGTGAGCTGGGAGCTTGGAGTTTCCGTTCAAGGCACGGGGTCGATTGTCTGACACTCAGACAGGGGCTACTGGGCCCAGGACAGTTCGATTTCTATGGGAACGAGGACAACAGACACTACCCAAACCGGTTATATGAATGTTCGGGAGGGCAAGAAGAAGCTGCGAAGCCATGGGCGAGATGTGTGTTTTATGGAGTCTTGACAGGTGCAGCCCGGAGCGAGGGCTAGTCCTGAAGCAGGCTGGACTGTTGGCCGGGGTCGCCCGCTTGGTGGAACCCGCCCACCATAGGAATTCGGGCGCAGGGGCGGACAGTGGTTCTGATGACGGAGGCAAGCCGGAGACGGTGCTTGGAAGCGCTTCCGGTGGTCGTTATCGCATCGACTTTGACGCGAAGATGATGCTGGAGACGTGGAGACGATGGGCATGGGGAAGTTTACCGGCCGCGGTCGTGCCTTCCCTGTGCTCGGGGTCGCGATTTCTCCCGACGTGCACCGCTCCTGCCGCTTTCCGCAAGGACGCCACTTATTCTCCGCCTGTCCGTCTTCACGCACTGCTTCGATTCCACCAACTCTCTCCGCCCAAGCCTCCAAGACACCGCCCTCCGCTATGCCAAAGTCACAGCCTCCGCTCTGCCCAGCTTGGGGCCCCTCCGCCGGTAGATTGCCAGCTCGACTGCTGCCGGAACAGGGCTGAGAGTCAGGCAAATGTCCGATGAAGCCTCCAAACACGGACCACGACATGCACAAATCCTGAGCGCTGCCCTTTATCCTCCAAAATTTTACAGTTTTGCAGCACAACACCGCTGCAGTCTTCTCGGCAGATCCTGCCTAGAACTCAAGGTTTTCGCTCTGGAAAGGGACCGCGTTACAACAAGCAGCAAGATCGCCAGATCCCGTCCAACGCCGTCTCCATCCCGCCGGAGCCGCCCGAAGCCTCCATTCCGGCCCAACAAGCTGAGCCCAAGCTCCACTGCAAAAGCAAACAACACCTCAGCGCGGAGGAAGCGTCTGCGACTTCGTCTCAGGATCTCAGCAAGGCTTCGTGCACAACGCATGCTGCATGACCTTGCCAGTTCATGGTCTACGTGAAGACTGCAGGCCGTCAACCCCCAGGATCGTTGCCTATTCTGGTGAACGCCATATCATCATTACAGCCAGGTCAGCAAGCATGTAGGGGGAGCGCATGGAATACGTATCCAAGGCTGAAAGACCGTCATTGAGCAATATCACTTACAGCTGTTTGCTCCCTGGGATGCTCAGGTACAGGTTTCATACCTTTGTACAGCCGAATGCTGAGGTCTGCACAAGCAAATGGCGATCTACATACAAGGAGTGGGTAGCTAAAGGTAGGTAAAGTCTTTTCGGCTTTAGCTCATGGACATCATGGAGCACTCTGCCATCACCATGGCCTATGGCAATCCCACATATGGTTCAGCTCCGGCTGTAAATGCTGGAGAGAGACCCATGAAGGTTCACTGGGATGCTGAGAATTGTCACAAGTTTGTAGGCAGCATCCAGGATTCTGACTTTTCTTCACCACGGAGTCGGACTCTGTCACTTTCAGAGAAATATCACAAACGCGCAATCGTGTTTTGATATAAAACCCTTATGCTCAAGTCTATCTTCTATGCTGGTATATAGCTAACACCACCCTATGCAACAACCCACTTGCCCCATCTTCACAAACCAGCTTCAATGCGCCCATGTCGACATCCCAGACGAAGAAAAGAAGAAGAATGAACAGCTCCCGAAGAAATGCGTGCAATCATGTCAACATCACATCAAACACAAATCCAAAACTCCAAAGCCCAAACCACCTCTTTTTCCATCCACCCTCCTCCCAACGCCCATCCCTACCACCTCGCTTTCAACGTCTCATAAATCGTAAAAATGAACGCACTACTTGGCACACTCCTCGCACAGGTAATCCCACACCCCCTATATAGTCCCTTAACCCCATACTGTTTCCAGATCTTTCTCCCCACACTACTAAACGTCGTTTTCTCGCCCGTAACCTGTCTCACATCCTCCGTCTGCATACGACTCTTTATCGTATCCGCGGGATAGAAGAGGAAATTATAACAGACACCCGCGGCCGCACCAGCAGCCATGCGCGCAGACACGCCGAGTTCGTCGTCGGATAACGGACGTCCGAGAGATGATACTGAGGGGGAGAAATGGCGGAAGAGGAGTTTGGTGCCTTCGTAGCCGCCGAACCAGGCTACTCCGCCGCCGGTTTCACGGTAGAAGGTGCCGAGTTGACCGTGCCAGTAGCCGAGGAGGCCTTGGTGTCGGTAGATTGAGGATATTATGCCTGGGATCGTGGGTTTTTGCAAGTGCCCCGAGGGCGAGGTGAGCGGGACTTGCATTTTGCATTTTACGAGCTCGATGGGGGTGAGGAAAAGGGAGGTTAGGGCGCCCGCGACGCCGCCGGAGAGGAGGAGCGCGGAATAGGGGAGGTCGGCGTCAGGGGCGGTTTTGAGGGACGGGTAGAGGTTTGAGGCGCGCAGGAGGTCTTGGGTTACGCGGTACTGCGATTTGTGAGTTCAAGGGGAATAGGTGAGGGGAGGAGGGGTAACGAACGCTGAAAAACAAACAAGCGTTCTCGACCGCGGCGCCAACGAGCGGTGCGCTGATACCACGATATATTCCCAAGAACCCATCTTGTCGTAGACTCTGCTTGATGCAATCCAACGGCCCTGTATATCGGAGGGGTAGGTGGTCCGGCTGCGATTGCAACCGCACTTTGACCGTGTCGAACGGGTACTCGATGTATTTCCCGACTATGCCTGCGGTAGACCCGCAGACGACGTCTTTGAGCGCTTCGGCGCCCTGGTGTGTCGCGTCGACGGCGCTGGCGTTGCTGTTGTCCAGGTTTGTGAGAGAGGAAAAGCTACCCCCACCCTCCACCACCGACACGGGGCTCTGCGTTGTGACGTCCATAATAACGTATCCAGATTGCGGGCGGTACGTCGGGGATCGTCAATGGGAGAAGAAGAAGGGCGAGGACGAGGAGGGGGAGGGGCAGAGCAGAGGTCAGGAAAGGCGGAGCGTGAGGGTATTAAAGGACGCAAACTAATTTCGGGTGTAGGCGTACATGCTCCACAAGCGGTGTCGGGGTTTGTCAGGCGTGGAAGAAGGAAGCGAGCAGCGCTCGTTGTCGTGCAAGTCGCACAAAGACGAGAAACCTGTTGTCGCACCGAACGAAGTCGGAGGAGGAACAGAGTCCGTGACTGGATCGGCGCCCGAATTGGTACTGGCGACCTGCAGATGATACTTTATCCAGGAGGCTGTGCGCGCGTGAAGCGACGATCGTGGGCTGGAGTGTATGGCGGTTGTTTGAGCGATTAGCAGAATACGAGGGGGACGTGTGATGTTCTCATAGCGCAGATGCCGTCAATTGATAACCTTAACACTGAGGGTCTGATCTAGTCTACATTTGTATTTATCTGATCCGTTTGATCTGATAACATTGTCTTTGGAAGGTGCGGGTTTTGGCACGTGTCACGGAACCAATATCGGCCCGTTGCGTTCTCGGCCAAGGGCTTTCTGCCGTCTGTGAGGTCTCCACATCTTGGGAATTTGTGTGCCGACAACGAGAACGAAGACCACAAGGACGAATAATGTCTGCAGAAGTTGCTTCAAATGCGGCTACAGCCCCTGCGCCGGCTGCCGTTGAGGGCATGCGGAAAAATGGTATGTCCAAAGAAATCCCGGTGATCAGTCGAACCTAACAATTCTTCAGGGAAGAAGTGGCACACTCCCAAGACCGCCTTCCGTCCAACCGCAGGCCTGACATCGTATGCGCGTCGCGCCGAGGAGCGGAAAGCGCTCGCCGCCGTGAAGGCAAAAGAGAAGGAAATGAAGGATGAGAAGGAAGCTGAGAGGCAACGCCGTATCGCAGCTATCAGAACGAAGCGGGAGGCCAAGGCGGAGCGTGAGCGGTATGCGAAGATGGAGGAGAAGATGCACAAGAAGAGGGTGGAGAGGCTGAAGAGGAGGGAGAAGAGGAATAAGATGTTGAAGTCGTGAGGAACAAGAAGAGGAGGGGGAAGAAGGACTCTGCGTGAGAAGGCGTTCGAAAGACATATACCCGATTGCGGAAAGACGCAGCATCTGGATGCATACATGCAAAAAGCTGATGGCGGAGGGCCTCCGCCGTTCATATGAACTCCTGTCGCCGACCTGGATTTTGGAGGTCCCGGCGCGCTCCTACAAAACAGAAATGCCCTGCACCGCCCGGGTTTTATATGGGGCCCAGTCTCCACTATAACAAGGTCGAATACATCCAACAGTGGTTGCTATCAAATGAACCTGGGTCCCGAGGGCGTGGTGAACCAGATTTCGCTCAGTATCAAGATATCCAGGGCAAAATCTCACACGAATATTACGATATAGGAAGGCAACTCGAAACAATATCATTTTCTCCAACCTTCGCTGCCGTAGCAATCCCAGTGACATTTGCGAATCGTTTACTTTGTCGACTACGCCTCTGTTGACTTTATGATCCCTCCGCCCCCGCAACGGAACACACTCCCCCAGTCACCACTACTCTGCGGCATGGGGCCGTACGCTGAAACAGTCCAAATGGGACCGTCTTGGTGAAAACCGCGGAATTCGGTCACTGTCAGCCCTGTTATCTGGCTTACCAAAGGGGCCTGCACCATGGGCTCAGGGGAAAGGCATCGGACTGCGCACAGCTCTTGACGCTCTCTGAGAACAGTGACACGATCAGCGAGCAGGAATTCAGCACGCTCCACAAGATCATAGGGGGACTGGACAATCCTCTTGATTTCCAAACTGCCCGAGATATGGACGATGTCGACATTAACGCCACCCAGGGGTCCTTGCCTTCTACGGGACTTGGCGGATCGTGCATTGCTAAGGCCCCTACTCTCAATGTTCTCGAACTCTTTTCGCCATACATCCAACTCTCCGATCTGCGGCTGCCGTTCATCTGTTGACTGTTCTTATAGCTGTGCGCTCATAGGTGCTTATTGGCTGAGATTCGGGGGCTGAGTGCGTGCATGCCTCGCGAGTCGCTTCCCGCGCCTTTGCACCATGATTGCAATTCTTTCGCTCAAACTTAACAATTTCTTCTAGAATGTCACTGTTCTAGGAGTCTACAACTCTATCACGGCGTCCACGATGCTGTTTTAAATTGAGGGTCCTCCTCGATCACCGTTGGTGCCTTGACACTTGTTGGCGCCGGGGCTGCTGGGAAGGTGTTGAAAGGCATCGAGACCGTCATCCAGGGTCCGTCAGACACCGAACATGTCTACAGCTTGGACCAGGACGGATACGCCTGGATAGGTGTGCACTCTTCCAGCACCGGTGGGACATACAGGGGTATCGCCAATTTGCCTTAACCAGTCGTAGCCCGTACGATAAGAGCTAGGTTCTAGCTTTTGCTCTTGAAGCTACAGAATAAGTCTAATCTGCTTACTGTGGCTTGAAATGCACGGGACGTCTGACCCTTGTATATGTCCAACCGATACTGGAGGAGTACAGGAGGGTATGTGCGCACTTCCACCGTCGCGCCATGAGCCTTATACGGCATAGCCATTGCCTTGTATGAATGTATGAGCCACGACGCTACCTACACAGTCTGTTCATGTCTCCCGCGATAGCCGATGCCAGCTGGAATCGTGGCTCACGGTATATATTGCATGAAGCGACGCTGTTGTGTAAGGCTCAATCATATCGTTTTCTTCTTTCTTCCCCGCTACTCTCAAGTTACATCACAAAACTTTACCTTTTACAAGTCTCTACGATCATCATGAGCAATCCCATAACTCGTCTCTGGACCGCTTTCAACCCTCCACATGTCGAGAAACGGAAAGATGTTATTCGCTTTGGTGTCCTAGGTGCCGCAGGCATTGCGTGCGTGTACCTGTCTCCTTCATCTTCGACAAGCCCACTAACCTTCACAAAGTCCCCTAACACTCATCATCCCCGCAAAATCCCACCCAGAAGTATTCGTCCAATGCATCGCAGCCCGCGATCGCAAACGCGCCGAAGCATTCGCCAAAACGCACGGCATCCCGGAAGTCAAAGACTCCTACCAAGGTAAACTCCACCCGTACCCCATCTACTACTGCAGCTCAACCACTAACACCATACCAGAAATCCTGGACGACCCCACCATAACAGCCATCCTCATCCCCCTCCCCAACTCCCACCACCACGAATGGGCCCTCCGCTCTCTCGCGGCCGGCAAACACGTCCTCCTCGAAAAGCCCTGCGTCAGCAACCACAAAGAAGCTCTCTCTCTCTTCCAGCACCCCATCCTCACACCCTCGCCATCAAACCCCACACCCCCAGTCTTACTAGAAGCCTTCCACAACACCTTTCACCCCTCCCTCTCCCTCTTTCTATCCTATATCTCACGCGAGGATATCGCGCATGTGGATACAGCAAGCATGATACCCTGGTGGCTCACCTCAAAAGCCGACATCCATTTCCGATATGAGTTAGCTGGTGGAAGTATGATGGCGATGGGTGTGTATAGTTTCTCCGCTTTGCGCTATGTCTTCGGCGCCTCCCCTGAGGAATGCACACGATGTGAGACGAAGAGCTATACCGACGGTATGCATGATAAATGCGATTGGCAGTTCGAAGCCGAGTTCACGTTTCCGGGGGATAGGAAAGCGGTGGCGCGGAGTACGTTGCGCGGCCCGACGGCCTGGAAACCAAGTCATGTGAAGGTGGTGCATTGAGCTGTAGAGGTCCCGGACGAGGGGTTAGGGGAGGGCATGACGAAGGTGAGGAGCAGGGAGGTTACGCTTTGGGGGTTGGTGCATGCGGTGGTTTGGCATAGGGTGGATGTTGTAGATGTTTTTGAGGTGAGGGGTAAGGATGGAAGGGTTGTTAAGACTTGGACGGAGAAGAAGAGTGAGAAGAAATATGAAGTGAGGGACGGGGAGCAGTGGATGTCGTATCGGTTTCAGTTGGAGGAGTTCGTGAATCGGATTAAGGGGAGGGAGACGAGGTGGTGGGTTGAGGGTGAGGATTCGGTGGAGCACATGAGGATGGTGGATATGGCGTATGTGAAGAGTGGATTGGGGGTGAGGCCGTCGAGTGGGTTTCATTTAGAGTAGGAATGGGTTGTGGGGTGTGGTACGGGCTGAAGGAAGTGTGGTGTGAGAATAGGGGTCCGTAATAAACTCGTCTAATAAGGTTTTCTAGTACTGAAATTCTTCGACGTAGTTCCGAAAGTAAACGTGCCAAATGATACCTTTCTCTGGACGCTGCGTCCGGCATACTCTTTTCGCTGCAATGACAGCAATAAATAGAGTAGTGTCGACTACCAAGTCGCAGGTACTCACTGCAGGGTAGGGTTATCCAAAGACACCATTTCATCCACCATCAGCCTCAGGCTGGGGCTTCATCGTCAGGTTAGACTCCACCTTCAGGTCGAGTTCCCAGAGTTCCTGCCTTCCAGCGCATTCTCCAGATCTGAACCGCCGTCAGATGTTCTGTTCTCGCTTGCAGAATGCCACTCCTCCTCCTCTTCAACGAAGCCGGTTCCGCCAAAATAGGAGACATCCTCATAGTCAAAAAAGTCCTGCCAGTTTCTCTTCCCATCAGCGAACTCGATATCGTCAAAATAGGACGGATGCACATCGTCGTATATGTCCCAATCAAAAGCCAGCATCAAGCGCTCGAACTCTTCCACTTCTCCTCGATATCTGGGTGACCGATCATTCTAAGATCGAGCATACTTGAAACAATCAATCATATCTTGCCGAACATGAGGCCCCACGTAAACCGCTCGGACATCGGTCTCCTCAAGGCGGCCTTGGTATGCAAACTCCGTCAGCAATGGAAAGAAGTCCACAGAGCCAAACCAAACAATGAAGTGCACCAGACTCATTGCTCCAGCCAGTTCACCAATGTTACCACCACCCTCAAGAAGGATTTTGAAAGCCTCTATGTTGTTCTCAAAAACGGCCGGAACGAGTGGCGTACATCCGCATGCGTTTTGTGCATTCATATCAAAATTGTGAGCAAGTAAAGTCGTTATAAGGTCGCACCGCCCATAGTGTGCCGCAAGGTGAAGAGCCGTGTCGCCGAAGCGAGTCCTCGCATCCAGTTCCGCTCCTGTACAAGCAAATTCCTCGATTATCTCAGGCGAACCGTGGAGGCAGGCATGATGTATTGCCTGCCACCCCACTTTAGGATCTGCGGCGCTCACGCATGCTCCAGCATTCAAAAGAGCACGAACGCACTCTAGGTTTCCAGTATACGTGGCCGTTATCAATGGCGTGTACCCCTCGTGGTCTGGTATGTCAAGATTCGCGTGGTACTGATTCAACAGTGAAATCGCTTGGGCGTTTTCCGTATATGCAGCCCAGAACAACGGAGTACGTCCGTTCGCGTCAGTGACGTCAATGTTGAAATCCTCCATATCTAGCGCTGTTTGGAGATCAATATTGGTGTTCAGCCTGACAATAATCATGTGAAGCGTGCTAAATTCCTGCTCCCTGATCCGGTCACTGGTTGCAAATCCCACCAGCTGTGCTACTTGCGAGGGTGGTCTCTCATTTGTTCTAAGCACATAATCCAGCCCATCTTGATATGCTGGATAGCCCCTTTCATTGCGCCACGTAGGATCGGCTCCATGGTGCAGAAGACAACTGTATTTGTCAAGATTCCAACAAAGCACGGTAAATCTGAGCAGCGACATCCCGTCAGATCTTACCATAAACGGCGAGATCTCTCGACGTGCGAGTGAATGTCTAAAATCATCCAGGTTGTTGCGCTGTCGAATATCTTCCCACACCTTGTGTTCGTGACTGATGACCTGAGGTGCACGAATGCAGAAGCCGCGCAGACTCCCGCCACTCACATACACATTGCGTGAGTATCTCATCCACATCGGAGGATTTATCATGATCTGAAGGTGGGTGGAGCCACTCCTTCGACACATGGGTTTGTCGCAGGTCTGGCGGTTGAGCAGAAGCGATCCGTTGCCGTAGAATGCTACGGATCCAACAAATTTTTGCATCCATTCCGGCGACTTCAATCGCACAATCTTGTGACACTTGCACTTGCAAAAGCGTCTGCACTTTTCAGGGTCTGGCTCCTCATGCAGGGACAGAAATGCCGTAACAGAGTCTGCTTCCCGTGTAGCGGGAGTCTGGTATGAGCCAACGGTAAAGGCTTCCTGTAACTCAGTGGGCGACTTTTCATCGACTTCATCATTGCTGGTCGGTGCAATGGTTCGTATTGGAGGGGCTGTCTGGAATGGAACAAATGATGATTTCCTGCTCAAGCTAGCAGCAGGGGGCTCTGTCAATGAGCCGGCGGCGGGAGCTATAACTTCTGAATTCATCGGGTAACTGGCAGGCAGGTTATTACCCAACGCTGATACTATCGTAGTGTCCTCCAGCAAGGCTGCAGACGATCTGTCATTGGCTTCATTATTGCTGGAGGGTGCATTCGGTTCTGTCGAGGGAGCCGTTTGAGATGATTCTCTTGATGATTCCTTACTCGAGGCAACAGTTGTCGTCGATGAGTCGATGGCGGAGATCAAAGCTCCAGGTCTGGTCGAGTGATTGGCAGGCAGGTTGTCATCCGGCGTTGCCAATATTGAGTTGTTCTTAATCAGGATCACACTTTCGGTGATAGTGGAGAGTTGACTGGTCGTTTGCGTGTGTTGCAAACTCCCTAAAGTGTGCAGGAGCGAGGCCGCAAGTGCACTTGCGTGTCCCACTTTCCGCACGAGAATTTTCTTGTGTCGAACCCAGGTTCCCTTCGCCGGCTTTGCCGCGCTGCCCAGGTCTGCTCCGAGCGTAATATCTTCTGGAAGGACTTGTTGTATTGTTTTGTACAAGCCCTCCAAAAATTCGATCAGCTGTCCAGACTGATCCCTGATGAGGAACAAACAATGCTTTACTGCATTTTGCTCGTTGGAAATGGCGTTGAAAGACCGCAAAGAAATCTCCGCGCTGAGAAGCATGGCGTGCAGGGCTTTAACCTGGTTCCTCAGTACGAGAACAGTCACGCTGAAGAACTGCATACTTGCGCGCGAATGTGCTCAAAGTCTTCATCCCTGTGCCTCACATCCCAGACTCTCTCGATGCCTTGCAATGTCTTGCCGATAGCACCAACAAGTGTCAAGGCGCCAACAGTGATGGAGAATGGATCCATGACAGTCTCGCAAAGGTCTACTCGCTAGAACAGAGGCATTTCAGGAAGATTTGAAGTTGAGCAGAAGAGATGTGCTCATGGCACAAGGCTGGCATAGACTCGGGGTGGCGGGGGAAGCCACGCAGCCATGCACGCTGTACTCAGCCCCCGAATCTCAGCCACACAGCCTGTATACATGCACAGCAAGGAGAACAAGCAACGGTTCGTGAACAAATATCACGGACCTGTGCAGTCGATGTTTTCTTTTGAGGGCGTTGGGGACATTTGAAGAGAATGGCTTCGGAAGGGGGTGAATGCCTTCCCAAATGTTGTCATGGAGTGGCATGCTGAATGTCTCAAGAAGTAAGAGCCACCTCCCCACTCTCCCAACCGACCGCCTGCCTGCTTGTCTCACGTACTTCACGTCACCCAGTCGACCTTCCATCACTCCCCAAACAACAACTCCCTCGGCCTCCCATACATATCACATGGACAAAACCTCCAAGCCCCACGATGATACCCTGCAAACCACCAATCAATCAAATACGGCACAAAGAACGGGAACGGCGGAAACGCATGCCTGCCACCTTCATACGTCTTATCTGCACACCCAAGTACCATTGGCAAAATCGTATCCTGCACTCTGTCAGCTATTTCTGTCACCCACAAAATCCAAGTGGCCTAGTGTAAGTCAATAGCGATCAACTTACAAACATCCCCGGCAACTTGATATCCCCCTTCGCCTTATCCTCCGTCTTCTTCCAAATCCCCCTCAACCCCACACTATCATACTTCTCCAACGCCAACAACGTCTCCACCTCCCCCTTCAGATGCCCGTACAGCACCCCACAAAACTCATCCATAATCTCCTTCTGCCTCTCCCACCTCCAATCCTCCGCCTTCACATTTCGAACATACTCATCCAGTTTCTCCAATCCAGCATGGAATCTCTCATGTTCCTCTTTATTCCCCTTCATAGCGTCTCCATCACCCGTAAACTTCTCCAATTCAGGAAAGAAAACAGTTTCTTCTGCACCGTGATGATGATGCACGATTTTCACCCATGCTTGGGTGAAGAAGAGGAAGTAGGTGATATCGGTTGCTAAGAAAGAGGGGGAGCTGGGTGGGGGGAGGAAGGGACCTTGACGGTAGATGCTGTTCAGGCCGCGGATGAGGACGTTGTGCGAGAGTGTCATTTCAGTCGCTATGTAGATAGCTGCGTGGGGATTCTAGGGTAGATGTTAGTATATGTATAATGCGATGTATCTGTGAGAGGGAGTATGAGGGTCGAGCCTACATCATCAGACGGCTTCTCTGGTGTGGACAAGATACCGAAGGGGCCATCAGCCCATGACCTTTGTAAGTCCGGCATTGGGTTTTACTTCGATTTCGTGAACAGCTTCCCGCGCTCACAGTCCGAAGCTTTGGAACATCGGGGCAGCAAATCGCACCTTTTAACCGTACAATTCGGGTCCGTGTCATACCCGTGCCGCACCCACGCAGAAGGGCGTACACAAGGCGGAGTAAGCAGAGATGATAGGGCTATGATCTCGCATGTGAGTGTCAGCTTACATCTCGTTACCAGGATTGAGACCCTACACCACGACATAAGCTCTAGACTATTGAACAAACGCGTGATTATACAGCACAATTTGTAATGGGAGGATTATGGGGATCGACATATAGATCATATTCCATTCCGAGATCCGAGACTATTAATACAATTGCGTATAAGAAAAACCCAAGGAAACTATGTACCGCGAATTACACTTGGAACGTCACAAGTCGCCTCAAATTTCGACCACGCCTCGCGAAACCTCATTCAGACAGTCCATAAGATACATCATGTCGCATATCGCAAGCTATTCGAAACGGTAACTGTCACCATACGCGAGAGAAAACTGCCTTCTGTATCAGCAACGAGAAACAGTCATACTGCTGTTAGGCCTCGACTTTACGTCGACGAATGCTCCCAAAGCGTTTCTTCAGCGTGCTCCCCACACTCTTTCCAGTCGTATTGCTCCTATGCACTCCCTGGTTATCGCTAAATGGGTCCTGGAGCGGGACGCTCTCTGGAGCATCACACGCACCGAGGCTGTGGTTTCTGTGGCGGGTGGTCATCTCGGTTCCTGTGTCGCCATAGGTCTTGTGGTCCTTGAGTGCCTTGTCGACCGTGAAGGACGGCTCGCCTTTGCCCTTTAGGTCATCAGGGCGATACTCCTGGAATATCGTCAGTTGATCACAGAACGAGAAGCCTCATCGTACATACCTGTCCAGGCCAGCGCCTGTAATCACCGCCAGGCTCTCGCTGCAAATCAGCCCCCTCTTGGTAATCGAGAACTCGGCCGAACTTGTCCGGCATGCCTGGAGGGATGTCCGCAACCCCTTCAAGAGGGCGATGCTTCGTCACGGAATCAACGATGTTCTCCCTTGGAGTGGCTCTGAGTGCCTCTTCAGTCGAGTCCTGGACGGCGGCGATGGGGCTGTGCGTCCAACTCAAATTGCGAGATATGTTGGCAGCATCGTAGGGGCCTTCGTGGTGGTACTTGCCCCCACTAGCGTCCAGTCGGTCAATGACATCGGCGCCTTGAAAGTTCTTCTTCCGCAGATGATGTGCACGGTGAGCGGCCTTGGTGTCCTTCTTGATGATCTCGAGTGGCCGATGCGATTTGTCGCCAGGGTAGCGCTCTCGGAGGGATCCAGAGCGACCCAGGCCTGACTGATGCTGAGGGGTCTGATATGCCATCGGCTGGCTGTTACCTCGAGGGCGGCCTTTTCTCACAGACCCAAACTCCTCAGTGAAGTGGCTGCGACGAGGGCTGGCCGACTCTGGTGGGGATGGATAGCCACTGCTCCTTGAAGGAGTGGCTTGTGGGTACACCTCGCCATAGCTGACAGTTGGAGAAGCCTTCGCGCTAGACGAAGCTCTGGCACGGCGATAGGGATTCGTCTCGACGGAGCTGCCAGTGTAGTTCGTCTGCACACGTGTGGACTCTGGACCCTTGAGCCCAGCAGAGTTCGGTGGTGTTGGTCCGCCAGGTTGCGGCGCATACGTTGATCGAAAGTGACTGTTCAACCCCGTTTCATCACTCGGGTCTGGCTCGATAAGAGGATCAATCACAGAATGTTGAGCCTGTGATGTCAGATCTCGCGTGCGCAAGCAAGGGAGACACATACTGTCACGAAGTCCTTATCGGTACCCATCGTGCAAGTGTAAATCGGTGTGACAGAGGTTTGTATCGGTATGTATTCGCGAATGGAATTGAGAACTTGGGAAGACAGGTCTTGTGCGCAAAAAAGTCGAAGGTCTGGAGGAGGTCGAGATAGAGTGAAGGACTATGTCTAAAGTGTGCAAGCAGGAAGCTTGACGTAACTAGCCAGACCGCTATTACCACGCCGGCGACGGCTCCTGCCCTGGCAGGAAACCTGGCAGGAACGCGCGTCACAGCCTCGATCGCTCTTGCTCTTCGCCAAATTGCCCGTCGAATGGCATCCACTTTCTGCGACCGACGTCATCGCTTGACGTGCACGAGCCATGTTGGAGACAACTTTAGCTGCGGCCGAACCACGACCCCCACACAACGGCGATCTCAAACTCTGACGCATACACATCCCCAATTTATACTAAGGGACCTGCATATACCAGTGTTTCACATGTTGGTGTCTTATCCAGACTCGGACTCTGAAGACGAAGAGGAACCACAGTCTGCACCAAACGACTTACCTCCGTTGCCAGCTACATTCCATGACCTCTACTCTGCCAACGCCCGGATCAGCACCTCTGATAACCCAGAGCTCCATGGCGGCCGCAAACGTGCTATCCCACACGTAGAAGGCAATTGGCCCAGCCATGTCTATCTTGAGTGTTAGTGCCTGTACCGCTTCGTTTCAGACGCCCACAGCAATGCTAACAGACAGAGGGGTTCCTTCGAATAGAGAATCTGAGCACCTGCATAAGCTCATAGGCGCTATTCGAAATGCCATCGAGGACGCCAACAAGGCTAGACCAAAGCTACTGCCGGTCCCTGATATCACCCCTTCACTGCTCTCACCCCTCGACGCTCCATTGCCGCTTCACATTTCTCTATCACGCACCTTGCAGATAAAGACAGATGATCGTGAAGTCTTTGTGACTAAATTGACATCGAAATTTCAGAAATCAGCAGTACGACCATTTGACGTGCGATTTACCCATCTGAAGTGGGTCCCGAACTGGGAGCGCAATCGATGGTTTCTGGTCCTAGGGATTGAACGACCTCCCAACGATGAGCTAAATCACTTGCTCGAGGTCTGTAATGCCGCAACATCCGAATTTGGATTTTCAGGCCTGTACACGGGGACCGAAGGTGACGGGCCACACCATCAAGAGGCCGTAGCTCCCAATAGCAAACGAAGAAAGACGGACAATGGAAGCAGTGCGGAAATCGAAGATATTTCCAAGCCACAGCAGATCAAAATGGACTGTACATCCAAATTCCACATCAGTATTGCCTGGAACCTTGATGAGCCTGCGACAGAGTGGACAGAACTCGTTCGAAACATGGACATTAAAAGTCTTCTTCCGCCGCCCAAGGTACATTTTGATGCTGTCAAGGCAAGAATCGGCAACGTGGTACATACTCTTCCACTGGCCACCAGATTGTCTTTAACCAAAAAAACTGGAATTCTCGGCTTATGATCAGACCGAGGAGACTCGGGAGTAAGAGTGAGCGACAATGCCGGCGACGAGGGTATGGGTTCCCATATATCCCAACATATTCCACGAGAGTTCCGCCTCACCCGTAAATTGGGAATATCCAAGGGAATCACGGCTGAGACCATCTTCCACCCCGACCTCCACTGCAGACAGGTCGACACCAATCCAACGCCTCCGGAACCAATACCCCACACTTTCTGATCACCCCTTTACTCTCAACGCATAGAATACATCACAACCCCCAACGCCACAACCAAAACGACCGACACCCCGACCCCGGCCCCGACCCCAACTTTCCACGCCTCAACACCGCTCTCATCAACCCTCTCCCTCCCGCCTCCTGCTACACTCTCCTTCCACCCTGGAGCCGTACTCAAACCCGCACTCGTCTCTGTCCCCATACCCGCAACGCTAGTGGACTCGTGAAGGAGGTTTGCCTTTGGTGGAGGTGATTCAGCGGTGTCCACAAGGATGTGAATGCTTCCTGTGTGGACGCTGGAGATGTGAGCGGTTCCAGAGTTTGGTGGAGCTGTCTGTGGGTTTGCAGTCGTCGTCGTCCTGATGAACGGGATGAACGAAGGAAGGCCCGGGGGAAGGAAATTCGAAGATGAGGAGGGATTGTTCGAGGTGGATGCAGGCGTAATCCGATGTGTGCTTAGAGTCATGTTGCAGTTATCCCTTGTTTGAGATGTTTATGGCAAGTTCTGATGACGCGTCCGAGTTGAGTATACGCCGCTGTTTATGTTAGGAGAATAGATAGAATTATCTCACCCTGCGTCAAAGGCCCTGAAACCGGCTCCACGCAAGTTGTTGGCGCGCGTGTGACCCGTTGTGCATCTGTATCACAGACGCCGTTAAGGCAGTGCGTCCGTAAGTCGTACACATACATGCATGAGCTCCGGTGGGGTTTTGGTTCGAGGCACAGCATGTGATTGTAAGACGGGATGAAACTGTCATATAGAGGGTGATAGGAACGCGAAGAATGTACCTAAGCCCAATGGCTGTTGCGGGTATATAGTAGACTGGCGACATGTGTATCCAACCGCTCCAACGCCTCGCTGAACCACAAACTCGCTGTTGCGTGTAATCGTATAAAGCAGGCATAAGAACGTCCACCATGCATCTACCAATACGCTGAACTGCAGTATCTAACCCCTCAAAACGCCTCGCTGAAGCAGAAACACCAATATGCCATGCTAACACCTGAGAACCGCATCGGAAAAGGCACTCCACCGGAACCCGAACGTCAGGCTTTTGTGATGCGAAAAAAGATAAACATGCGAAATCCCGTCTCCACGCTTCAGCGACCGAGGATCGATCAAGTCTTGAATGTGAGCTTAGAAATGAACCTCAAAGCCTTCGCTACCTCCAGTTACGCTTAGGTATAGTGACCTCAACCTATGGAAGAAGATCTACCTTCACGTAGATGTATTTCTTCTTCGCAATGTCATAGAGCCCTCGGGATGTAACGTGGAGATAGCCCTTTTCGCCCACAACTTCCACGTTCGCGACCACGAGCAGGGTGCCCGGTGTGGAATCGAGCCGGTCCAGTCCCCGGGCCACTTTATGGTGGAAAAGAAACGGTGTCAGGGTTTGCCAAAAAGTAGAGAGGTCGAGAACAAGACTTTTGGTCGACACTACGGGAATGTACCATTTCGATGGCTTGGCTGGAGAAGGCGAAGTCGAAGCGTCTTGGGGGTTCGGTGATGTCGGAGGCGTTGACGCGTTCGACGGAGCCTCGGGGGCTGTTGACCGTGAGGCTGTAGAGCGCGCAATGGAGGAATCAGGGGTGTCCTGCATAGGCACATGTGAGCTCGCAGATCTGGAAGACAGAGGTCCGCTGGAGGCAGCAGTGGAGACCTTCTCGGCTTCGCCTTTTGCATTCCGCGGAGCTGCCCACTCCGTAGCTGACTTGTGACCTTGGCGGTAGAGGGCCACCGCTACATGCACCGGGTTGAACAAGGTGGAAAGGATGCGGTGGTGTATGAGTTCGACAGGGCGAGTGCTTCGATGGAGGGATCCGTCTTCTCTGAGTTCAATACCGGGCCGCTCACACTCCGCAGGTTTCAGCGGAACGTGGAATGCGGCCCACCAAACACCACGTCTTGCGTCTACAGCACCCAAATGATTCTTGTACTTTGCGTTTTTCGATATTATATGTCGTGTTTCTAACACCATCTTCCCTGAAACTGGTTAGCTGACCGCCGGTGCTCCAAGGAGGGAAAAGGTCTCTCACCTCGTATTCGGAGACTCTCTGACTCATTGTCGATTATCTTTGCGAATGTTTGATACTCTGGATCCGTCGTCTCCATACGTTCCCGTGGTTTTAGTCTCGACAGTCCGGTTGGTATGAAGAGAATGGGTTCAGGCTCGTCCTCGTCTTCTTCCGCCCCATCCTCTTGCGCTCCAACCTCCTCCCACTCGCCTTCTTCCTCTTCTTCGATCTCTTCCAAATCGTCGAGGCGATTGTCTATCCATCTCAGACCCCAGTAGGCGGTTGTCGTAAAGAATGCAAAGCCATACAGGCGACTACTCACGATGAGAACATTGAAGACAAGGAAGGAAGTGTGTCTTACGAGCGAGTGAAGAAACGCCTCCGGAAATGTACCCGCTGTACTTGAACTGTGCCATGACCGTCGCGTGCGGCCGCTCGAATAACGCGGGAGGGCAGCGCCCTACTCCGATTCCAGAGGGAAAAGTTCCTCCGCAGTACTTGGTGTCGTAACATGGCAGAGGCTGAAAGAATGGCTATGGTGGTGCGGTTACCGCACTATCAATCATGGGATCGTTTCTGTGGCGGAAAGTTAAGGTGTTTAGAAAATCGGTCAACGAAGTGAAGGCGGAGACGTCAACCTTGAGAGAGCGGAGGTCTTGGCGAAAAGGGCACGGCCTCCCTTGGCATCGACCATTGAGACATCCCCTCCGTGACGCAGCTCTCACAGCTAACCTGAGCATGCAAAGAGGGACCATTACTATTCCGCCCACCATCCGAGCTCCGTCTGTTCACTGCGCTGTCATCGTCGGTTGAAATGAAGGCAATGAAGCTGTCCGGCTTGACGCTGCTGTCCTCGTTATATTGTTCCGCAGCGGCGGCAGCCACTGGCCATATCTTCGTATACGACCCCTTCGGTGCCAAAACCGACCGATCCCATACGTCGACAGTGACCCCGGAGACAGCTCGCCTGCTGCTGGCACACCGGCTGGGTCTGTCCCAGTATCATGACCTTGGGACCAATGTTGGGGACGACGTTGTTGAGCTGCTGAACGCCTTTGGCGGCGAACAAGATCTCTTTGCCGACCCTCACACACAGGACAAGGCATCCAGACGCGCACTTGTTTGGGTTGAAGATGTGGATGATGTAGATGGTAGGCAAACACTGTTTTGTAACAATCATACATGCTGACAGACATAGCCATAATCAAGGACCAGAGCGCGTATACAGGTCACATCCTAATATCAGACCCTCCAGCTGCCGACGCCAACAAACGTCTCGTCGAGGACTTGGACCTCCAGGCTCGTGCGCAGCCGAAACAAGCGGATCCCTTAGGGTGGAACTACCAAGCTGAAAACGATATTGATTACGCACACAAGGACACCAAGGAGGCTGTATCCCACGGCGACTTTGTCACTATCGCCCATATCACTCAGCCCGACGGTTCTCTCCGCGAATATGTGAGAACAGGGCTTGTCAATCATTTGGAAGCCATTGCCAGCGCGGGAGAGCGAGGGTGGCCCCTCACAGTGGTCCTCATGCCTCGATCGTCCAAGGCAAAGAACCATCTCCAGCCATATGGACAGTACCGTATGCCCTCCTCGCTAAAAGCCCGGCGCAACAACCCTGAGGCCGTCCTTTCCCTGTCGTCCATACAGCCGTCTACCATGCCCGAAGGTTTCGCATCGAATGACTCCCCCGTCGTCCCGCAGGCGAAGAGCAACGATACTTCCCCGGTCGTTGGAATACTACCGCCATTCTTCTCGTCCGAGGAGGATTGCATGAAGCAGACGCATAACTGCAGCAACCACGGCGTGTGCCGAAGAGCCCACAGCAAGAAGAACGTTCAAAGGGCTGAGAAGGGGAAGGCCGAACGTTATGTCTGTGTTTGCGAGCCTACAGTCCAGCATGTGGGAGAAGATAAGGGCATGGAGAGCAAGCGGAAGGTGACATACTGGGGCGGACCGGCGTGCCAGAAGAAGGATGTATCGCAACCCTTCTGGCTGCTTGCGGGGTCCGGAGTCGTGCTGGCGTTCCTGATCAGCGCCGCCATTGGTATGATGTTCTCGATGGGCAGCGAGGAGCTCCCCAGCGTCATCGGCGCTGGAGTGAGCGGGCCGGTCAGGAAGTAGGGCAGTCTTTCTGTTTGTGTATTAGAAGAGAGCGTACAGCGACGCAGTCGCGCGGAGCGATTGTGTATCATATCTTGACATCCTTGGTGTTGCGGACATAGGCGCATGTTGGTTGGTTTTGTAGATTTACGAATAAACATTTCTTGGCTATGAGTACGAATCAAATAACGTTCGTACAAGTGCCCAGCCCGCTACAAAATGCCCTGACATGCTAGTGAATAAGCCAGCACGTTCTGCAAACTCCCAACGCCAGCCATGCAATGATATCGAGCGATCCGCTGCCTGCATAAAATATGGCTTCTCAGCTGCCCGTTCTTTTTTCCAAGCGCATCCCCTTGTAACCGGTTGGATGCACCGCTGCGCTCCAATTCCTACTGCTTAACCCTCTTCTCTTGGTCCACCTCTCCCAAAAGCTCGGCCTCGATCTCGGCCTTGCGCTTCTCCCACCACTCTTTCTCAGACTTGGAGGTAGACAACACTGTGCTGAGCTGCTCGCGGAGCATCGTGTTCTGTGCGATCTCAGATGCGCTTTGGAATATGATTTGACCCCAGTTGGGAGCGAATGCATTGGCCTAAAGATGTCAGTACCAGAGCATGTCATTTTGGGTCTGGTATACATACCTCGTTCACAACATCTCTAAGCTCCTCCTCAATCTCCTTCTCAGCTCTCTGAAACCGCTGCCACAGATCGTCTCCCACGGAGCCCCTTTGCAGTAACACCTGCAACGCGGCCTTCCCGTTCCGGATCTGGACGATTCTGTGAATGTCCTCGGTAGCTCTCCGGAGCAGGGCGGCTTTCAACATGCTATCCGGCACTCTCGGCTCCTCCTGATGAAGCAAGGTAAGGTAGACATCTCTCTGCAAATTCGGCGGAAACCACGGAGCCAGCGACGCGGCCTTTGCAGCCTTTCTCTTTCTGAACAGACTCGAAAATACAGCGAGCGATCCGACGAGGATGAAGAGGTAGGCGAACGGTATCGATAGCGTGAGCCAGTCGACGGCATCGAAAGGCCACATGTTTTCGGCCGAGGTTTTGTTTCGGGGCGAGGTGGTCTCAGAAGCTCAACGAGGGCATAGGACGGGGAGCAAGGGGCTCTATTTCGCCGGAGATGTCGCGTATGTAAAGGTTGGTTGTCGGAGCCAAAACATATCTGTCCTCACCAAGCTGCCGCCAAGATTCCGGGGCGGTGAGCCGCGGCTCCGATTCTGCCGCGCGCGGGACATCGTCATCCAGTATGTCAAACCGAGCTTCCAGAAGCGCCTCTGAACTTAGATCTCTCACCTCCTTTCGGGATTCTCGGGCGGCAAATTGCTTGCTATCCGGGAGCTGAAGCTTCACCTCATCAAACTGCTTCTTCTTTCACCAGCTCCGTTCCTTCGCACTATTCATAGCGCCTCCACTTTGGTCCACGGTTGCCTTGCCTCCACCTACGCTTTCTAACTCTAACACCTTGGACATCACATCTCCTGCCTCGACGACCTCTACATTTCCAGCCATGATCCTCCGTTTCACCAGCAGAGAAGGGCAGTTCCGCCTCACAGTCGAGCCTGAGACCACCTTTACAGACGTCATACCTCAGATAGCAGAGAAGCTGCCCCAAAACGTCGACCTATCCTCTCTCAGCGTCAGCAACAGACCTCATGGCGGAGACTCAAGACTCTTCCGCACACTCAAAGGGGTGTCGTTCAAGCAAGTCGGTTTGACGTAGGTTGTTGTTTGTCACTCCCTTGTGCCTCGCTAATAGTATGCAGGCATGGTGCACAGCTCTATCTCGACTTCAAACAGCAAGACTCCGTCTCAAACGGCCACACCGCAGCTCCCACTGGCGGCGTACGTCTCAGCGGCAAACCAGTCGACCCTTCCGAAACTCCCTCCGTACCCTTAGCTTCTCCAGTCCAGCTGATAAAGAATCCGTGGGAGACGGTCAAGCAGTCGCCTCTCGATGACCGGTTAGACCAGCGCGATGGCAAGATACCGAGGAAGCTGGATCAAAAGTTTTGTAGACATGGGCCGAAGGGTATGTGCGATTACTGCATGCCGTTAGAGCCGTACGACCAAGGGTATCTGGCGGAGAAGAAGATCAAGCATCTGTCGTTCCACTCGTATCTTAGGAAGGTCAATGCTGGGAAGAACAAGCCCGAGAGTGGGACGTCTTATATGCCGCCTTTGACAGAGCCGTACTATCGCGTCCGACCGGATTGTCCTTCGGGTCACAAGCCCTTCCCCGAAGGGATCTGTACGAAATGCCAGCCGAGCGCCATTTCTCTTCAGCCGCAAGAGTTTCGTATGGTAGACCACGTCGAGTTTGCGTCTGTTGCAGTGGTGGACGATCTGATCAACTTCTGGAGGCAAACCGGCGCACAGCGGTTAGGGTTCCTATATGGCCGATACGAAGAGTACGAGGAGGTGCCGTTGGGTACGAAGGCTGTGGTGGAAGCCATCTACGAGCCCCCTCAGCACGGTGAATCTGACGGCATCTCACTTCTGGAGTGGGAGAACGAGCATGCAATAGATGAGCTCGCACGGCAGTGCGGGTTGCAGAAAGTGGGTGTCATCTTCACGGACTTACTAGACGCCGGCGCTGGGGATGGCTCGGTCGTCTGCAAGCGTCATATCGACTCTTACTACCTGTCCTCTTTGGAGATTGTCTTCGCAGCCCGGTATCAAGCCCACCATCCGCGACCCTGCAAGTGGAGCGAAACTGGTCGGTTCGGTTCCAACTTTGTGACATGCGTCATCAGCGGTGACGATGAGGGCGCCATTGGCATCTCCTCCTATCAAGCTTCGAACAGCGCCGTGGAGATGGTGCGTGCCGACATCATCGAGCCTTCAGCGGAACCTTCGGTCATGCTTGTGCAGACTGAGGATGACAATGAGGCTCTGAACCAGGCGCGGTACATCCCCGAAGTGTTCTACCGGAAAAAGAACGAGTATGGGGCGAACGTCCAGGAAAATGCAAAACCCGCTTTCCCTGTGGACTACCTGCTGGTCACATTGACACACGGCTTCCCGAATCAACCAAGTCCTACGTTCACTGGCCCCAAGTTTCCAACCGAAAATCGCGAAATCATGGGCGAGACGCAAGAACCTTCCGCGCTGGCGAAGGCTCTCAACGCACGGGCGAATGGCCTTGCTCTGAACACGAAGAGCGGTCTCGACGCAATATCCAACTTCCACCTCATCTCCTACATCCACAGCCTAGGTATCCTCGGCAAGGTAAGTAGCCGTCTGATAACCTCTTTCACATAGACTAATCACTGGCGTTCAAGGACGAGGAGACACTCCTCTGCAAAGCGGCGGCCGAACACGACGAATCCGAAGGCTTCAAGCTACAACATACTGGCGGCTGGGCTACGTTGCTTGCGATACTCAAGGAATCCGGTGAGCGACCCCCCAAACGTTCCTACCAGTCGGGCCACAGGAGGTCAGGTGGCGACGACGATACTGCTGGATATTTGGCTAAGAGAGTCAAGGGGGTTGAGTTGTAGGATTCGATATTCGCTGGACGCCGGCCCTTCCCAGCCCCGATACCGATTTTTGGAATGGTGGCGGGCTGCTATACGGAGTACCACGTATGTGATGGAGGTGGTCAATGGTTTCTGGGGGTTTGAGTGGTTCTAGTCTCCGGTCATGAAGTGGTCATCTGTGTGGATGGGGTATGGCTGGTCAAGTTGCCCGTCGTGGAGAGGGACCGCGGACCGAGCAGTGCAGTGTTAGAGAATGAGAACCTCCGACAGGACGTATACGTCGGCTTCAAGGCATCTTCGTCGGATAATATGTAATTTTGTGGGGCTTTGTACCTAGATAGCTTCCCCGCCTCTATGTGAAGCCGGGGCGAGTGGTGCACGGGCCAGAGAACGTGAACGCGCGCCTAGCGACACGCGCCTCGCGTCGGTCGCCTAAGCTCGTCACTCTCCGCCGAACTCAACTCCTCAACACACACACGAACCACACGATGGCGGATTTCTTCAATCTGAAAGCACGGCAAGCAGCCGCCGCCCAAGCCAGCTCCTCTAAAGCCCCCACCACAAAAAAAGAGCCCAATCGTCTCCAACCATGGGTCGAGAAATAGTAAGTCGAACAGCAGACACGAAGAGGCCCCCTTTCTCTACAAAGCCTTCCATTCGTCTCAGTGAATCTTTCTCGCAATTACTAACTCCCGGCCCTCAGTCGCCCAAAAACCCTCTCCGAAGTAACCGCCCAGGACAACACCATCCAGATCCTCTCGCGAACCCTCCAATCCTCCAACCTCCCCCACATGCTCTTCTACGGCCCCCCCGGCACCGGAAAAACCTCGACGATCCTCGCGCTCGCAAAACAGCTCTTCGGTCCCGATCTCGTGAAAACTCGGGTTTTGGAACTCAATGCGTCTGACGAACGCGGCATTTCGATTGTGCGGGCCAAAGTCAAGGACTTTGCGCGCCAGCAATTGAGCGCGGCGCCGAAATACAATGTCATGATTGCAGATAAAGATGCAGAGGGTGGTGTAAAGCAGGTGAAATACAGGGATAAATACCCCTGCCCGCCGTTCAAGATCGTGGTGCTTGATGAGGCGGATTCGATGACGCAGGATGCGCAATCTGCTTTGCGCAGGACGATGGAAACGTATTCGAAAATGACGCGGTTCTGTCTCGTGTGTAATTACGTTACACGTATTATCGACCCGCTAGCAAGCAGGTGCAGTAAATTCCGGTTCAAGAGCTTGGATTCCGGGAACGCGGTTAAGAGGGTTGCGGATATTGCGAGATTGGAGAATGTGAAGTGTGCGAACGGCGTGGAGGAGGAGTTGGTGAGGATCGCCGAGGGGGATCTCAGGAAGGCGATTACGTTTTTGCAGAGTGCGGCGCGGCTTGTGGGGCAGGAGGGATCGAAGAGAAAGGAGGGCGGTGGGAAGAAGAGGAAGGTTGTCGAGGAAGAGGATGAAGATGCTATGGACGTCGACTCTGCACCTCAAGATTCCCGCGTTATTACGAAGAAAATGGTGCAGGATATCGCGGGCGTGATTCCGGATGCTACGCTCGACGCGCTGGAGTCCTCGCTTTTCCCAAAGAGTAATAAGACGATTTCGTATGCGCCTATTGCGAGCGTGGTCCAGGATATGGTTGCGGAAGGGTGGAGTGCGGCGCAGACGGTCGGACAGCTATACGAGAGGATCATGTTCGACGAGAGGATATCGGATTTGCAGAAGATGAGAATTGTGGCGTTTTTCAGCGAGACGGATAAGAGGCTTGTGGATGGGAGTGATGAGCATCTTGCTATGCTGGATTTGGGACTGAGAATCTCGGGGGTGTTGTGTCAGGGGTGAAAGGGATGGGGAAGAGCTGGGAAATGATGTTGGAGGAGCGGCATGAATGTCATCGTCAATGGCATCAACCCGCGGTTGTGGATTCAGCGTTGGAAGAGTGTTGAGGCCGTCGCCGGAGCACAGCTCCGCGTACAGAAGACCGTGTGGAGAAGAACAGCGCAAGCCCGGAGTCCACAATCCCTGTTTGAGCTCCGCGAACGTTGTATTCGGTGAGCTATTCATTCAGCGCAATGTCTCTTGAAAAGAGGCTACTACACTAGCGAGGAGTAACAGATATAGTTGCATCCTAGTACTTTCGAGATGATATCCTGCTACTTCTGCATCTGAACCTTATTATGCTTCTGGGCATCAACTCCCACGTTACCCCACCACCCATCACATGCGCTCCAGCGTCGTCGGCATCCAGCCACGCTAAGGCCCATAACACCAAGGCCCCAACAACCCCACACAAGCGGAGCTCCCCCGAGTTGTCACCCGCCTCCGGTTCCCCGGTGTGAAAACGAGACACGTCTTTGGAAGGTCCCATCAATGACGTCTCGTGACTCCACGTGTCTGTATTTCGGAGAGCGTTTGCTGTCTTGGTGGTTCCTGGCTGTGCTCTTGGCCAACAAGGTTACCCCACCACGCAGCTATCCCAAAGCAGACATGCCTAGGTAAATCAAGCAGTGGTCATTCACATGCGTAGCTGTGGGGTCGCTGAAGGACGGTGTATATAAGAGCGCTCTAAACCTGCTGTGATTCTGTTTTCTCTGTCCGCTCTGCTGCACGAACTTCTCTCGACCTACCATCATACACCACCACCACCATCATCATGGCCGCCCCCGCAAACAAGAACCTCAAAAACCTCGAGGGAAAATGGCAGATGGTACTCTTTCCTCATACCCCTCTCCTGATCAATGCTAATACTCCACCCAGGACAAGAAACTCTCCGACGCCATGGACCCCGTCCTCTCGCTCCAAGGCATCGGCTGGGTCCTCCGCAAGACCGTGGGCGCAGCCACGATAACCCAACACATCCGCACCACGACGACGCCCGAAGGCCACACCAACATCACCTTCGACCAGATCCTGACGGGCGGTCTCAAAGGCACCACCGAAAACCGCACACTCGATTGGACGTACCGTCCGCATTCTGACTGGCTTTTTGGCGATGTGCGCGGCAAGAGCCGGTGGGTGACGCTCGAGAAGTACCAGGAGGAGTATGCGGGCAAGGGGGATGAGGCGGTCGATGAGGATGTGAAGTATCTTGTTGATGGGTGGGATGAGGAGACCAAGGGCGCGGAGTTGGTTGAGAGCTATGTGGAGAATGATGATGCCGGGTGGATTGCGAGACAGCTTTGGGGTTTCGCCATGGTGGATGGGCAGAGGATGCATGTGCGTAGGGTCGTGGTGAGGAAGGGGAAGGAGGTGAGGAGGATTAGGTTGGTCTATACTTGGCAGGGTGAGTTGTAGGTGAGATACCCAGATGAGATGGTAGGAAGATTTCACAGCTCTTTTGGCATGCGCACAGTTCCAGAATTTTCATACTCGTTGAAGCAATGCGATATATGTAACGTCGATGAGTAAATGGCGTGTTCGGCATCAGAAGGGTTCCGGTCAATGGGTGATATTGCACTGTCCATATTGCAACGTAAAGCACTCGTTGTAGGGAGTTCTTCAGCTGGTAGCTCGCAGAGTGGTTCCGCTTAGAATGGGGTCATCGACCGTAATCGACAGGGCGGAGTGCGGCTAGCCTTGGAGACATGACATGAGCCGGATGCCCCTCATATAGTGACTTGAGATTCTCTCCCATTTACTCGCACTGGACGGCATCCGCCCTTCAGTGTAGGGGGCATGACCACAACCTTGTGAAGTCGAAGTGAGGCAGTCGGTTGGCGAGTTTTGCCACACTAGCTTGTGTCCGTACCTCGTAACTCGTAAAGAATTGAATTGCAGTGGCCGACAATTGGGAGGACAGTTGCGGTTGGGGGCAAATGCTGCCAATTCGCCCATGCCCCCTCATGTCTCCCTCGTGCCGTCGAGGGAGGAGACAACTGCTTCGGAACAGTGGGCGGTAATTGCAACACGTAGTACAGGATACAATAACTCTTTGACCGGATATCTTATTCCCAAAACGCCTATTAGATGCATATTGCACACAATGATACAAATTGTGCGGGCCGCTCACGCCCTATATAAACACGTCGAAGATGCCAACATCCACATTATGTTGTACAAAGCGTCTCTTATGAGTTCCTGACCTTGGAACTAATGCTCTCGGCGTGGGCGGTGGAAGCCGGGGTGCGCTTGAGAGGCTCATCGGGGACAACGACGTCTTCGAACTCGTCCTGGGAGATGGCCCTGATTGTGTATGCGTCTGTGCAGTGTCAGCGCTGCTAATGTAGAAGGACTGCAGATCTCCTCACAGATAGAAATCACAAGAGTGCAGACAGCAGCGCCGGTGATGGTGTTCTTGACGATATAAGGTGCGCGGGCGCGGAGGAGAGCGGGCTGAGCCCGCATCTTGTGGTCATAGTAGGTGGATTGAAATGGACGGCTGCAAAGTCAGCTCTACCAAGCTTTAGTGAAGACAATACATACTATGGCATCTTGACTGTGGGCGCAGGACGAGAGTAACAAGCGTCTTGGACGGATTTGAGTGGTGATGTCTTCGTCGGAGTTGCGGCTCTTCACCGTGCACGGACTCCTGCGCGTCTTGGCGGCCCGACGCGACGCCAACTGAGTGCGGGACCTTCACCTGCACCTCCTCCGTCACTACTTTCGAGCTCCCTCCGCTTTTCCCCATTTACGAGGCCACACGGCTTTCTTCCGCCATCTGCTACGCCAAATTGAGCCGCCCTTATCTCGTGAACATCGGGAATGACATAGTTCCAGCTGGCTGCTTTCAGGCCTTTGTTGCGCCCAAGTTACTGAACTTCATATACCCAGCAAACAATCTTCTCCAAGCTTCCCCACGACTCTGGCACACGCGCCCTGCGCCCACTGTGCTCTTCCAGCTATGGGCTCTTCGTCACAAGCACTCCAACAGCTGGAGGCCGCCCGTCATGTTGCTCTCGGGGACGGGAACCACTATCCCCAGATCCTCCCTGCCGTAGTACCCATCATTGGTGCCAGTGCGAACGCATCACTCGAGGTCCAGCGCTGGGGCGCCGACTTCCTGGCCGAGACGTTTGCCTCCCCTACGTGGGCGCCTGAGCAGAAGATGCAACAGAGCTTGAAGGTCTTGTCGACATTGAAGGACTACATCGAGTCGCAGGATGTGGGCATCATCAAGAGCGCCATACAAGCAAGCGCTTGCATATATCCGCTTGTCTACAGACACATGTACGTCCACCCCCTCAATGAGTAGCTTCTTTCTTCCAGACATTGGGCTGGAGCTCCATATGGCTCTGCCTCCCTGTGTCCCGTAGCTCCTCACTGTCGTTTCCACATCCGGACCCTCTCTTATAGTTGAACGTGCGTGCAGTATCTCGGATCCCAACGACAAACAAAGCTGGCAACTCATGACGGCAATCAAATCGAACATACTACGGAGGATGGATGCCGCGTTACCCGGCGTGCGCATATGTTGCGTCAAGTTCGTCCAGCAGGTAGTTCTAGTTCAGACGCCAGCCGCATCGGCAGACCCAAGGGTGAATACAATCCTGCCTTCTGCGTGTCGACATGACTCCTTACACTCCTCGCAGCGACAAGACCCGAACGACGTATCCCTCACCCACGTAACCCGCGATCACCCCCTGATGCCCTACATAAACCTCGAGGCGGAATCATCCGGCCTCCTCGATCGCCTGCTAGGCATGCTTCATAGCGACAACAGGTTAGATACAGTTTGCAGAGGCATGAATGAGGCTGACAGGACCAGTGATGCACTGCTGCTTACCGCGACCCTTAATGCCCTTGGCCTCCTTATACAGCGTCGCCCTGCCATCGCAAACAAGATTCTTTCCAGCGTACTCAGCTTCAACCCGGTCAAGTCCGCGAGCCCGCCTATGACGGCAAAGAACAAAGTGCTACTGCGGTCGCTGGAACGAACAACACGGGTGTTGCTGATCAACGTCCTGAAGAGGTATACACACTGTGTCGGTTGTGAGGGCTGAGACTGACGTCGACAGGAACCCCGAGCACCCTCTCAGTGGACGGATACAGCAGTATCTGGAACGCATGCACCGTATGCGCCTGGAGGCCTTCGACGACTCCAGTCGAAAACGGCCCGCCCCTGTCGAGCCCACAGATGGCCTGGATGCCGCAAAGAGACAACGATTGGGTGCTACTGTCCCCAACATTGCCCCTGCACCGCCTTCGAATACTGTCGCTGTGCCTGCGCCCGCCGAAGCTCCTATACCACCTCTGCCACCTGGCCCTGTTAGTTTCAGAGAGCTCTACACGCTCAACCCCGATGCTAGCACGGCCAACTTTGATGTTCAGATTTTCCAGGACCCCAATCAGCTCATCCGCATATTGATACCCGTGCTGGCTTCCGTCGATGAGCGAAAACTAACCACTGCTACCAATGTATGTCTCCTGATACGAACATCCTTCCGTCGCTAACTAGCTGGTCCAGGCTGTGCGTGCGCGCTTCGAAACCGTACGCCAGAGAGCGGCGCAAGCTGCGGCGCAAGCTGCAATCGCCCCGGCTCCACTCGCTGTGGATGATGACGACGAGTACGAGCCCGACTTCGAACCCGAAAACGCGGAGCAGGTGGCGAACCGGATAGATAGCGCTCCCCCGGACAACCTGCCTGAGCAGCCAGCCCCAAGCGGGCCGATTGCGCCATACAAGCTACCAGAAGCCCCTCCTTTAACAGAACAAGAGGTACAGAAGTACGGAGATGACACAATACGCAGAGCCTTTGGCATGCTCTCTTCATTAGACGAAACGGCATCAAAAACGAAGGTTCAAAAGGGCGGCTTTAATCGCTACGCCGCAAGTAGCTTTGACCGCGAGTCCTGGGTCACCATCATCTCACGCCTCGCCACCCGGACAACCTGCGGACTGGACGACCCCGACGAAGGCGTCAAATCAGAGTACGGCCGCATGACGAAAAAAGGCTCCTTTGCCCTCAGCGACCGCATCCGCGACGGCCTCTACAACTACATCATGTACGACTGGAAACGGCGCCTCGACCTCGCCATCAACTGGCTCAACGAAGAATGGTACAACGACCGCCTACAATCCTCCTCCGAGGTCAGTTCCCTTCCCAACGGCAGTAACAGCTCCACCTCCAACTCCGGAACCAAGGGCAACTACCACAGATGCTGCTTAAGACTCCTAGATGGCATCATCACATACATCGAAGGCACGGATAAAGTTCTCATTCGATTCATGTCCGAGATCCCGGAAATCGACATGGAGATTATGAGGAGAATGAAGAAGATGGCGGAGGATCCGGAGAGGATTGACCTCGCGTGTATGGTGTTGCAGTATTTGTGTATGTTTAGGCCGCCTGTTCGGGGGATCTGTGTGGATGTGCTTGAGGAGATGTGGAGGACGAGTAAGTTATCCTGATTGGCGAAAAGGAGGGAACGAGCAGTGGGCTAACAATAGACAGATGATCGTGCGAAACCGTCCGCGAGAAAGTTCCTAGCGATATGGCGACCGCAGATTCTGGAGAGTGAGGCGGAGAACAAGGTTAAAGAGGAAACGATGAATGGAAATGGGAATATGGAGGTTAGGCCTGTTGCTTAGGCGGACGTCAGGCTGGCGTTCGAAGAGAAGACATGGAATTCGGCACTGTTCGGCGGATGCGTCGAGAGCAAATTCGAATCAGAGGAATGAATCGCCTGCTCTTCGCTTCACGGTTGTAGGCAGGGGCCGTTCTGTAACGGCAACAAGTGTACCGAGTAACATATTTCCTTTATGGATCTATCGGCAATGGCGGAAGGGTGTCTGGGTAGTAGGGAGCTGATGGCGTCTAGAAGTGTGCATTGTTATAGATGTCGCGGGTCGCACGTTTCTGCTGCAAGACTGTTTGTAGTGGTGACGGCGCGTGGTGTAATGTGAATGTACACAGCATTCCGCTCTGCACGCTGAGAACATATCGGGTCTAATTATGTTCCTTGATCAAGCTTAGTTGGACAATCCGTACACGCACTTCGTAGCAGCCGCCCTCTCATTGACAACAAAGCTTTTATTAACCAGTACCCTATGCAACGTCTGAAACATATGGCCTATACAAGGGGAGTTCCATGCATGGCGAGTTATGTGGCAACGACTTCTCCATCCACCTGCATCCACTCATTCATTACGTACTCAACCTACTTTCCTAAACAAATGCACCTGTACCGCAACCTTCCCCAAACTGACCGGGTATTCCGCACATCTCTCAGGCTTGTATATCCGCTCCTCGTCACTCCTCAACCTCTCCCACTTTGATACCAGCGCAGCCTTACTCCCTTCATCTCCCTCATGCTCTCCCGTCTCTCCATTTCCCTTCCCGACGCCTCTACCTAACAACGCAAGATCCAGTACAAACCGCAGCGGATATCTCTTCTCTCCCTTTAACTCCTCAGGGATTTCCACGTTATCGACCACAACGAGCAGACTCCCTTTGGCCGCATCCCGTGTAATAGCCAGCAGAATTTTGATGGTGTTCGGCAGAGACGCGTTCCGCATCTCTGCAAGAGAATACGCGAAAAGGAAGAGACAGGGTGCCGTGGTGCTGGAGCTGAATTCGAGCTTCTCGATGGGCGTGTGGGGTATATGGTGAGCCTCTAGCGGTAAAGAAGGTGGTAGAAAAGGAGACGCAGCTGCCTTAGCAGCTTCGCTGGCGTACTTTGAGAGAATGGGCGGGGCTTTGAGACCGGAGTGGAGGGTGGAAGTTTCTGGGATCCATTCTGGTGGGCCGTGGATGAGGAGTTGTGACGCTGCAGAAGGTGCGTCTGTTTCCGCGGTCGAAGAATCGTTCGATGTTGATTGCGACCGAGCCTCGCCCCTTTCCTCCCCATTCTCATCCCGCATCATTCGCAGCAGCATCGCCAAAGTCCCCAGCTCTTCCGCACCGTTCCCAAAACACACCGTCGTGAACGGCACCGATGATAACCGTAAGTTTTCGAAGAGTGACTCGCTCTTGAACTCATCCTCAGCCCACCCCACAAGCAGCGAAGCCAGCATTAGCGATCTTTCAACACCCCATCGAACCAAAAACACCTCTTTCATCTCCTTCTCCCGTCCGATATTTCCCTGAAACTCCTGACCCCCAGCATCCAGCGCCCTTTTTACATCCGTCAACAGCGGCTTCAACTCCTCATACTCTTTTAAGCACACTGGAAACGCCGTCCGAACAACACGTAGGAACTCCCGTTGCAACTTTTCCGATACACAATTCTCAATCTCCAACTCCTTTTCTTTTCCTAGGGTCACTTTCTGAGGCGCCTTCTTCTTGGGTTTTTGAAACCCCGTACCGCGCCATTCTGGCCGCGATGAGGGGTTTGGGGGAATGACGACCGAGTTGCGGGTTATGGGTTTTGTGCTGGAGTAATGGGAGTGCTTTGGTTGAGACTTTTCTTGGCGGGTGAAGCGTTTGCTCATGGTTGGGTTGGTAGACTAGGTTGTAGACCAGTCGAAAGGGTCGATGGGTGAATGGTTCTGGTTCTGGGCCGTGAAAGGGTGCTATTATGGCGATTTGGCGCGACTGGATCAGTGGGTTCTCGGATTCGAAAATGTGGTCACTCTGTGAGTACGGCGCAAGATTAATCGTAGTATTTCGGTCAGGTATGTTGATTGGATTGTGCTTGTTTTGAAAGAGTTCATCTTCACCCTGCAAGTACAGATTCAGGCAAGCTAAGGATTTAGCGCCTGCGCTAGACCGCCTCTAACAAAGCTCCTTAGGAACATCTTATACAATAGGTATTTTTAGAGCCCTAATAGCAGTATGAACGGATCATGTATCATCTTCTATCTACCTAGGTGCCTTCTGAGTTGTGTGTGAAGAAAACGATCACGTGGCCTAACTACCCAGATAGGAAGGTAAACCTCAAACCCGTTGATTTTCTCGCGTCGGGAGCGGCACCTCCGATGTCTGGCTCCCCGTTACCAATATTGAAGATACTCAACCAAAGTTCTAGCTGAGCATGGTTCTCGGCCAGTAGCCCGTAGCGCAGCCAGGCAGCAACATGTCGACAGTCACTTATACCTAGGTAGGGCCAGGAACTTCTCCAATGATGGTCTACTGCATCCCCCTACTCGGGCTTTAACGATGACATACCGTTATGGACCACTCCACTCCCCTTATGATTTCCGCCTCCTTCACGTTTCCCCAGGCGTAGGAGACCAGCCAGTACACTGCCGACTAGCGCACGACACCTTAGGCGGACAAACAAAGTACCATGCACTATCGTACACATGGGGCTCGCTAGAGGAAACAAGTACCGTGACAGTCAATGGCTGCTTGTACAACGTCACAGCGAATCTGCTTTCTGCTCTTTCCAACTTACGGCATCCGAAGAAGGAATCAGCGTTCTGGGTCGATCGAATATGCATTGACCAAAGCAATGACGATGAGCGCTCGCAACAAGTCGCCCAGATGCGAGATGTGTATGAAAAAGCCGAGAACGTGGATATCTGGCTTGGATCACATACGGAAAAGTATGAAAGAGGTGTTATGGGTGCGATGGAACGGCTGGGGATAGCGCTCGACACGCAAAAGCTGGAAGACAAGCTTCGAGATGACAGCTGCAAAGAGGTACACAGCGAGATCCAACACGCGGTTTATGAGCACTTCGTGGGCATCGAACAAGACGGTGGGTCCAGCGAGTCAGCACAGTCCATCGTCTTCTTTCTCAGTCTGCCTTGGTGGACTCGCATTTGGGTGAAGCAGGAACTCGCGGTCGCGAGACGGGCGGAGTTTATATGCGGTTCGCAACGCCTGAACTGGAGGTACGCGGAACTCTGTCTGGCGGCGTTTCGATACCTTATTAATCGCCGGGTTATCGACCCTCGCGTCGATGAGAACACTCGGTTCGCAAATCTCATCATTCGCAGAGGTTTCACGCTTCGCCTTCGATTTGACGTGGTGCCGCAGAAGACGACGAGTTTGGTGGAGCTCATCTTTCGACATGCGAGAAGCCCGATTGCAGAGGCTACGGATCCAAGAGATAGGATAGATGCGTTTCTCGGGATTGCGAAATCGAATCTGGGACTGATGCCGGACTATAGGATCACTGCTGATGAGCTGTTCTGTCGCTTTGTCAAGGCGCAGATTCGCGCGCATGCGGATAACGCTCGTAGACTTTCTATTCTGTCCTTCCACCAAGCGGGCGGCACTTCCAGTAAAGTACCAGGTACCACCATGGCCTTCCACCGGGAAAGCAATAGAGTCAAAGTGACAGGCTTGCCTTATTGGGCTCCCGACTTCATGGTACGCGCGGGGAATCAGATGAGTAGTTGGGAGCCCACGAATCCACAACGTTATGCAGCTTGCGGCTCTGGACCCATGCCATCGTTGCCTGAGTCTTTTGATGATGATCTGAAGACTCTCGTAGTTCATGGCATTGTCTTTGCTACCGTTACCCATCTGGGTCCCAGCGGGAGCATCGGAATCAGTTCAGCTCCCTTCAGTGAACGTGAGATTTTTCAAAAATGTCAGGAATTAGCGTGGAAGGTTGAAGAGTTTGTATTGAGAGGACATGAGAAACAGAGGAAGGACGCGCAGAGTTCGGAGGGCTCGGATACCAGATAGACCGGTTCAACAGCGTGTGTTTGGCGCACACTCATCGAGGACGTTGGCTTCGCGACTCACCTAGGACGTACGGCGCGCCGCTCCCGAGCCACCAAAGACACAGAATCCGTTTATCAGGTTCTGCGCGGATCTCAGAAACCGCCCCAGGACTTCATGCCTCACGAGTCGAGTCCTGAGACACGGTCTATCGCATACACACGAAGGTACGTACAAGAGATTCGTTCGAGGATACACAGGCGACGTGTGTTCTTGACTGGCGATGGTCACCTTGGAACCGGACCTGAGGATCTGAGAGAAGGGGATGTTCTGTGTGGGATGATGGGTGCTGAAGTGCCGCTCGCGCTGAGGGAGAATGGTAGTGGTCAGTATAGTGTTGTTGGGGAGACTTATGTTGATGGGTGTATGGATGGAGAAGTTGTTGAGAAAGGGCTGGCAATGCGTGAAGTTTATCTTGTCTAGCACACGTCTTCCAAATGTTGGTTGGGATCCGAGAAAGGATCAACTGCTGTCGTTGCTGACAGGTAATGGTTAAGTTGAAACCATGACAGCTCTAAGTCTCATTGCCTGCCGTGCTTTCTCAACTGTCCCGCAAGAAAGATCGTTCATGGTTGCATACATAACCTCAACCCAGCGTAATCCCTTAAGATACTCTACCCCCTCCAAACCGCCTCCACAACCGCATAGAAAGCAACCTTATCACTCTTCACACTCCTCACCTCAAACCTCTCATCCGCCATCGTGAAAATCTCCTTCCAAGCACTTACCGGCCTCTCCCGATTATTGAACAACGCCATAACCCTCAAATCCGTCGCCGATCCCATACCCCTAACAATCCTCGGCAACGGCGCATCTTCACTGTCTTCCTCAGCGCCAACGTACTCAATGAAGATGACGCGGGCGCCAGGTTTCAGAGACGGGATCAAAGCGCGGAGAAGCTTGATGGCTTCTTCGTCGGGCCAGTCGTGCAGGATCAGCTTGAGCAAGTAGATGTCCGCGGCTACAGGCTGCGGGTCGAACATGTTGTGAGCCATGAAGGAGACTCGGGAGGAGAGTTCACTGGGGAGGTTGGCGTTGAAGACGGGGGTTACTTGCGGGAGGTCTTGGACGACAATTTCGAGATCGGGGAAAGATTTGGCGAGGGTTATGGCGTCGTGGCCGGCTGAGCCGCCGATCTGTGTTATCGGTCAGTTACTTGATTCCGTTGTGGCTCTCAAGAGGTCATAAGGGGATACTCACATCGACGACCTTTGCCTTGCCCACGGATTCCCAGTCATATGCGTTCTTGACAACGCCCTCGAGCCCGAAGATCTCTTTCAGGTAATCCATGAACACGGTAAACTCTCGCTGTCTCCAACCCTTCCTCTCGCCTTCGCCATCTTCCTCAAGCATCTCCCACGTATTCTTGAACGTCCCGAATTTGCCGCCACTATACAACAACGAGAAGGCAGTCTCGTCAATGTTCTTCGGCAGGTGGTCCTTGCCCTTCGAATACCGTTCCAACGCGAAATGAAGTGCCATGAGGGGACCTCCGGACATTTCGAGGGTGGTTAAAAGAAGCGCCCGAAGACCCTTTGAACGGGCGAGAGGAGCAGAGCGGAAGGAGTGGCGGATCTCAGAGGTGGATTTTCCTGGGGCAGTCTCCTCGAAGATACGGAGGGTGGTGGCGTGGCGGACGAGACGCTTTACAACGTCCACAGGAAGGGAAACATGGGAAGCAATTTCCTGGAATGTTGCGGTGCCGTGGAGCGGGACGGCGTCCCAGAAGTTGAAGTAGTTCAGGATGTTGATGCAGGCAGCGTCGGGCATGGCCTGAATTGTGTATCAGTAGTGTGATTTCAACAGAGACAAAGTGAATGAGAAGACTCACAGAATGTGCGTAGTTGAAGATGCTCTCGTTGGGACCTTGCGTCAGGTATATCATATCCATGAGAGATTCTATGAGGCCCTGACGCTGCATGTAGATTTCCGGCGAGGGCGATGCATATGTGGCAGGGCTGTCGACAGTGAAGTCACACATGGGAACATTGTTGTCTTTTAGTGACTTTGTGAGGGTCTCGGCTTGCTCGCTGATTTTGGCGGCAAGGGTGAGGAGAGTGGTCTGCTCGGGGTTCAAAGTGGCGTCCGCCATTGTGTAAGTGTTGGATAGGATTTAGTTGTGTAGCAGAGGATAAGGGAGTGAAGTGTTATGAGAAACTTTGGTGAGGAAATAGAGAAATAAAGAACAGAGAAGTTAACGGGCAAGGCTGTTATTTCTATCCTACTCCCCCCGAGCAGTTCCCTCAGCTTATTCCACCTCCCCCACATGCTCCGCTCTCGGCCCCGACGGACCTTCCCTCCAGGAAGTCAGGCGGCGTCGTTAGGTGCATACTTCCCCCAGTCAAAGTGGGCATGCTGGGGGGTTGCTGGCATGGGGCTTGTTCAGGCCCACTGGAGATGAGACAGATGGCGATCCCTAGGGAAGTATGCCAGTGCAGAGAGCTTCAAAAACGTGCTAAAGCAAGTTGTTTTGTTTAATTGCTGCATTGTTGTAGGTTCTCGCTTTATCGTTACGATTTGCTCTAAAGTTCCGTCCGTTCTCCTGTTTTTTCCTTTGGACGGAATGACGTTTGGTCATCTTAGCGCGATTGATTAGATGATCTTATCAGATTTATTGATAAAAATTTGCATTGAGCAGGGATTTTGCCCCGCAATTGCCAAGGGTCCGATTTCCGGGCAGACCACGTGCACCCAACATTCACGCCCGCTACAAATTGGTCAATCTTAACACTTCTAAACTATCCATTTAGTACTAATGCTCACAGAAATATACTGTCTAGGTGGTGTTCTTCTATCGAGTTGTTGCTCTCCCCCATAAACTGAGGCGTCATACCCAACGACCTCGAGACCTCGGCTCCACATGCCTCCTCACTCACACTCCTCCTCACGATAACTACAGCCATAAGCAACATGGAAGTCTACCCAGTTGTATCAAAAGCCAAACATGGCGCCCTCTTCTGTTACTGGCGCACACATCATCGCCAGAACGCTGAAGGATCTCGGCGTCACGGTCATCTTCGGAATTGTCGGTGTTCCAGTCTCGGATATTGCTGAACAGGCGATCAACCTGGGCATTCGCTTTATCGGATTCAGAAACGAACAGGCTGCTAGCTATGCGGCGACTGCATATGGCTATCTGACTGGAAAGCCAGGCGTGTGCTTGGTTGTTGGCGGTCCAGGAGTGCTGCATGCCATTGCTGGTGTATGTTGACACTCCAGGAGGATGAAATAGCTGTCAAAATATGCCTTGCTCAGGTGTGCATAGCTTGACTAACATATTATCCTGTAGGTTGGAAACGCAACAGAGAACAACTTTCCCCTTCTCCTGCTAGGCGGCTCCATCGAAACCCACATGGTCACCAAAGGCGCATTTCAAGAGCTGGATTCCGTTTCGCTTCTGACGCCTCAAACAAAGTTGTCGATCCGCCCACCCAATGCCACCATGTTGCCCAACCTCATTGCGAATGCGTACAGATGTGCCTTTTACGGAAGACCTGGCACGGGCTTTGTTGACCTTCCCGCCGACATCATCATGAATCCCATAGCCATTGAAGACGTTGATAGAACTCCAAAGGTTTCCAACCCGCCCAGAGGAGCAGCCAACAAGGCACAGCTAGCGAAGATCGCAGCTTTGATCAAAGGTGCACAAGCTCCCTTGGTATTGATAGGAAAAGGCGCAGCGTATGCGCGTGCGGAGACCGCCATTCGGGACCTGATCGATCGTGCCAACATCCCCTTCCTTCCCAGCCCCATGGGAAAGGGTGTCCTACCAGACTCTCATCCGCAGAACGTCTCCTCTGCTCGTTCGGCCGCGCTGAAGATGGCAGACGTAGTACTTATCCTCGGGGCCCGACTGAATTGGATCTTCCACCATGGAGAGGCACCGAAGTGGAACCTCGATGCTAAGTTCATACAAGTGGACATCTCGCCTGAGGAATTGGGGCGCAACGCCGCAGACGCCGACCTTGCCATTCTAGGCGACGTGAACATCGTGGTGCCGCAATTAATGGAATTGCTCGGATCATGGTCCTTCGCCAGCACATCATCCCCTTATATCTCTCGACTCGATGCTGCAAAGCAGAAGAATGAAGCCGTGGCCGCCAAAGCAGCAGCATACCGCTCCATTCCACTTTCCTACGCCCACGCCTTCGCCATCATCAAGGAAGCCTTGCATGAACTCTCCCCACCCGAAGATGGCGGTATAGTGTATGTCGCGGAAGGCGCAAACACCATGGACATCTCGCGTTCAATATTCCCACTCGAGCACCCTCGTCTCCGTCTCGATGCAGGCACGTACGCAACCATGGGCATCGGACTTCCCTACGCGATCGCTGCCTGGGAGGCGTATAACGGACCGAATGCGCAAGCATCTTCTGGCCCGGCTCGACGGAAGAAGATCGTAGCCATCGAGGGAGACTCTGCGTTCGGTTTCTCTGGGATGGAGATAGAGACCATGGCACGGTTTGGCATGGACGTGCTCATCTTCGTGATCAATAACGGCGGTATCTACTTCGGTGACTCGAATACCAAGAATGACTGGGAGACAAAGCAGGAGAGAACTAGGAAGGGCGAGCCAGGCTTGAGGAGTTGGGCGTTGGGGTGGGAAGTTAGGTACGATAAGATGGCGGAAGCAGTGGGCGGGAAGGGTTACTTCGTGAGAACGCCTGAGGAGCTGTACAATGCAGCGGCGGAAGGATATGAGGCTAGTGGGCCTGTTATTGTGAATGTGGTCATCCAAAGTGGGAAAGGGGAACAGAAGGCGGTCAGTACTCCCTGGGATGTTTCTATGAAATATTGCTGATCATGTGCAGAATTTCGGATGGCAGGTGGCTCCTGCAAAGAAACATGCAAGGCTGTGAGAGAGTCAAGCTATAGATATTTGGATAGACGCCGTCTATTCAATCAAGCTTGCACTCAGTCAATCCACAGCTGCTTCCCTAAGTTATAGTCATATATGACCGGTTTTGTCGGAATTCTGCTTATATCACAGAGGTCATTATGGCATTGTGCTCTGTTTGCACCTTCTCAGGATCCGTGATTGCCTACATGAGCACATTGTTGCCGTTGTTCGCGTGGGTGGTGTCGCTACTGCCATTCAACGTCAACGTAGCGGCCTCCTCATTAAGAGCAGACATACTCGGCTATCGTTCACATCTACTGCCAACAGCTAGGTCTTCTTTCTTTCTTGAACACCCATTCGTTAACAGGTCTACCATCTACATATCTGCTTAGCATTACACGTCGATCGCTGAACGCATCAATAGCAATGCCGCCGAAGAAATCGAAGAAATCCAGTCTCATGCCACCACCAAGGTAAGTACATGCAGCTCAACTGACCGGGAGGTGCGCTGACCGTCGAGCGTCTACACGTTCAGAACCACCGATGAGCACGGCGTGGTTCAGAACCAAACCACCGGCGAAAACGGCGAGGTTCAGAACAAAATCTTCATTGATGCAAGCGTGCAGATCCTGGGACACAACAACGATGCACCCCGCTTTCCTGCAATCAAAAGAGAGGACGTAAGACAGTTATTTGCCGAGCTCCAAGCGGATCAGAGGCCCTACGAACTCCGTGTACACTGCAATGTCACCGTCGAAGGAGACAACAACAGACTATCTCCACAGCCCGAAGCGTCATTATACACGCAATTTACACCACAATTAGCCCCCGCTGCGGCGACAGAGGCGAATGGATCAGATGGGAAAGAGTCAAAGCCGATAGCACATCTGTCAGCACAGCCGGAGGTTGCTCCTGACGAAGTTGCAGCGGTGACAGGCACGATTGAAGCAGATAGTGGCGGAGACGAGCAAAGGTCGAAAGTACAAATGCCAACGCCGGTTTCTCCTGGCCAGGGTTTGGCGCACAAGAACAGCGAGGCGTCCGATAACATACTCGCGAATCAATCGGTTGTTCACTCCCCACCCGCATCGCCTTCTCAGCAGATGACATCACCGCAACCTGCAGTTTCACCATCACCGCGACCTATCATAGCCACGGACAAGTGGGAGACAGTTGAACAAACATTCGTCCTGGACGCTCTCAAATCCCCACGCCTCCGCCGTGGCACATACACGCAGACGTCGTTGACACCTTCAGAGCAGCAGAAGAGCTCTGGGAAACTATCTTCGAAACGGCCGAGCCGCCTGGGACATGTACTCTCGAAGCGGCCGAGGAGCCGGGAACGTGGACCTTTGAAGCAGCAGAAGCGCCCTTTTCTGTCTAATCTGAAGCGGTCGAGAAGCCCGGAACAACTTCCTCCAATGTCGCAGCAGAACTTGGAACATATGCCCGACGTGCCTCATGGCCAGGATTCACCTCCACAGACTACTGGTGGTCGAAAGTCAGAAGAGGAGGTGCCCGAGTCCCCACTGAAACGTCCTCGATCGGGCACGCCATCGCACGTCGCTGAGACCCCAGCAGTAAGTGTTACGCCACCGAACTTTCATGAAACGCCAGCAGTAAGCGTTATGCCACCGAACTCCCACGGAACGTCAGCAACGAATTCTGTTCTATTGACCCCGCGTGAAACGCCAGCAACGAACCCAATGCGAATATCCTCAATTCTGCTTGGCGGAAGTGAAGGACCATTGCATGACCGCTTCAAAATGTTGAAATCGACCGGGCCGCAACCTCGAGGATCGCCACATCAGCAAGCTGACGGACTACAGCCTCAAACGGAGGTGCCAGGACCCAAAATTCAGCAGCCCAAAGAGCAGCAATCCGGCAGGCAGCAAGATGACGACCTTGTTTTAGATGAGGAAAAATCCACACCTCGACCGGAAAATCCGGAGATCATCAACCCACGCCGCAAATCACGCCGCATAGCAGAGCTTTCAGAGGCAGATAAGCAATTGAGATATGAAGAAAAACAGTGGGAACGAAGAGCCAAAGAACGAGCCCAAGAACTCAAAATCGCAGGTTTGCCGCTTCCGACCCTATTTCCTGGCCCGGACCAATAGGCGGATTATCATTGAACCTTTCTGAAAGAAGAGGTCAACACCCAGTAATGCTTCGAACGGACATCGATATCTAGTGGGAGGCATCGTTCATTAGGTGCTCTTCAGGATGGAATAGGAGGGCATTGGCATGGTTCCTTTCCGCTGACCAAGTAAGTCAGACAGCAGAGCCAAGGCGCTCTGTAGAGACTCATAGTAGCATTGAAAGTTGACTTGTCAACTAATGAATGCGATAATGTATTTCGAAGGCATCTATTGCACTGCCGGCCTGTTGCGAAGGTGCGCATTCAGCGCACTTTCTAGTCTGACGTGGCGCACAGTCTCATCGCTATGCGTGAACATAGCTCTGCACGGCTCCGCAGGCTGGGACGAATGCGAAATTCCTCTCCACTATGACACCAGTCTCGGACTACTACTTCCGCCACTACGGAGGACAAGACTGGCTATATTGTACTACGACAATCGTCCAGAGTCTTCGTGTTCCCCATTGGCTACGATACGGTTATACTGCGTGTGTAGCCCGAACACCTGCAGGAACAGCCCCGCAATTTAGATCAAACAGTCGCCGTTAGCCCGGTCTACATTGGGCTTTAATTTACGTTTGAGTGTACGATTCTCAACAACGACATCGCGACAGACCGCGGGGAGTTCCCAGATCAATTTACCGCTCTTAAATGCTGCAGGTAAGTAGATGAGGTAATAACGATTAATCCGTAGCAAGAAGCAGCTCGATTCACATGGTGTACCTTATAACATCGTGCTAGCCCAGCGCCAATCGCTCAACGTAGCACATTCCGAGAAAATGGTTCAACTCACAACGGTCACATCGCTTCTCGCGATCTTCAGCCACGCTGAAGCAGTTCGCTATCTTGGACGCGTCAACCCAGCGACCAAAGAGCTCACCTGGCCAGGCACTGGCGTAGCATTCGCTTTCACGGGAACCTCTGCAACTATAAGACTGGGCACTGTCTCTGGAGCCAGCAGCTACAATCTGTATATCAATGGCGGCGCTCCCACTGTCATCTCAGACGTCTCGAGCAAGTCGATATCCACCCCCAAGCTCTCCCGCGGCAACCACACTGTAGTCCTCCGCAAACGCTCCGAAACAAACTTCGGCACCGTAACAATCAGCAACATCACAACGGATGGCACAATCAACGCAGACGTCATCCCTTCTCGTAAAATCGAATACATCGGCGACTCCATAACCGTCGGCTACGGTCTCGACGGCATTCTCCCATGCACAGACACCGCGCTCGTCCAAAACAACCCCAAAACCTACGCCGCCCTTACGGCCGACACATTCGGCGCAGACTACGACATGGTCGCCTGGAGCGGCAAAGGCGTCACTCGCAACTACGGCACCGGCCAACCGGACCCAAGCCCCATCATGCCACAACTATATACGCGCTGGGGCGCCAACGACGCCGATAACAGCTACACGTTTCCGGAATCCGCGACACCAGACGTTGTTGTGATCAACCTCGGAACCAACGATTTTAGCTACCTGAACGTTCGCCCGGCGCTCAACGCCGCAGAGTTCACGGCCGCTTTCGTGAAGTTTGTGCGTGAGGGTGTGCTGGCGCATTATCCGGATGCAGAGTACTTCCTTGTTACGAGTCCGATGTTGAATGACGATTATCCGTCCAGGGAAGATGCACAGAAGACCACGCAGACGAATGCGTTGAAGGAGGTTATTCGCCAGATGAATAGTACGGCGTTTCATCTTGTGGAGTGGCCGAGCCAGGGAGGTGATGTCGGGTGCGATTATCATCCTAATGCTGCGACGCATGCGGCTGGGGCGAGGATTTTGACGGAGGCTATCAGGGGCGTGATGCAGTGGTGATAAAGGGCTGGAGACGAGCGGGGCAGGATGGGGGGATATAGATGTTGTTTGAAAGTCTGTGTGAAGGGGTTCAAAAGAGTGTGTTTTAGAAAGCGTTTTACCTAAGATATTTGCTTGAAATCATGAACAGTACGCTCTCCAGAGCATATTCTGGGGAGGTGGTGTGTCATTGGCTGTTTGTTACATTATCATGGCCCTTCGAAGACGTCCCTTTGGAATATGTCTCACCAAGATATCATTCCGCGACATCATGGCGCGAAAAGCATGGGACTCTTCTCTTATATTTAGTAATCTTACATATTGTCGATGAACAAACAACCCCAAAAATCTTCACCTTGTCTCTGCTTACCAAAAGTATACCACTATCTCTACATGGCCCAAGAAAAAGCCAAAAAAGACATGGAGCTGCTCGCATGGAAGGCAACCAAAACTCAATCTTCAATCACTCCATGACCCTCAGTCGCGCCTTCTCTTTCCTTCCTATCTTTTAATACGTGTTCTACTCTTTCTATAAGAAGCAGAACCATTTCCTGCTTTCTCAACCCTATCTATAAATCGCCACATTTACACAGCCATGCAGGAGTAACATCCCCGCTCTCCAATCATGCTGCCAAAGTCTGTACTCACACAGGTCATGGAGCAAAAGAAAGCCAAAAAATCTATTATTCGGAATTGGGACGATAAGAAAAACTACTCGTAGTTCTGATCAGGTTCAACAATGATCGTTACGCACCTTAAAAGCCTAATCGTGACTTCTCATGAGTAGCAGAACGCTGTTCTGCATTCTCGCCCTACGCTTTTCGCTTTCGCTGCTATGCGGCAGTAGGCGGGGTACCATCGCCTGTTAAAAGTCAAATACCTCACACTCTACTGATGGGCTCAAAACTAACTACAAAAGGACAAAGCAATCGTTGTACGGACCGCGAGAAAAGCAACGAGGTCAACTGCAAGGGCATGCGGTCATTCTCTGCGAACCTTAAATGAGTGGGCGAACACCGCATAGAGGACAAGCTCCTACCGGCATTCTCTTATCAATTTCCACAACTCGTTGTCCACAAGGCAGTAACATCTCTTCCCTAACATGAGATAATTCTTTGCTGAGGGAACAAGGAAAAACCCTTTCATAGAAAGACAAAGGCAATCGCTGTATGAATGGCGAAAAAACATCAAAATCGCAACGCGTGAATGTAAAGCATACCTTCCCTAGTGAACCTCTAAATTCCGACCGCGAGTTCTCATGAAGCACAGAATCCTCTCTTCCTTCGATGCACCAAAAAATATCGTTATGTCCACGGAATGGCAGTACTATCTCCCCCCAAAAACCAGAATTCGCACGGCCCATGGAACTATAATGATTCAAAAGATGAAAACGAGCTGACAGATGTGAACGGCAAGAAAAGTTGCCGTCGCATCTCACAAATGTCGAGCAGTTTTTACTAGCGAGTGACAAATGCATAGGGCGACATTGCATGTCCAACAAACCCCTCTCCTTTTTATCAACTACAAACTCGACACAAATCGCATATGCGGGTAACAGCATCACCTCCCGAAAGTCGAAGATCCTCCTGTACATGTAACACGAAGAACTCATACCCTGAGCGATCTATGGTGCAAAAAGGCACTCCCGATCTCAGCATGCCCAAACGGTCGTTGTTCACACCCCTCCATGCATCGATGGCGTGCAAAGCCGTCGCAAGCTCCACTATGGCAAACTGATTCCCTTCCGAACCGCAAGAGTTAAGGCAAACAGGGTATGAAGAACAAGATTTTGGCTGTCTTCTGGATATGTTCTTTCCTGGTATCAGGAGGAGCGGGAGGAAGGAGGGAGCAGCGGGCTGAGAAAGGATGAGACTGATGAAGATCATCATCATCATCATCGCCAATGACTCGCCCTGTTTTTCATCATATAATCCATAGTACGGCAATTCTACCTCAGAGTATTAGATCCGGATAGCCAAGCTACATCCCCCTTCGTTCAAATCACTAGAAGACCATGCTCCCAACCCAGAAAGTTCCATAACATGCAAATGCATAACCAATCAAGCATATCATCCCAAACAGATCCCCCAACACCTCCGAATTGAGAGAGCAGAACACAACCCGCAAAAGCAGAAACATGCATAACCTCACTTCCCTCTCCCCTCTCAGACCCTCACCCTCGCAACCCCCCTCCTCATAATACCGCCCGCCACACTCCCCCCAACCTCCCTCCCACACTTCCTCATCTCTTCCGCTCCCCCAACCTTCACTACTTCGGCCCTCCCGGCCTCACGTCCTACCACATACCCTGCCGAAAACCCGAGTGCCGAAACAAGCACAACAACACCGGCGCTCAGCACCCACGTCAACAGCGTCGGGCTAATCTCCTCGATCTTCGCCTTCTTCGCCACACGGCGGTCTTTCGATGGTGAGCGGAGACGGGCGGGTGATGCTTTGCGTTTAGTGGGACTGGGGTTGGAAGTGGTGTGGCTGGCGCTTGTGGGTGTTGAGGGGCGGGAGGAAGGGGGTGTTGGGTTCTGCGATTGCAGAGAGGCTGGTACAGGGACGTGAGCGCTGCGGAGGGGACTCGGGTTCGCGGCTCGGGAAGCTGTGTCTGCGCTCGTGTTTGGTTTCGGGCGACTGCGGACGACGGCTGCTGCGGTGAGGAGGGTGGATAGGGAGGCGCGGAGGGCTTCGTCGTGTGAGGCTTGTTGTCGTGGAGACAGTGACGGGAACGGCGAATGTTGGGGATACGAGTGCCGCTGGGAGTTGGGTCGAGCAGCTGGACGGCGCGGAGGTAGCGTTTGCCCTGTCGGCGCGGGAGGGTGTGAGAAAGCGTTTGGTCGGGGCTCGAAGGGGCGGCGGGAGCGGGGATAGTTGACTGCGGTCAGGTTCTCGTCGTCGTCTTCTTCGGTGTCGGCGCCGTGCTCGGAAGTCGTCTCAGAGGATGTGGTGGAGTAGTATGTGCGTGATGGGCGGGGGAGTTCATTCTGGAGAGGGGAGGGACCGATGCCCTCAGTGGAGGAGGTCAGGACGCGGTCGGACTCGCTCTCGCTCTCTTCATATTCGTCCTGGCTGCTTCCTGCGCCGGTACTGGTGGCTCGGTATCCGGTGCCGATGACGAATTGGCCGGTGCTGCGGGCCCGACGGCGGCGGTGCAGGTTGGAGTCGTGTCTGACTCGGAGGCCGGTTGTGATGATGTCGTCGTTTGCAGAGGACAGCGACGAGGAGGAGGGGCGGGAACCTATCTCGACCCAGGATTCTGTGTAGAACATTGTCAGCTTTGGGACAGAACAGAATAGGAGTGAAGACAAACCTTCCCTGCGAAGCTGGTCCAAAGGGCTGGGTGTGGCTTCCCGGTGCGACATTTGGGCTGTGGGCTGGCTGTTCTCCTGCAATCTGCTCCACTGCCGCTGCGGTTGCTGAGTCTGCGTCTGCGTCTGCGTCTGCGTCTGCGTCTGCATAGGTGAGGTTGGTGACATGTGTCGAGAAGTCGAGGGAGACGCGACAGATCGATCGAGTACAGCTAGGCACTCCGGAGGTTGCGGTCAAGGCGGGGGTGGGGGACGCATGAAGAGGGGCTAGACTGGCTGTTTACTCCCGACGTCGGTGTTTGGGTGTTTGTCGCCCAGCGTCTAGCTTCGAGGATGAGTGACACGCTGGCTCTGGGCGGTGAGGCTTCTAATGCGTGGCTGCGTGTCTTTGTCCCTTCGTAGGTGAGCACCCTGGATGGAGTACGCGGCGAGCTAGACCCCGCAATATGAAGTCGCCCCGGGCAGTCGACGCGCTCCGTCTGTGGGGATGGGGTTGTGAGAAGAGAGTTGGAGGAGGTCGAAAAGCAGAGTGAGAATGGACAAGGTCAGCGAGGCCTGTCTACCTGGCTTGTGGTGCCTGGATGACCGCGAGTGGCAGCCGTAGATGCATGTCGGATGGTCAAGTCACGCTGCATGGTGGATGTAGCCCGCCAGCCAATCAGAAGGCCCCGACTGTCAGCGTGAGGGGTGGCGAAGCCATGTCTACGCATCATGTTGCGGGTGCCGGCCGGCTGCTGTCTCATCACTATATTGCCTGTCAATAAGGGCTCGTATGCACATGCGTCCTTGGATAACATATGAGGGATATGTATTGATCTGAGGTCACACCTCAAATCTCTCATGTTAATGGTACAATGGTTGAAGGACAGACTCGCAAGTGAGATACGTCTTGAAAACCCTACCCTAACCATACCAAAACAATACCCTTATCCCTCACGTACACTTTGCGCCAGATGTGTTCTGGCGAAGATAAACACCCAATAACGCCAACAACAGCTCCAACACCAGATCACCCTTAGCCTTACAAGCAGGATGAAAGGGGGTATACGACTCCGAAAAAGGCAAACAGAACGCACACACACACACATAGCCATATACGCTACGTTTTACTCTCCCTCCTCTGCCGCCGCCTCTTCCTCGCATGATCCCGCAGCGCCTCGGGCGTAATATACTCCGCCGGAATCTCGAAGTCGTGGCCCTCAAATTCCGGAATCGGTTGTCCGAACGCCGTAACGTTTCTCCCATGCCGATGTTTCCCCATCGCCTGAGCACGCAGATGCGGTTTCGCGTAGAACGAGGTAAACGGGCCAACATGCTCCGGCGGAGGCAGGGGAAGCAGAAACCCGTGAGGGCGAGGCGGTCGTCTGGCAGAAGACGGTTTGCTTTCCTTCTCTTTTTCTTTTTCTTTCTCTTTCCCTCGGGGTTCTGACGCAGCTCGTGCGCCGTTGTCAGCGGGCTCACTATCCGCCTCAGGCGTCTCTGCATCCGGATCATCTTCCCTTGCGGCGTGAGCAGCTTCTCTCTCCGCGCGCAGCCGCTTCTCCTCCTCTTTCCAGACACGGAACTTATCAACCAGAGCTTCGACCTCGCGCACGAAGTAATCACGTTTCGGCTCCCACTCCTTACGATCACCATCCGTAACGCCCGTCACGCCCATGACTTTCAGCCAGTCCGGGCCTAGGAGGCCGTCAAGGAGACGTTCTAGCTGCACTTTTTCGTGCATGGCGCGTTCTTTTTCGATGTTGCGTAGTTGTTTCTCTTTGCGTTCTGCCCGCCGGTGTGGAGGGAAGTAGAGGGTGTCTGGGAGGGGGTCGGTCGGGGAAGAGGGGACGTGCGGGATCATGGATGCATATGAGAGGACTTGGTAGGTGGTTGAGGATTGGGGGGCGGTTGGGGGGGTTTTGTGTGCTGAGCTGGGCGCGACGATGGTTCTTATGCTGCTGGGCGTCGTGGGTTTCCGAACGCGCTTGTTTGGCGAGGGAGTAGGAGCGGATCTGGTAGAGCTGAGGGGCTCGTCTACTATAAAGAGTGGTGTTTCGAACTCGAGAGAGCCTGGTCTGATTGTCAGAAGGCATCCCAACAATCCATCAACTGCAGCACATACCCGACGGCTCAGGGAGGCCGGCAATGATATCTTCATAGTTGGAGAAGTAGGTCGTCAGATCGCTCTTTAACCGAGATCCGCCATCCTGACTCCGCAAGCTCCTCTTATCTTGCGCTGGGGCTTCCGGAACGGGGAGGGTACTGGCTGTTGAGACACTCGGAGGCGCATTGTCGGCGGAGAGGGTCAGCGGTACGGGCACGCCGTTCGTGATTTGCAGGAGCTGGCCGTGTGGTTGTGTAACGGTGACCTTGGTCGGGGGCCGCGCATTCACGGGCTTTGGGTCATGGTGGGCTGGTCGCGATGCGCGCGTCGTCACCGTCGCGGAGCCGACGCGACGGGATGGAGGAGCTGGGGACTTGGACTGTCTCCACGAGGACTCTGGCCGGTCAAGCTTGGCCATTGCGACGAGCTCACCTGCATCTTCTCATCTCTGTTGCGGGCGGGAGATGGGAGTGCTGCGCAGGGTTTTGCTCGACGACGCGGTCGACGCGAGGCGGGGGTGCAAAAGCGCCGTCCCAGCGCGGCGATGTGAGCGGGCTCTCCACGCTCTCACAATTGCACAATAGCTACGCAGCTGGCAGACTAGAGGCGACGGTTATGGTGTTGGGTATTCTTTGGCGAATCGCGGCGAGGGAAACTCGTTGGAAGTTCTGGAAGCTTTGGAGCCGCAAGGGTCTGTGCCAAGCCGCGGCTCTTCACTGTCTATCTACAAAAGGAAATCCCGGATACGCTGCACTTCGCTTTCACTTATAATACAAATCGCACTGAATATGTGCAGCATCCAAGAGGGTATATTTACGAGAAGAGAAAGTCTTTCAACACCGGCGATCCCGCAAATTCTGGGTTAAGGAGGATACAACTGCCAAATATTAGACATGACGCTTGGCGACGACAAGGCGCGGGGAGTGGAGGGGTAACCGACTTCAGAAAGTATGACAGGCCGGCGTGCCGTTTCTCAAGAAATCGCGGACGGAACTTTGCTAGTCACAGTCAATCAACACAGCAGACTCGAGGAGCGTGGTTGCGTGCTGACGTACAGATCACGCTCTTTGGTGGCAGCGGCGGTATGGCGCCCTGAGCATGCGGGAACGTCTTGACAAGCTGTCGACGCAACTCGTCGAACTCGGAATACCTCTTCATGATCTTCATCGGGCCGCCCTGCAGCTCGTCAGCCACACGTGCTTGCCTGTGCTCCCCATCTGCGACGGGGAGAACAACATAGGGTCACGCACATCGAGCGTCTCGACGGTGCAGTTCCAGACGACGTAGGACCCCAGGCCTGGCCCTGTGCCACCGACAATCACGTAATCGTCCACAGTGACACGCTTTGCCCAGAGAGCCTTGCACTGCTCCGAGCCTGCATCGGTGTGGTCCTCGAGCTGGATGGGTGGCGGGCGGACGAGGCTCTCGACCGAGGGGTTGGCGGCGCCGCTGCCACCACCGTTCACGCTGCTGCTGTTCCGCTTCCAGTAGGGTGGCACAATACTGCTGCGTTCCGGACGGGCCTTGCCATGGTCACGGGCGGGTGAGAGCGGGCGGTGCAAGTGAGCAGTGTCGGCGGCCTCAGACTCCATCCATCTAGCGCGTTGGGGGGGGGAAAAAGGTGGTTGGAGCTGGTGTGCAGCAGGAGGGCAAGCAGTGTGCACCAGCTAACAGGGTCGATAGAGTCCCGTCAGTCGAAGTCGGCAGTAGTAGAGCAAGTGGTAGTAGTGGGCATGTCGGGACGCCATCAATGAATAGCTGGTGCCGAGAGCGTAGATGAGATCGAGACAGCCCTCCCTCGGCTGATCCCCGGTCCCCCAAGCCGCTTGCCGCTAGCGCGCGTCGTGAGTGGCTGGAAAGTGCAGCCCCCCCGGCTAGCACCCGCTACACCATGTTTAGCTCGACCTCCCTTTCCATCTCATCTCTGGCCCATCGCCCGTCCTCTCCTCCCAAGTCCTCAAGCTTCCTTCTTCGCCTTCGCTTTGCCTTCCTCACACTCGCTCAAGAAGACCACACGCTCCGTTCTTTCTCGCATTTCCCCCGTTGCACTTTACGATATTCTTAGCCCCGTGTTGCACTTTGCATTAATAGGCACCTGTACTCTCCGCTTCGCTTCGTTTTCCAAACGTGAGTCGTCAATCATCCACACATTCCATACGTCGTCCCGTCAACGTCGCACTGTGCGTCCTGAAGCAACGAAAGCAGCTCAACGCTGACACGAGAACAGATTCATCCGTCACACATCACTATGCACTCTGCCGTTGCTTTCACCCTTCTGGCCGTTGCAGGCTTCGCGGCTGCCCAGGACGCGCCTCAACAGAACTACCCGTACACCATCGACCCAAACAGCGTACCCAAATCTTTGAGACGCACGTGGTGCCTCAACCAGCAGTCCGCATGCCCCTACATCTGCACCCAGCTCGAAGGCGTCGACAGCACCATCACCCTCGCCAACGAGTGTGATCCCGATGCGCTGACCTATGCCTGTGTTTGCGAGAACGGACTGGAGCCTGTAAGTAGCCCGAATCCTGTCCTCTCGTCCTAGCCCAAGACTCACGCGTCTACAGAACATTACCCAGTACTCACAGACGCTTCCTTTCTACATTTGCCAGGAATGGGGCAACAACTGCGCCCGTGCCTGTGGCAATGACAACACCTGTGCCTCGGCGTGCAGGGAGGACCATCCCTGTGGTGCCCAGAACCCCGAGCAAGTCAACACCACATCCTCTGCCTCGATGTCTGCGACCGCCTCGGAGACGTCTGCTCCTTCGCGCACACTCGGCATCGATGACTTCGGCGGCGAAGCTGCTGAGACTAGCAGTTCCGGCAACAATAACAACAACCAGGGCGCTGCCTCTTCCATGTTGAACCTCGGCCAGAGCTATGGTCTCGCTGTCGTCGTCGGCGGCATCCTCGGCGGTCTTGGCCTCTTTCTCTAGACGTCCGCGGTTACATTACGGTGCACAGTGCAACCGATCTATGTTGTTACAGCATCGGTTCGTTTTCGGTGGCACACGTCGGCATACTCGTCTCTTTGTTTCGCACCTGCATAGCGTACAGCGTTTCGCGGAAGCAATACATAATCAAAGTGTGATTACGATTCTTAGCACGCAACGCTTTGTTGAGTTCATTTCTGTTAGGGTTAATGGTTGGCAGGGCGGGGGCTACATCTTAGCCTAGGTAGTAATCAGCATCTGGCTTCGATGGATGCAATCATGAGCCGTGAAGAATGATGCTGCCAGGTGTGAATATGTGTTTGATACGAGCTTGACATGGTTAGGCTCGGCTGCAAGATGCAGCAGATCGCGGCGCGGCCAGGGTGCTGCGGGTGGGCTAGTCCGTTCTTGGACTAGTGTGACCTGCTCAAGTTCACTACTCACCACCAAGTGACGCGCATCTGTGCATGCCACTCAGCTTCACGTCCGTATGCCTCCTCGACTGCTAAGAGTGTGTAATGGAGCGCATCGCGCCCTTACACCACCGTCAGCTGTCCGTGCTGCCGTCACCCTGCCCCGGCGATTTGCGTCTCGCTCGGCCGCAACCCCCGACATCTATGATGTCGTCTGTGTCGGAGGAGGTCCAGCAGGACTGAGCCTCCTCACAGGGTTACGAGCCTCGCCACTGACGCGAAACCTAAGAGTTGCTCTTGTTGAATCCCAGGATCTGGAGAAAAGCAAACTATCGAGCGACGCATCACCGGACAGCTTCTCCAACAGATGTAGCTCGCTCACGCCTGCATCAGTTCGCAACCTCCAAGGCAGGTCGCGCAATGCCGACGTCTATAATCATGAGCTGGCTGACTCTTTTCACAGAAATTGGAGCCTGGAATCACGTCAACCTCTCCCGCGTGCAACCCTACCAAGAAATGCAGGTATGGGACGGTGTATCCGACGCCCGCATATCCTTCGACTGGGATTCTGCCCGGCCATTGCTTTCGCCTCGCAAGCCAACCCAACCCACGACGATAGCGTACATGATCGAGAATGTAAACACGACCACAGCCCTTCTCTCCCGTCTATTGGAACTCGGCCATGTCGACATGTACACTGCGACCAAGGTGGAATCGATTGAGCTGGGTACCGACACAGAGGCGTTAGACATGGGCTCATGGCCAATCGTCACGCTCTCCAATGGCAAATCGCTCGCAGCACGGTTATTAGTCGGAGCTGATGGCGCCAATAGCCCCGTCCGTACGTTTGCCGGCATAGCATCTCGTGGGTTCGACTACGGTCGGCATGGCGTGGTAGCGTCACTCAAACTGGAGGGTCCAGGATGGGGCGGCCCGGATCACAAGATCGCATATCAGCGCTTCCTTCCGAGCGGACCGATTGCGATGCTCCCACTCCCTGGGAATATGGCGACCCTGGTGTGGAGCACAACCCCCGAGCGTGCGGCACTGCTGAAGACATTATCCTCCACGGACTTCATTGCAATGGTCAACGCAGGGTTCAGGTTGTCCCCTACCGACCTGGAGTATCTACATTCCATATCTTTAGGCCAGTCAGAGGAGGTCGACTGGAGACTGGAGCACACCTCCGTAGACGAGCGAAGTCTCCCCATGAAACTGGCCGACGTACAGCCCGGGACTGTAGCATCTTTCCCATTGAGAATGCGTCACGCCGACACTTACACCGGTGAGCGGGTGGCTCTAGTCGGAGATGCCGCTCACACGATTCACCCATTGGCAGGCCAGGGTCTTAATCAAGGGCAAGGCGATGCGGCTGCACTCGTGAGCACGATATGCGAAGCCGTCAGGACAGGGCAGGATATCGGCTCTACCCTCGCCCTGGAGAGCTATAATAGCGCACGCTACGCCGAGAACAACGCGATGCTAGGCGTATGCGACAAACTGCACCGCTTATACGGTACAGACTCAACCCCAATTGTCGCACTTCGCACCCTCGGGATCCGCGCTGTCGACGCCATGGGCCCTGTGAAGGCCTTCCTTATGGGAAAAGCGGCCGGTAGTGTATAATAGTATGTCCAATACCAAATTCGAAAACTGAATATTCTCTGATCTGTGACAGCGATGCACGACTCAGCCCAGTTGTTTGTTTGTGGAAGTCCACAATCGGACTATGATATCCCTGCACACTACTACTCTTTATCTCCGAGACTTGCCCCACTTGAGTAATTCCGACCCGACTAGACTCTACCCCTCCAACTTCCTAGCTCGGATTTTCGAACCGCTCATTTCGCCGTAAGTTGGTGAATATAAAAGCCACCTGTTTGTAAGATACAATACGCAGAGATGGCGGACGCAGCAGAACATCAAAAGCAAGTTGAAGAGTTCGGCTCTAAGAATGATTTCTGGCTCTTCGGCTACGGGTAGGTGGCAACCCTTCAGAAGGGATTTTAGATTAGACTAAGTTCCGATGTAGGAGTCTGATATGGAAGCCACCACCGCATTATGGTGAGCACTTCTCCCTTGCTCTGGTGAATAAATCGTGAGCCGATAGACTTACATCTTGTGCAGATCAGCGCATCCCCGGTTACATAGAAGGCTACGTGCGCCGCTTCTGGCAAGTAAGCAGATTCCCCATGACCCCTACCAACTATCCCATAAAGTCGGAAACAGAAACATAAAGCTAAATTCTCCACACAGGCAAGGTACATCTCCTCTCCTCACTACCCACCTCCAACAACAACTCTAAACCCCCACCCAGCGAAGACCACCGCGGCACCCCTTCAGCCCCAGGCCGCGTCGTCACCCTAATAACCCGTGAACACTGGTCCACCCTCCCGGACCCCCACCCCACCGCTCCCTCTCGCGTCTGGGGCGTCGCCTATCACATCCCAACGCAACACGTCAATGAAGTCCGCAACTACCTCGACATCCGCGAAATCAACGGCTACAGCATCCAATTCACGCCCTTCCACCCCACCCCCAGTTCGCCAATCTCCACGCACATAACCTCCGATCCCACCTCATTTCCTCCATCTCCATCTCCTAACAACCCTTCCACCGGCATCCAAATAAGCACCACCATCTCTGCAGCCGCAGTCCCAATCACCTGTCTCGTGTACATCGGACTCCCATCAAATCCGCAGTTCGCCGGTCCCCAGGATGTGGATGACCTGGCGAAACATATTTTGAGGAGTAAGGGGCCGAGTGGCGAGAATAGGGAGTATCTGTTTCTTTTGGAGAGGGGGTTGCAGGAACTGGGGTCCGAAAGTAGTGATGAGCATGTGAGGGATTTGGCGGCGAGGTGTAGGGAGTTGGAGAGAGATGAGGAAGTGGAAAGGGGGGTGGAGGGGATGACGGTGGGTGATGGAGAGGAAGAGGGGATTGGGGAGCCGTTGCATAGGGCGGGGACGACTGAGGAGATTGAGGAAGTTGAGAAGTAAGAGGTCGTGTTTGATATGTCGAGGGTGGGTGTGGTGGGGCTTTTTGGGAGTAGAGTTGGTCGCGAGGTTGGCTTTTACGTGGAGGAGGAGCTGTTGAGTTGAAACTGATGCGTTGAGTATGTGTATGGTGCAAGTATATCCATTCGCAGATCCAAGCACGCAGAGCGTATGAAACCATTTGCATAGACGGCGGCCCCGACCGCTCATCCTCTGAAGAAAGATTAACGATCTGCCCTTATATGAACTACAATCTGATGACTTGTAAAAAATTGAAACGTCTCCGTACCCCTATCAACGCCAGGACCATCACTGCACCACAGAGACACAGGAACAGATATCTTCCCAGCAACAAAACTCCACCACCATCACAGAACGTTGGACCAAGTCCATAACTCCATCATTCCCCCCTACGCCATCGCCTCGCGACTGCATGCCATCTCACCCAGCCGACAACCCGTCCAACGTCTCGTGTACCACCGACTCGGCGACCTAAGAAACGGCCACCCATTGCTATTATAAGCCCACCGGTAGCGGCAAGCCGGCCGCTCAGGCGTCGTGCCATCAGATTCCAGGAACCAAAGGCTGTTGGACAGGCCCTGATAGCATCGTGTTAGCGTGTAATACCAAACAAGTATCCTCTCCTCACAAATCCTGAGAGTGAGAGGGGGAGGGGTAATGTACCACGTACATATCTCCGTCCCGCCAGCCCCAACCCATCATGACCCACTGGGTTCATCCCCGTCTTCGCTTCCCCAGCACATTCCCGGATAGCCAGAGAGTCTGTGTTCGATCCCGGCCGGTCTTGTATGTCGCGCTCCGAAACCACGTTTTGCGAAGGTCCAACACCGTCATGGGATACTGTACGTGGTTCATGCCTACACAATCGACGGGTTTCAGTCAAAGACTCGGATTACGCAGATTGCTGGTCTTCTAACCTGAGATCTAATACCCTGTCCCACAAGCCATACACCGCGTCATCGAGTTTAAAACACACCCAACCGCACAAATGCAACCTCCTTAGCAACGAATTCGCCGCGCAGACTTCAAACCGTAGGCAGGCCACCGATAGCTGATGTACATACCAGTCGAGATCCGACGAACCTTCGGCGGAAATGGCGCCCATGGAGAGAATCCATAACAGGAGGTCCGCGCAATGATTCCATTCGTGGAGACTTGTGGCATTCAAGGCAATCTGCAGGCGCTTGCCGGCTACGTTGTGGAGGGGATGCGGATCGCAGCGTCGTTGTAAGGCTTCTGTGACGCGGACAGTGAGGATTAGGAGTGCGAGGCAGAGAGCGTCTTCGAGGGCGCTGGTTGTGGTCCCGTCGACACGGATCCAGTCTAACAATAGACATTCGAGTATGCAGGAATAGTTTTGGAGGTCGAGCGGATCGAGTGTGCTGTGCGCATCACTGAACCAAGAGTTCAAGTCGGCAATGAGTACAAGAGTCCTGTTTGTTAAATCGATCAAAGACTCCGTAACTTGTGCTTGGGCGCAGAGAGTGAGGAGGTGAGCAGAAGTTTTCGGCCGATACCCAGATGGGTGATGAGGGAGTGACGCCTTGTCAATAGGGGCGTCGATATAGATGTACGGCGTTTCAAAGGAGCCAACGGCGTGCGCTGCAGAATGCCTGAACGCTCAGTGAGCCTTTGCACACGGCCACTGGACTGTCCTATCGTGATGGTGGAATCACTCACCAGAGTATGAACGCTTGTAATATGCGATTCGAGCGCAGCTCCAGTAGCCCACCCCGAAGCTGCAACATTCTGCGCAAGCCGTTCAAGTGAATCTCGCGCTGGTCCAATTGCTCTTTCCCCCCACCCTCCATCAAGAATGGCAACAGCAGGGCCTCCTCGACACACAGTAAACAAAAGACTGTTCCGATCGTAGCATCAGAGATGCCTATACTTGGATCAGAATGGGAGATGGCGGCATTGACTGCAGCAATTGCCTGCGCTTTGTGATAGATGACCGTGTCCATGGGGCACCTCCCGACGATATACATGTGTAGCGCCGCGGTGCACAGCAGGCTATGCATGAAGCCAACATTCTGTAGAGCCATGGCAAACCATTCGGACCGTTGGAGCTGGCACTTGTGACGGAGGTCTACCGCTATCGTGCTGGGAGCCATCTCAGCCACGTCTGCAAGAGAAGAGTTAGCTCATGACCTGCATCGAGATCTCCCGCATGCGGCACGGTCGTGTAGTCTCCTGGGTTTCGTAACATGTCTCTTTGAAGAGTGTACGCGGCGAACCTTTAAGTTCAGACCTCAAAGCTCATACAAAAGTGCACCCGCTCCAAGCACTCAGTCGAAGAGAGAGACTGGAGAAGCTTACAATAGGATATCAAGTCTGAACTCCGGACATCCATATGCACCGGACCAGTCCCAAAGGGGTCGAAGAGTCGGTTATTGACGCCCTTGACAACGACCGGGGGTTGTAGAAGGAGGCACCCATGACACAGGAAATAACCAGGAGTGCAAGGAAAGATCCGACAGTCGACGCAGTTTTGTGTCTGAAGGCTTTCACAGCGGCTGGGGGTCAATTGGGCAGAATAGTCATGTCGCTTCTCGGATATGCGGGGGCTGGGCGTGTGTGTCATGGACGAGGTGTGAGACACATCAGTGTGTACAGAGCCAGGGCTCGTTGATTTCGAGCATTTCTTTCTCCGTTTCAATGCGTTCTTGCTTGTTGACCATGGGCGCTCTCGGCGAGCCTTTTGCATCACGAAAGACCGAGCATTGCGTCGACCTTGGCGAGAGCTCTTCGCCGACTTTGATGCATTCACAAACAGAAACTCCTGTTGAACAGGCGCGGGAGACGAGCGAGGCATGTGTCTCGCGTTCTGAAGGCCTGGATCCATGCGTTGTCCGAAAAGAGAAGACTTGATCGCTGCGGCTGGGTTCAATAAGATGAGAAACAGGTGGTCAGGACGGCGATGGTGAGATGCGACCGAAGTCAACAGGAGTAGGGCATAACATAGTCGATTGGGAACACCGTGTTCTGCGAGTTGTTGTTGTGCTGTGTGCAAGAAGGGGAGCTTCAGTAGCGATGTGTACGGTGGAATTCTGGAAGGGTTGTGTTCGAGGGGTCTACTCTAGCCACTATCAAGTGCCTAATCTGTGCTAGCGTACGCTCGAAACCGTGCTTCTGCAGCAGCAATCGTCAGCCTCATATGTGCATCCGTCCCACATCTTCAGCTCTGGGAGCCGTTGCTGACACTGCTCGTAAAGTCCGCAACGCGTGGCATAACGTCGGCCAAGATACTGCGATGTCCAGAACAAGAGGATGCTCACTGATGAAAGGATACTGGTGGCTCTTGTTGTGCCCAGTGCGGTCTCCGTGTCCATGTAAGCTGATAGGCTCAAGCACCGAGCGGTGTCGGGAGCACCGAGTGGCGGCTCCAATGATGGTTGTCAGCAGCTGAGGATGCGGAGGAAGTGTTGGAAGTGTGTTGAGGTTGTTGACCGTTATAGAGAGGAAGCACCGGTGCGGTTAGCGTGCTTGGCATCCGCTGCATGCATCATCTGTGATCTTTGTACCGTATTGTCGAACAACTTTGGAACTGCGCGCAAGTCAGCAAACTCCCCAAATCCGCACTCTGAATGGGCGACATGCCTTGCCAGCCTCAATCTATCGTCTGAGTCCACTATGGCCTGCTGCCATGGCTTACGACCCTCGTTCTCCAGCCTTCTCCTGGCGCCATATTCCTACGGACCTACTTCGTGAAGAGCTTCGCCGACGACAAGTAAACGATGATGGGCGGTCAGAGTGCGGCACCAAGGGAAAAGGGGGCTATTATAATACAGGCCTCCATGTCTTTGCTCTTTTTCTCATTCTTCTGCTCAGCACTGCCGGTAAGTACCCAAGTGCCCCTGGAACACCCGCTCGTCCTGACACACAATCGCAGCCTGCTCCTTTCCCATAGTCGTCAAGCGCTTCCCAAGCATTCCGGTCCCACACCAGTTCCTCTTCATCTCCCGCCACTTCGGCACCGGTGTGCTCATTGCCACTGCCTTCGTGCATCTTCTGCCGACCGCCTTCCAATCGCTGACCGATCCATGTCTCCCCCATTTCTGGAACCGTGGCTACTCCGCAATGCCGGGTTTGATAGCGATGACAGCTGTATTCGTCGTAGTAGGCGTAGAGATGTTCTTCGCGTCAAAAGGCGCTGGACATGTGCATTCCGCGGACTTACGGCTGGACGATGACCAGCCGCATACACGTCCAGGGCAGAAGAGAAGCAATAGCATCGCACGGTACCGGTCGGCATCATTCGGTGTCAATGGAACATCCCCCGGTATAGCCATGCAAAACATAGACGGATCATCGGAAGGCTTGGTAGACCGGCGCTCTCCGCCAGCCTCGCCCACTGCCATACATACCCCCACTTCTTCTAAGCCGACAAGATGGATGTCGCAGGAAGATGATACAGATTCAGACCTCGGTCTCGATGCAGACGAGTTGGACTCCCCAAGTGGCGACGCCAATGAAACCCGCCTCCTCTCCCGCCCGTCCGTGCGCAAGGAGACCGAACACAGTAATTCCCGTCACTTTCAAGACAACGCGGAGCTATCAGAAGCTCAGCATAAGAAGCTTCTTCTCCAGTGCCTTCTCTTGGAAGCCGGCATCCTCTTCCACAGTGTCTTCATTGGCATGGCCGTATCCGTTGCCACGGGTACATCCTTCATTGTACTCCTTGTAGCCATCTCCTTCCATCAGACTTTCGAAGGCTTCGCTCTCGGCTCGCGCATCAGCGCCATCCGTTTCCCTCCCAGCTCTCCCAAGCCATGGCTGATGGCTTTGGCATATGGGACAACGACGCCAATTGGTCAGGCTATAGGGCTTGCTGTTCATGGCTTGTACGACCCTAATAGCCAAGCAGGCTTGCTCACCGTGGGCTTCATGAACGCCATCAGTAGCGGATTACTTCTGTTTGCAGGCCTGGTGGAATTGCTTGCAGAGGACTTTCTCAGCGACGAAAGCTATCTAGTGTTAAGTGGCAAGAGGAGGCTGCAGGCTTGTGCAAGTGTAGTAGGGGGGGCAGCGCTAATGGCGCTCGTCGGTGCTTGGGCATAGCTTTTGCACTTAATATGAACTGCGCTTGACACGTTCAACACTGGAAGCACCGAGTCGATTTGTGGGTATCAATAAACTGAACCGGTATGGGCGCATCTGCCCCGTTCGCAAGCCGTGCCCATACATGGACGTCGCTCAAAGATTAGACCTGATATCCGTTTTCGTTGCTCAATCCCATCGTGGGCCACCTTGGAAGACTCGTTGCCCGGACGTGGACATCCGTCACTACCATGGACGGTTGCCTTCGCCGCCTTGTGGTGTACCACTGTAATTGCCTCCGCCGCTCTGTGGTGAACCACCGTAACCTCCGCCTCCGCCTCCTTGGTAGCCTTGGTCTCCCCCTTGAGGTCCCCACCCTTGGTCCCTTCCGCCATAGCCTCCTCCGCCTGAATATCAATGTTAGCACCGACGCTGTACTCGACCAGGACGAACTTACTACGGCCACCACCTCCATAGCCACCATAGCCACCCTGCTGCTGGCCGCCATAGCCACCACCTCCACCACCTCCATACCCACCTCCTTGGTTCCTGTCATATCCACCGCCGCCTCCATAGCCACCGCGTCCTCCTCCTCTGCCTCCACCGCCGCTACCACGGTCCGAGGCCTTGTCAACGCGGATCTGACGGCCGTCGAATCTACAGAAGGTCAGCTACGCGGCTCAAGTCCAATCTGCGCTCGGGTCGTGCGAAGCAAGGCGTCACGTACTCGGTGTTGTTCATGTTTTGCATGGCGTCGTCGGCTTCCTGCTCTTTGGCAAATCTGACGAAACCGAAGCCGCGGCTGCGACCCGTGTCGCGGTCTTTAACGACCACCTATGGGTTGTAAGCGGTGTGCAGCACGGGCAGGCTGGGGGGTACGAACAGCTTCCTCGACCTGGCCGAATTCCTCGAACTTCTGCCTCAGGGTCGAATCCTCTGTGTGCCAGGCAAGGCCTCTGCGCAGAGAGTGAGCGACAATTGTCAAAGAACAGCCGCGGGGGCGACAGTGGTGTACGTACCCTATGAAGAGTTTCGACATGACGTTCGCGAATGGCTATACACGGTCTCAATATGGCACTCGGCGGACAGAACGGAGTAGATGAGGAGATGGTGGTATGTGCGGGGAGAATCAGGCAGTGACGGAAGGCAGCGGGCGAGGAGGTAGCATGGCAGTGACGAACTTTTGAGTGTTCCGGGCAACGTCGATGATCGCGCGCAAGGCAGTCGCGATGACAGGGAGAGGTTGAAAACCGACTTTGCAAGGCCGACGAGGGAGAGTGGGTGGGTGGTTTGGTTCAGGGACAGCCTTCCAAGGGATGGCAGAAATGTGGACGAGAACGGGGGGGCGGGGAGGGGTAGGTGGACTTATAGCACACTTGGTGGGCGACGCTGGGCAGGCCGGCGCCTAAAAGCCAGCTGCAGCCGTGGTTGGAGTTTTGCACTCTCAGGTTGGCATCCCGTGGTCCAAAGTTGCTGCGGGCCGTAGCCACCGGTGCTGGCGAGCCTATCACGGCGGCGGCGGCGCTCAGCAGGGCTGCCATTATGCGGGGCAGGACTGGAGGTTGGTGAGAGGCGACTTGTTGCGGACGCCCAGCTTATCGCCGTCCTTCACCCCCCCGACGTTCGATGGGCGTCCCCCATCCATACTCGCCAGGGCCGGCCAATCACGTCGTCGCCTTCTCAACTGCTGCCACCCACATTTGCATGCACCCCCAGCGGCGTGATATGGCATTCAATATTCAATAACAATAACAGCAAAAAGTTGGTGATTGTCGTCATTCCAATTCTGCGAACTCGGCGGGGCAGATGCATCTCGGACGCGCACCTGCCAGCTCAACAATTGAAGTCTTCGCAGGCAGGCGCAGAGGAACCCTCGTGGCTTCCTTCTTCTGTCGTCCTTGGTCCATGTTCTGTTCCACCATGGCGCCCTCAGCATCGTCACACAACCTCCAAGGCTGCCTCCGCTTGAGACCTCGCTGCCGGCTCCGACTTCTCGCTGCCTCCCGATGCCGTGCCACCGGACCTGGCTCCTTTCGCTCACATAGCGGCGTCAATGGACATCCACAAATGGCTGGAAGACACCATTCTCCCACAGCAGCCCGCCTCGGACTCCCCTCCCCACAAACATGGCTCGACATCTCACTTCCCAGTCCATGACGCCAGAGCGGAGCCCAAACAAAGACACCGTCGACGACGGGAAAAGAGTACATCCGATAGCTCCCTGCTGCGAGTTCGCACAACTCGGAACCAGTCTCCGCCTCCAATCAAGGCCAATGCGGAGGCTGTCGATAGAGGTCGGGACCGTTCCGCCAGAGATGTACGTCAGTCATCTTCCAGTGAGTCGAGCTACACCTATGCGCGCAAACCTCGACACAAGACGAACCCGGAGCGCTACGAAGCCTTCAAAGCTGCCAAGGCATCGGGCAAGCAGCCAGGTCGGCACGGAAAGCGCGAATCAGGGAAGACCAAACGCGCATCCAAGCGCAAGAAGAAGGAAAAGTCTGGAGGTGCTGTAATCCCGCATTTCGAGGCCAAAAACGTCGCCAAAAACCGACTGACGGTACGATCCACAAGGTCTTGAACAACTGTCTCTGACACGGAAGCCAGCTGAAGCCACGCCGCGAGCTCGGTCTCTTCAACAGAGGAAGGGTGTCATCGCCAGTCAAGGGTCGTGGTCGTAAGCCCGTGGTCTCAGCACACCGCATATTCTGACCATGACTGAGACATCATATAGTGCCAGACCTTGTCTTTTCAGAGATGAAATTCCTGCAGAAGCAAAGAGACCAACCGGAGGTCAACTCAAAGCCGGGGCCAACCAAGAAGAAACGGAAGGTCCACCAAGCGCAAGCCAGAGAAGAGGAAATCTCCGCATACTTCACCTCTGTGCGACCCGCACTAGCAGATAGCAGCCTGAATGTCCAAGCGAGGGAGGCCATACGTCGACCAAAATCCCCAGACAGCTGGGTCGAAAAAGCGAGTCGGCCCTCACTGGTGAAGAGCGCTACCTCGGTGGTGGGTGGGCAGCAACCGTCTTTGGCATATGCTCGCAGTCGGCCAGGCCACGGAAGCAACAGTCCCATCTCGTGGTCTGACTCCGTGCGGGCGCATAGTGTTGTCCCAGCGCAGGTCCCAGTTGCTTCGCTCAGTAACCGTCAGCTGAGCACAACTCAGACTGGAACCGAGGGCGCCGACAGTGCGCAGCATGGGAATCAGTTACACTCTCGTCGGCTTCCTGACTCTTCCAGAAACCAGCTCTATGGGAGTAGTAGGCACTCCGGGGTGTCGTCCAGGGTGCCTGAAACGGAGCGCTTTCCACGGTCTAGCTCATATCCCCATTCTCCATCTTCGCCCTGGCCTTTCCGCGAAAACAGCCTACCACACCGACACCAGAAGAGTAAAACGACCGGAGTGCATTCTCCATTGCCGACCGTTGAGGGCCAAATACAGCCACCGTTGGGAAAGACATGTGGGGGCGATGGAGATCGAAGGCATCATTACCCAAGTGCACCAGCTTTCAAGATGACCGACCGAAGGGGTTGCGTACCCGATGGAGGGGACCAGGAGACCTCCGGCGATGCCAACAGTAATGAGCCCTCCTCGACATTGGGCAAGCTGTTGCATGAGTGTAATGCGGCTTTCGATGCGCAAAGACGACAGTCTGACGTCTCTGAACTACACGAAGTCGACGCGGACCCTACCAGGGGCAGGGCGGCATTGCATCATGACGAGGCTTACAGCAGGTCTGAAGAGACGCATGACAATGGCTTCCGTCTCCCCGCTGTGGGATTCTCAATGGCAGATACTTGCCAACCTCTGACGACGGAGTACGCTGGACGGGGCATCTACGAAGAGCAAGAGAGACGAGAGCGCGATGCTCATCGGAGCGAACCATGTGCAGATCGTCTCCAGGCACAATTTATATCCAATTTCGACCGGGAAGACGTGTGGCAGCCAGACCAAGAAGCGGTCGAGGTGGAAGAGACGGAAGAGATGGAACACGCGGAAGATGAAGCAGTGCTTGACGATGAGGCGGGGCTAGGGGTGGGTGCTGCATGGAATGAAGGCATAGGTGCTATGTCTACAATTTGGCAGCCGGTCGAGGATACCCGTCGACCTTTCTGGCGTCCCAATCGCTTGTACTGATGTTGATTTTGGCACATGTAGGCACAAGATGCGTGTGTAGGTAGGACATAGACTTATGGGTTGACTAGCAGCACATGGACAAATAATAGCTATCTACAAGTACCGGTGGGCCCGCTGATCCGTGCACAGGCTGGGGAAAGTCCGAGCTTCTGGACGAGATGGTGCGATATCCTCGGTCAAGCAAACGCGCTCTCCGCACAGCATCAGGAACACTTATAACATAGGGACCGAGCTGCTCTGCATGCCCTGCAACCGCCTTTTTGCAACGCCTAGCGTCGTCTCCGGCCGCCTGACTCCGACGTCGCCCGCGCGCCCGTCCCCGCTGCTGCTGCTGCTGCTGCCCGCCGTGCCCTGTCGACATCGGTCGGCGGTGACGTTTTTCACGCTGGCTAATCACCGCCCGTCGCTCAGGTTGCGTGCAGCTGCCTGCCCCACCTCCCCTCTCGCCCTGGACAAAATTCAGTCCCGCACCCGCCAGCTTGCAGGCCACTTCTCCTCCTCCTCCATCACCTTCTCCCCTCCATCCGTCCCTTCCAATTCACCCGCATCCAAATCCGCAAACATGGCACAAGTCTCGTCCAAGGCCCCGAGCCAGTACACGCCGCGCAAGATTGGCGCCCCCAACACACTCGAGCACCGCATCTACATCGAGAAGGATGGCGTTCCCGTCTCGCCCTTCCACGACATCCCGCTGTATGCCAACGAGCAGCAGACGATTCTCAACATGATTGTCGAGGTCCCGCGCTGGACCAATGCGAAGATGGAGGTGCGGAACACGGCTGCCCCGCTCACCCGCCCTACCGAACTGACCCTCGACAGATCTCCAAGGAGGAGACGTTGAACCCCATCAAGCAGGACACGAAGAAGGGCAAGCTCCGCTTCGTGCGGAACTGCTTCCCGCACAAGGGCTACCTGTGGAACTACGGTGCCTTCCCCCAGGTAGGCCTGCCGCTCCTCCGACATCGGTATTGTGCTGACAAGCTGTTTGCAGACGTGGGAAGACCCCAACGTTGTCCATCCCGAGACCAAGGCTAGGGGCGACAATGACCCTCTGGATGTCTGCGAGATCGGCGAGCTTGTCGCGAAGCCCGGCGAGGTCATTCAGGTCAAGGTGCTCGGCGTCATGGCCCTCCTCGACGAGGACGAGACCGACTGGAAGATCATCGTCATCAACGTGCAGGACCCGCTTGCTCCCAAGCTCAACGACATTGAAGATGTCGAGCGCCACCTCCCCGGCCTGTTGAGGGCCACCAATGAGTGGTTCCGCATCTACAAGATCCCCGACGGCAAGCCCGAGAACCAGTTCGCCTTCTCTGGCGAGTGCAAGAACAAGAAGTACGCCACCGACATCGTCCGCGAGTGCGCCGAGGCGTGGGACAGGCTCATCACCGGCAAGACGCCCAAGGGTGACCTTTCTCTGTGAGTGGTGTGCAAGTACTACGTGTTGCATTGCTCTAACACGCCGCAGCGTCAACGTCACTGTGCCCAACTCCCCCGACCGTAGGGATGCCAGCCAGTTCGACATCCCCAAGGGCGAGAACCAGCAGCCCGCTCCCATCGATCCCAGCATCGACAAGTGGTTCTTCATTTCCGGAGCACCGACCAACTAGAGTCACTGTGTAATGAGAGAGGAACCTGTCTAGAAACTAGATCTCAGTAGATCTCAGTAGATCTCAGTAGACCAAATAGGCCACGAAAGTCAGAGCCGAAGGCCAGCTCTCATCACTTTTGTTCCCAGTGTCGCCGCGAGAATAGCAGTCTCTGTGAACCGTTCCATGATGCCTTCAATGATATTTGCCCCATGACTCCAAAATGTATGCCCAATGCTTCTGAATCATACAGTGTTGTACATCCCAACAGTCCCACGACTAATTGCCCGACAACTCCTCCTTTCTTGCCAATCCTCTTGAGTGACGGTCTACCTGCTCTATGACCTCGGTTATACGCATCTTGTCAAGCTCAAGGCTCATCTCTTTGCCGTCCTCTGCGAACTCGTAAGCTCGGGGATCAATGCGGTGTGGGAAGCACGTACTGAACTTTACACCCAATGTAGCCGGCTCTTTGCTGACCCTGGGGAGCATCTGGGACTCGATCTTCATGCCATCCGCTCGCGCATTGGGAGGCAATAGCGACAGGAATAATCTCGCTGACTTCGAGGTTCGGTTGAAGGGATTGAACTTCACGCGGACGTCGGTAAGGAACCGGGTGATCATGTTGGCCGGCGCACTGGAGGGGATGTCGGGGGGGAAGGGTTGCTGCGAGCTTTAGCCGAAGTCCTCAGGGCAAGTACTTTCACTCATTTGGTATAACAACTCACAAACGGGGATCCCAGGGGCTTCAACTTATGACCTCTCTACTCCAGTTGACCAGCCTCAACATCAAGTCCGCTTCTCCTCCGCGTGGCCCGTGCGCTCCTATTCGGCGCCTTTGTTTCTCCGCTTTCCGGCCCCCTCATCGTCATCGCTTCCATATGTCCATGTGTACACTTGGCTGTCGGCGCTCCTAGAACAATGCCGCCTCTACCATCTGCCCAAACCCTAACCGCTCGCCTTGACGCCCTCTCTGACTCTAACAAAGCTACATTACTTCTAATCCAGCGCTTATCGAAACTCGAGTTCCAGCCCGGCACTTCACAAGAGGGCGGCGACGTACGCCAGGAGCTGAGCGCGGAGATACATGAGAACCTGAAACAGCTGGACGAGGAGGTTGAGCTTCTACAGCAAGAAGTCGAAGACGTCCTTAAAACAGGCCAAGCCACTTCTTCGAGGAGAGATAGCACACGTGACACCGAGAAGTCAAGACTCGCAGTACTTCTGACTCGCCTGACGGAGGATCTGAAATCGTAAGTCCAGAGATATGGGGGGATATCAAACAATCTGACCATGCATGCAGCTCCAGAGCCCAGTTCCGCAAGGCACAGCTGACAGCCAAACGCAACGCCGAACGCGCCCGCCTCCGAGAACGCGAGCTCCTGTTTGCCGACGCTCACTCCGGTCCATCTACTCCATCCTCCGCACATCGTCGCAAGCAAACCAACTCACGTCAAACAGAAGAGGAAGTCATCGCCACCGCCTCCTCGGACGTGACTGCAGCTCTACGCCGGACCCAACATTTGATGCAAAGCGAGCTCTCGCGCTCACGATTCGCACAGGAAACCCTCGAACAGTCCACGGCAGCGCTTGCTGACCTCGGTGAAAAATACACAGACCTTAGTACCCTACTCGGCAAGAGCAGAACCTTGGTGACGACATTATTGAAAAGCCAGAAGTCAGACACCTGGTACTTGGAAACTACACTTTATATCCTGCTCACGACCCTTATTTGGCTCGTTTTCCGTCGGTGGCTCTACGGTCCTTTGACTTGGTTCATTGTCTGGCCTCTCAAGCTACTCTTCAGAGTTGCTTTCGCTGTCGTCCCGACTGCCGGTGTCGCTAAAACAGCATCAAGCATCAGCACAGAGCGGCAGACAAGCACGAGTCTCATCATCAAGCCGAGCGCCACAGAAAGGCCACCAAGCCGTCCCGTAGACAGTGATCAGCACGTACCCTACGTCCGTGTTGGAGGCGGCGGAAGAGGTTATATGCAACAGGATCCTAGCCCGCCCCATCATCCATACTCGAGACAAGTAGGCCAGATGGCAGAGCAGAAACAAACCGAGCAAACACGTCCGCAGGCCGAGGAGCAGCGGGGAGGTGAAGAGGAGGAAGGTCCTATCGTGAGGGGTGATGGCACTGTTCTTGAGAAGAGAGATCGACCTGCGAACCCAAAGAAGAAGATGTGGGAGGAGGATGTTGAGGCGGCGAAACATGAAAGGGAGACTGCCGCGAAGACGGACCAGGCTGCCGCTGGTGGGTCGAGGAGGAAACGGGATGAGCTCTAGTGCTACCATGCGTGAATTGACGTGATACCAGCGTAACTTACAACTGTGTTTCTTATCCTTGTTAGAGGACAGCGTGGAAAACTGTGCGCTGATGGATTGCCACTACAGAAGCAGACTCTATCGCTGCTGTTCAAAAAAAAGTCAGTTCAAAAGCAACTTTCTACCTTTCACCCACTTCAGCGTACGGCCTTGCCGCAGGCTTTTCTTTTGCGGGAAAACTCGCCGTTCTTTCCACCGACCCAAGATCCAGGTGGTATCTTTCCCGGATGCAGCTACATCTTTCGTTACATTCTTTCCCAGTTCTAGAACCGCTCTTGTTTCTCAACCCGCCCATTGTCCTCAGCAGCACCTTATCTCATCTGCCCTCCCGAGGCACCGACATGAAGCTCTCCGTCTTCAATCTTCTCATCCTCTCTGCAGTCGCGAGTCCGCTCGTCCTCGTAGACCACACAACAATTTCTCTATCGAACGAGACCCTTCGTGACAGGCCTCCGCATCACCTTACAAAAAAATGGGAATACCCACCGCCAGCAAACGACAAAGATTGGAACGCAGCCGTATGTCGAGGCCGCAGTCTACTTGCCGCCATTCGAGGCACGGATCGCGAGGCTGCTGAGCGAGTCGAGCCTCCGCCGAAGGATATGTGTGAGCATCCTACCTATGAGATTGTTCGATATCTGGCTGATGGGATGTAGCTGTCCAAAGTCCTTTCCGAAATTTCCCGCGTAAGTGAATCTTGCGTCCTGCAGTCTACTTGGGGAACAAGTTGCCAAGGGAGCATAGCTTACGGTATGTCCAGAAGAGTTCTCCAACTGGGGCTGGCACTTCTACAACGGCGCTGAACTCAATCCGCAACTTGCACGCTTCGATGCCGATGGTTGGGGGGTTGCGGATGCGTTGAGGGGGATCAAGGTGTCTGATAAGGTCGTTGGGCACGATGATGGCAAGATTTATGTTCCTTGGCTGGTTTGTGCTTCCCTTCCTTCGACGCTCGGTGGCCCTCGACCGTCGGGAGCCCTCGGGAAGGTTTGAAAAGGAGACTGACTTAAGCGATACTGCAGCATCACGGCCCGGCGTTCGGGGTAAACGATCCAGACTACGAGATTCAAGACGTCAAAGGGAAACCGTATAATTATCCGGGGACAGGGAAAGAGTACAAGGTCAGTATCCACGTGGTTCACCAACCGTAATTCGTGACGTTTCTGGTCGCTGAGAGACACCACGCAGTACACCGACGCACCCTAATTCTACGGCATCAACCACGACGACGGCGTCATCCTCTCCATCAACCTCAAAGCCCCCGAATACACCGTCGACTGGCCGAAACAAGAATTGCCCGAACTCCGTCGCGCATCGGATATAATGTACGGTCTCTGGAAAGCGTATAGCGAGAACAACGTAGTGGACAATATCCGCTATGTCATGCTTGTGCAAATCACAAACGAGCTTACGAAAGCGCTGATTGTGCGCGCGTTGGGCGATATACAGATTGATTCGTGGCCAGGCACGTTTATCGGGATGGGGAATGGAGAGGTGGACGAGTGGAGTCCCGCCGGGCTGGCGCTGTTGGGTATGTTGACTGTCCGAGCTGCGAGAGGAGGAGGCCTGGGTGTTGAGAGGAGTTGGTGCTGATATGTTTTTAGGCTCGCCTGTTGCTCGATCACTGGCGTATATGCTTATTCAACACAAAGAGGCGTTCAAGGGATTGAGGATCGTCGGGGCGAGGGTGTTCCCGAGTAATAATAGGATTCGGAAGGCGTGCGTGTTGTGGTATTTGAAGGGTCCGGCGCCTGGGGTACCTGCTTGAGGGTGAAGCCATGATGGCTTGAAAAGGTATGGGGAGAAGGGGCGATATTGGGAAAGATTTCCAATTGACGTTCCGGAAGACTTGGATGGGTAGATGTGGGCAAAATGGACAGCAGATTGAACTACCATTCGTATACACATCAACTGATCCTGGATACATGGTTTGCAGACAATTGGACATTGCATGTTGATACACAGGGAGCACGATTTCATTGACCTCGACCAGCACCAGAGAAAGATAGGTCTTTCGTACTTGTTTAATCGCAATGCTCGCTTCTGCTTCTTGATGACGCAAAGCCGTTGGCCGTTGTCTAAATATGGCGCCGGAGATCTTGTCGTCTGCATGTCCCTGGCTTCCTTTACCCGTTCGGGATGGCTAAGAGCCGAGGGTGATAGCTTCTGGAGCGCTAACTTGCTTGTCCTCCTGATTACTATCTATCTCGTGCCCGCCTCTCGCTCGAGCGTCACATTTCGTTCTGCTATCATGCCAACCGGAGGCTCGTAACACGTATGAAGGGCTTTGCAGTTGTGCTGTCCAGCATGGTGGGGAGCTGCCCAGAGCGGCCGCCAGCCGCACCAGCCACACGGCCGCCTCCGACCGCAGTGCCTTCGATTTCTCGGCCATGACTTTTGGCCCGCAACGCCAATATTTGGTATTTCTTAGCAACAGTAAAAAATGCATGGTAAGTACCTTTTTTTTCTTCCAGTCTCTTTCTGCTACTCCTCTACCATCACACCATGCGTCTCTCGGGCTCATTAAGCACAGCGCCTGACGCCTCTCCGGACTTCTCGGCGACACACGTGGACGATAACCAGATACCCTCCTCGGAGGATGAGGACAACCTTGACCTTGACTCTTCGGGCGAAGAGCAAACTTCGCGCTCAGGCGACGCAGACGGCGCCGCCGGTGCGGACTCGGGCGACGCCAGTGTGAATGGCGACGATGACACCAAAAACCCTGGTGACGAAGCACAAGCCGGTATGCTTCCCCGCGACAAGCAACGACGAACCGCATTTTACGACTATGCCTCTGATAAGCAGATGAGCCATTCTGAGGCCAGGCAATTCTACCAGCGGCACCAGCTTGAGACGCAATCGCAAACCGGCGATACCTACAGCCCCGTCATACGCGCCAAAACCTTCCCTGCCAACTTCAATGCTGGCGGTGACACAGACATGCCCAGCAGAGCGGATAGCATTCGGTCACGGAAGAGCAACGCTAGTCTGGCGAACCAGGGGCAGAAGAACCATCCCAGCGGCCTATCACATACCGAACACTCCCTCCCTAACCGTGAAGCACCTGCGGTGCACGACGCCAACACCGAAATGCTTCTGCAAGCCGATCGACAAGCCCGCGAGCACACATTGCACCCAGGACTACCACACGAGCATAAGCCTTCTTTGTTGGAGACTCAGGGAATCCACGGCGCAGGAGCTGGTATCGGTATAGGATCTGGCCAGGGCGGTTTCGCCATGTCTGACAGCGAGGTCACTGCGGAGCTCAGCGCCATCTACACCAATGTGCAGCGCGTGCTGGATCTACGACACAAATACATTCGTCTATCGTTGCAAGGGCCCTCTGATAATCCCAAGGACGAGCCAGGATGGAAAATTTACCCACCACACCCAGAGCCTGTTTGGGACGAGATGAAGGAGCGCCACAATGGGACTGGTAGCATGCAGAACAGTACCGTGTTGGAGAAATCCGCAGAGCTTCCCAAAGCCCCGAGAAAGATGGGCCAGGACATTGGAGAAGACTTCAACATGGAGGATGTCCCTATCCCCAACTCTTCAGAATGGTCTTTCCGCTTGGACGACAGCGGCGTTTTCCAGGTGTATGAGAACTCCAAGTCTGCGGAGCTGGATGAACCTGTCGTTGCGATCCCGACGCTCCGTGAGTTCTACATCGACCTCGATGCGATCCTTGACGTCTCTTCCGATGGCCCTAGCAAGAGTTTCGCCTTCCGCCGCCTGCAGTATCTGGAAGGCAAATTCAATCTCTACTACCTCCTGAACGAATACCAGGAAATCGCCGACAGCAAGAAGGTGCCGCACAGGGACTTTTACAACGTCAGAAAGGTGGATACTCACGTTCACCATTCGGCATGCATGAACCAGAAGCATCTTCTGCGCTTCATCAAATCGAAGATGAAGAGGTCGCCTGACGAGATTGTGCTTTTCCGAGACGGCAAGCACCTGACCTTGAAGGAGGTGTTTGAGTCGATCAACTTGACCGCCTACGATCTCAGTATAGACACGCTGGATATGCACGCCCACACTGATTCTTTCCACCGATTCGACAAGTTTAATTTGAAATATAACCCGATCGGAGAGTCGCGTCTGCGGACCATCTTCCTTAAGACGGACAACTTCATCAAGGGCCGCTATCTTGCGGACATCACCAAGGAGGTCATGTCTGATTTGGAGTCCAGCAAATACCAGATGGTTGAATGGCGTATTTCCATTTATGGCCGGTCACTGGACGAGTGGGACAAGCTTGCCGCTTGGGTGGTCGACAACAAGCTCTTTTCGCCCAACGTCCGCTGGCTGGTGCAGGTTCCCCGTCTGTATGACGTCTACAAGGGTACCAAGTTGATGGATAACTTCGAGCAGATCATCGTCAACGTGTTCCAGCCCCTCTTCGAGGTCACCAAGGATCCTTCGAGCCATCCCAAGTTGCACATCTTCTTGCAGAGAGTCATCGGTTTTGACAGTGTCGACGACGAGAGCAAAGTCGAACGGCGTCTGTACAAGAAATTTCCTGTCCCGAGAATATGGACCTCCGGCCAGAATCCACCATACAGCTACTGGATGTACTATCTCTTCGCCAACATTGCCTCTTTGAACGTCTGGAGAAAGCAGCGTGGCTTCAACACATTCCTCCTCCGACCCCACTGCGGTGAAGCAGGTGACACCGATCATTTGGCGGCAGCAGTTCTCTGTTGTCACAGCATCAGTCACGGCCTTCTCTTGAGAAAGGTGCCGCTCCTGCAGTACATCTTCTACCTCGAGCAGATTGGCATCGCCATGTCGCCTCTCAGTAATAACGCTCTCTTCCTAGCATATGAACGCAATCCCTTCCTCAGCTACTTCCGAAGAGGTCTCAACGTCTCTCTGTCGACGGACGACCCGCTTCAGTTTGCCTTCACGAAGGAGCCCCTCATCGAAGAGTACTCGGTTGCAGCTCAGATCTACAAGCTCAGCGCTGTCGATATGTGCGAGTTGGCCAAGCACTCGGTCGAGCAGAGCGGCTTCGAGCACCAGATCAAGCAGCGCTGGCTCGGTAGGGATTATCATAAGCCTGGTGTTGCGGGCAATGATATGGCCAAGTCGAACGTCCCTAGCATTCGCGAGGCTTTCAGGCACGAGACACTGACGCAGGAATTCGAGATGTAAGTGTATCGATCCTTTGCAACTGCTTATCTAACCCAGTCAGGATCAACCGCTACACTCGCGTGAACCTTCAACCCACCGCTGCAACCACGCCCAAGACGCCCAAGTCCGCCATTCCAACTCACCCGGGCTCTCCAGTGGCTTCTCAAACCACACCATCCGAGCACGTCCACTTCTCCACCCTCCCCCTTAGCACCATGCACGCCCAGCACCCTCCTATGACGCCCGCCCAACAAGCCCGCCACCCGGCCACTTCCGGCGCGCAGACCACACCCACGTCCCCGACCCACGTTCACAAGGACGAGAACTATGAGCGGCCGCGCCGCACCTCATCCATGATCTTCGACCCGAGTAATGTCCCAGTCCCGCAGCCCGCTGAAGGCGTTCCACAGCCGGTGTCCCAACTTCAGGCCGAGGAAGGAGGCTTGATGAGGAGTCCCAGTGCGACGACGCTGACGATTGATGGGGAGCCGAAGCTGTTTCCCGGTGTCGTTAGTCGCCGGCGGAGGAGTAGTTTGAGAGGGAGTGTGGATGAGAGAGAGGGTGTTGAGGATGGGGGATGGGTGAGGAGAGGGGAGAGTCAGGCGGTGGCTGTTGAGGAGGAGGAGGGAGTGGATTAGTGTGATGTTCCTTGTTGTTTTGGAAGAGGGTGAGGTGGGGGCAGGGGGTTCTGGGTGAGGACGAGGCGGGGTAAAGTAGGATACTGGTTCTGGATTTTTGGGTAGAGAAGCGGCGCTCTTCTCTGGAAGTATTTCAACATACCTTATACGTCATCAAGACCTGTTTCTTTGGATCCTGTTCCCAGCGGAAGCAGTAGATTGACTAGTCGTCTTTTGTATGAAATATGACGTGGAAATATCCAACAGGCAGCAGCGGTTGATACGTCGCGAAGATTTAGATAGTGAAGCTACCGTACATATCCTCTGAAGTCCCTTCTTCCACTCCCCTATCACTGGAATCTCCTTCTCCCTCAGATCTTCCCAATCCCCGCCCCCCTCTTGACCACCCTCTGCACGTCTCTCAACGGAGTAAGCCTATACCAATACCGCGCCTTCGTGAAGTTTCCGATCTGCGTGATATTCACTGTGGCAGAGCCCCAATCATTTCCTACTTCCACGTTAGCCTTCATTCATACCCACGTCCTCACATTTTCAGTAGAACACTTACTCGCCCCCAGATTCACAAACCCATCAATCTCAAAATCCCCATCCGGACTCGTATTCGGGCTGTCCGCCGGCACCACAAGCCCATACGTACTCAGCGCCTCTCCCGACTCGCCTCTAAACACATTTCCCTCGACCAACATCTGATTATCACTTCTCGAGTGAATAGCCTGGTACAAGAAATCCTCATACAGATTATTAAAAACATGCTGATGTCCAAACCTCCCCGCAGGTCCTCTCGTCCCAGAATGCCGCCAGTAATTATGATGATACGTAACATGCAGATGTCCGCTGTCGACATCTCGCAAGGCGTCGCTGTTGCCTACAAGAGAAGATTTCCAGTGATCGTGGAAATAGTTCCAGCTCACTGTTATCCAGTCGCTCGCGCGCACAATGTCGCACTGTCCGTCATAGTAATCGGGACCGTTGTTCATGTCGCTGGAAAACTCATTGTGGTCGATCCATACGCGCGTGCTGTTTTGAATCGTAATGCCGTCGTTATCGACGATATACCGGATTGCGAGATTCCGCACGATTACATTTGTGCGATTTGCGATCGTTAAGCCCGCGCCGGTGATTTCGGCTCCCCGGCCAATGAGAGATTTGTTGGACCCGATTTGAAGACGTTTGGTTAGGTTGAAGTTGCCAGAAAGGTAGATGGTTGTGGGGATGTCGCCGGCGACGGCGGAGACGAGGTCGGAGGGCGTAGTGACGGTGAGGGTTTTACCGCCTCGGCCGCCGGTGGTAGGACCGATGGGATTGTCTTTTGCGAAGCCGACGAGGGAGAAGTCCGGGTTGTTGTGGTTGGGTGTCGCGGTGGCGCTGAGAGCCCAGGTGGCCAGGGTGAAGAGGCGGAGTTTCATCCTGTTGATGAATTGGGAGAGTCCAGGATGGCAGCAGGTGGTTGAGGTGCGATGTGGTTGGATTTATATATTGCGAGCCTGTTTCCTGGGAATTCTGGCGCCCGGTCCACGGTTCGGAATTGTGTTTGAAAGCGACATAGTTTCTCCATGACGAGCCGGTAAAACTGTTGGGCGTGGCGTGCGAATGCTGGGAATATACGGGTGGCTACGGAGCAGGGTGGAATCAGCCAGCTTGGGGTTGAATAGGGAGATTGAAGAGCCGTAATCGCTCGTCATCTGGGGTGTGATGTAGAAGCGTTCTTCGCGGTTCGATAACCCGGGGTTGATGATGGAGAGAGCCGTCGGCTGACTGGTGGAAGAATGAAACACCAGGTTTCCACCGTTGTCCGCCGTTGAACCCGAGTCCGATTAAGTTTGCGCTAAGCCGTCCCTGCCTTGCGATAGGAATTGCGGATGCACGTGTATTGTGACCCCAAGTAAGCATTGCATCAAGGATACTCGCCGTTCTGTGTTAACATGCTCGAATAACATACTCTAGACCGCGTCGCGATGTGCAAGCGGTTGCTATTAATTCTTAGTGCTAACGGTTCTTTAGGCTTCGATCGATGCTCTGTACAAGATGTATAGAGATACGCAAGAATGCATATTGCAGTACAATACACGTATAATAGTTATAGTGTTGGTTGGGTCTTGTAGCACTAGTGCTGAAATGAAATGAAAAACGTTATGCAGTCATGAAGTCTGTTGATTGATCGTGTTCTTCCTAGGTACTGGACGCGACGTGTTGGCCACTGAGAGTTGCCAAGCACTCTCGTGTTACACAGTCGCGTACCACGTGTTTGCTATCTTTGTTTACCCACACTGGCAGTCTTTCTTTCTCGCTGCACAGGCCATTCGGTAAGGACTGTATACGCAAAGTTACATCGCGGCCATAACAATTTGATGGGCCTCCAAACAAAAGAAATCCGTCCTTGACATGCTTCATACTCATTCATGTTGAAGCTTACTAGTTGGTAGGCTAACCAGAGGGTTAGGTTGTAGGCCTCTGTACCGAGCCGTCAACTCGAACTGTCAAGCTGTTACTGTCAATGAAGCGTTCAAGAGCGCGGTTTGGTGATGCTTTCGTAAATGCATCTGCCGGGTTGACTTCGCCGTTGATCCAGCGGATCTCCGTGATCTCGCGACGCTCATATGACTGGCGCAGGGCCATGATGTCTATCATGAGACGTTTCTCCTTAGTTGTACCGAGCTTCACAAGACATTCGTACAGGGAGTACGAATCAGTACAAATGATTAGAGGAATCTCAGCTAGGCCGAGGCGCTCCACAATCATCCTCAAGGTAGTGGCAATTGCAATGCCCATATCGAATCCGTTGACCATGCCGTAGATTTCGGAGGCTAACGCGCTGCGTGTGACACGCTTACACTTTGTCGAGCTGTAGTGTATCACATTGCCGCGAATTGTGAAGGTATCGTCGGTGTCTGTGGACTCATTGACGAGCATCAATATGAAACCCAGTTGTGAGCTCAAGTCCTTGTTATTGGCAAAGGAACCGTCCACAAAGACCATCAATTTGGCGTGCATGAGGTCAATAGGTATGTAGCGCAGACCACGGTCGAGGTTCTCCATCTGCCATTTGAGGCGCTTATTCAGTGCTCTGATGTCCTCATCTGAGGGTTGTTGCGCTTGTGCAGCCACGGACAAATCAAAAGATGCCTCTGGTTGGCATGTTGAAGCAATGTAGGCTCCGCGGGCGCGTTGTTCCATATAATTTTGAGCACGATTCGGTGCATTTGTGTCCACAAGGTAAATCTTTCCTCCTTGCCCCTTCTGCGTAAGACTGATTGAAGATCCTTCCATCGTGAGCGTGCAACCATTGAAGTCCACTTTTGCATCCGGGCTTAGCACAGTCTTCGGCTTTGATCGAAATTGTGCCTTTTCGATCTTTTTCTCTTCGAGTGACGAAAATGCATCTGTCACAAGCATAAGTGTATCGTCGGTCTGCATACCAACGATTCCAAAGGAGTTTTTTGTTTCCATTCGTGATGAGCAAGCATGGATCGTAGGTTGAGGTGGACATATCCAATTCCTTGCGGTGATGTCCATGGTAAGTTGTCCACCAATGGACCCCTGCCTCCGCAATCCCGTACAGCGGTTTGATTACATGGAGTATCGTGCCTTTCGGGTATTTCGCTACCAACTCCGTTGGGAGATGTGCAAGGATTGTCCTTTTGAGGCTCGTCTGTGCCTGTGGATATGCCTGTGTGATATCGCGCAATTCAATCCGCATCCCTTGTTGGATTAGTGTAGGTGCCAGAGCCAGGAGTGAACGCTGGCTGCATCGTTGAATAGTCGGAGACTGCGTTAGGATGGCCTCTTTGTCGTGATCCTGGTAGCCTTGGATAACTAGGCGGGACTTTTCGTATGGCTTTGATGTCTTGCCTTTGACTTCTCGCACTAGGCGAGACTTGAATATGCGGATCCCTCCATGTAACGCCTCGTTAAACAATTTGAATTCGAACACCCCGCGACCCACAAGGTCATTTATCTCTTGTTGATCAGATGCTTCAAAGGGTGTGCCTGGGTTCGTAATAATACCGTCGTTGCGCAGCTTGATAGCTAGCTCGAAGTCATTCTCTTCCTTCTTGGTCATATAAGCGTCGGCGTTCGTCTTCCTCTTATTCTTTGATCCAGGGGGCCGGCCTCTCCTTCTCGGCTGCGCTGCAGCAGGCACTGGGATCTCTGCAGGCGGCTTTTGTGGCGCATCTGGGTCAGTCCAGAGGTGATCTGGTCTGTAGTATGGCTTGACAACTGTTGACCGAAATGTAGTCGGGCCATTGACCATATCAACCGTAATGTCATGTCCTTCAATGGCGATGATTTTGTATGGCCCATTCCATCCATCACTTTCTCTCCAGACCACAACTTCGCTCTGCAAGGGAAGCGCGAGCACATCTGCAGTAGTAGGTCCGTTGCGGGTATTCAAAGCGTCCGCAACCTGGCGCTCAGCAGTGAGCTTGCGCAGTGCCTTCATTGCTTTTTGAATGGCTTCGCTGCGCTTGACCATTGATGGTGATGGAGGGGATTCTGTTGTCATCCTTGGATAGGCACCGAAAACCAATAGGGTAGGGACTAAACCATCTGGGCCGGCGGTGTCATTGACAGATTTTACCGCCATCTGAAGAATGGCTTCGTCAGACGTACTACCAGAAAGCTCAGCATGAAGTATGTCCCATGCACGGCGCAAAGGCGCATGATATCTCTCGATTTTGCCCACGGACCAGTGCGCTTCAGTGGGCACTTGTTTACAGGTAAATCCCATGAGTTTTGCCTCAGTTCGGAACTCTGCACTTGCAAAATTTGTGCCCGCATCATGGGTGAGGATGTCCGGTGGTCCTTGGTATGTATCGATCCATAACATGCGAAGTGCTTGCCATGTCTCTTTAGTCGAAATGGTACTCAGAAACTTTGCTCCCTGAAATGCAGTGGACGAATCAACTACATGCAATACAGGTCTGTTGCCAAGGTACATGACATCGACCAAGATCTCGTAGTTGAAGTGATGGTCATCCTTCAGTGTAAATTTGAATCGGCGGGGGGCAGAGCTGTTGAGTTGACAATGGTGGCAGAACTTGGTGATTTCCTCTAGGGTTTTCTGTTCAACATCATTGTGTCCCGAGTCTCTCAGTAGATTGACAAGTCGTATCACTGAGGGATGTCCAAAACGGCGGTGAAGTCTTCTCAATTCTGTTTCTGTCAGAAATGCTGTTGCGCGCTCTCTCTTGTTCAAGTGGAACCATGGATGTCCCCATTTACGTAGCACGGGAATCCGTCTGTCACCTTGGACAAGCTCGTCGGTCGTATTGTTGAAGTAGACTTTCAGTCTGTCCATATCGGCAAGACACAGCAAAAATGGTGTGGGCGCTTCCAGCACTTCGGAATTGACTTCTCCGATCTCCGTAGAGACTCTTACAGTGCCAACAGACGCTGTCACATTGCCTTTGCCGAATTTGATAGACGCTTTCCCTGCAGTGGACGTATCGATCGTAATCAATGGGTTTTCCTTTGCAAGTGCGAGGTATTGTTCTCTGCCAACTGTGGAGACATTGGCCGCACCGGTATCAGGTAGGATCCCTTGGTATACAGATCTTGTGTATCGGTCTTCGATCAGAAACTGGGATGCTGGGGTTGATGGCGTATCCCTGCTGTATGTATCGTCGCCAGAGATATGGTGTAGGAACGCCTGATCTGCAAGACATCGCTCTGTGAAGAATTGATATTCCCCGTTCGCGGCTGTAAAGTGTTGGTTATTGACGTCATCGTGCGAATCGTCCTCAAAGTCATCTTGTTCTCTCCATCCACCTTGGCTATACTGGTTTGTATCTCCACTGCCTTCGTATCCCCCAAGGTGCATGGCAAAATCGGTGGGTGGTTCTACACCAGTAAAGTGACATGCCGAGAGAAACTGTGTGCGAGCGGCTTTTCGTTCCTCGTTCGTATGTTTGGTCGACCAGCAGCCCTCTTTCTGACAAACAAAACACTTCTTTTTCCATCGTGGTGAGGATTTGCGTTCGCCGTAATCGTTGCGAGAGCGTTGCATGTTCAATTGTCCTCGAAATTGTCCTCGGCCTCTTCTATTGTTGGTGTAGCGGCGGTCCAGATAATATTGATCTTCAGTTGTCCCATGAGCATTTGCTTCGTATGCTGGCGCGCAAGGTGCGTCTCAACTGCAGATCGTAGGTCCGCAAAGAGCCCTTCGCAGATCGTAGCTGGCTTGAACAGTGCCATTTCAAGTTCTGGAACTCCGCGACATGCGTTGATGACTGTTGTGCGCAGGGCGTCTTCGCCTTCAAAGTTCTTCCCAAGCGCGCGTTGACACAGTTGTAGTTTGTCAAGTAGGATCTGCAGTACCTCGTGTAGGTCCTTATCTGGGTTTTCTATGCGTGTCCGATCAAAGGTTGTGGTCGTCCAGTCCGTGTAATAGTGTTGATGATGGACATCATGGTCGAAATGGTTCTTGATTGCCAAGTACGCGTTGGCGAAACTGTCGTTCCTGTCCACATACTGGATGTAAAACATCTCTGCTCGCCCAGTAAGGATACGAGGAAAAACAGCATGAAACTGTCCCTCCTGGATGTCGATCTGCCAACATATGTTGAAGAAGATTCTAATCTTATCATTTAGCAGATCGTATGCATCCCCAGTGTACTTCTTGTTGTTGTCCCAAATCTTGGAGAATTGCGTGATGGTATTGGCATTCAGCTTCTCGTTGCGACACCATCGCGGCGGAAGCGTTCTGAAGGGATCATGTACGTGATCCGGTGGTCTATTGGGTAC
>MU006605.1:0-171353 GCA_010093795.1 Sporormia fimetaria CBS 119925 | reverse complement strand
CCCAACACAACAATTCAACCACCACCGCCCAATATCACCCGCCGCCGCCGCCGCCTCCGTGTCCTCTCGGCTGCGTGTGCCGTTCACTCTGTTGCAGCGTCGCCCGGTCGCTTCGCCGCTTCTTTCGCCCGCCGTGCCCCCCGCTTGCGCGGCGCGCCCCGTGGTGGTCCTACCGGCGGCCCTCAGCAGCTCCGCCCGTGCAACACTGTGCTCCGCCCCTCCCCGCTTATTGCTGCGACAGCCTCATCACTTTCGCGACTCTCTGCAGCCGTCTGCAGCACGCGCCGCCGTTCTCAGCCCTCTGTTCGCACTTCGACACGTCGTCGTGACGACAAGAGTCCCCCACCGGCCTCGGGTGTGTCCGCGCCTCATCCCTTGCCCGCCAGCTCTACGTCGCCTCTGCTGTCTTCGTGCGCCCTCTGCCCTCAGAGGTAAGCTCGAGTCCGCCAGGTCAGCTGCTGCCGCCGCTCTCTGCGACATACATCTGTCGTTAGGTGCTCTGCTATCTGCGACGCTATCATCGTGCCTCGGACCCTCTATCAGCACTCCTGACCTGCAATCCCGAGAAGCGCCTTAGCTCTCCTTTCCCTCAGTTTTTTACACATACACGTCTACCAAGGCCGCGCGCCTACTAGTCAGTCACTATGGCGGGAAAAATGACGCTATACAAGTTGGTGGTCCTGGGTGATGGAGGCGTTGGCAAGACCGCACTGACTATTCAGGTGAGTGATTATTGGGATGGGCCACAATAGTTGATCCAGCGAGCTGACGCGCACTACAGCTGTGTCTGAACCACTTCGTTGAAACCTACGACCCCACCATTGAGGATTCATATCGCAAACAAGTCCAGATTGACGGGCAGTCGTGCATGCTCGAAGTACTCGACACGGCTGGCCAAGAAGAGTACATTGCATTGCGTGACCAGTGGATAAGAGACGGCGAGGGGTTCGTGCTCGTCTACAGCATCTCATCTCGTTCCTCGTTTGCTCGCATCCAGAGATTCCACAGCCAGATCCAGCGTGTCAAGGAGACTGCTCTGTCTGGATCGCCAACCTATCCAGGCTCACCACTGAGCGCCCTCAACCCCGGCATGGGTAGCTTCGGACCAGCACCCGTCATGCTCGTTGGCAACAAATGCGACCGTGTCACAGAACGTGAGGTCTCTACTCAAGAAGGCAGCGCCCTCGCCAAGGAGCTCGGTTGCGATTTCGTCGAGGCATCAGCGAAGAACTGTGTCAATGTCGAAAAGGCCTTTTACGAAGTCGTGCGACAACTGCGCCGCCAGCGCAACCAGGGTGCAGGCCGAGTCGACAAACCCCAGAAGATCTCCGTCCGCAACGGCACCAACCGGGGCAAGCCATACATCAGCGAGGGGGAGAGCTCACGGTCCCACGGCAGCAAATACAAGGATGGCCGTGGCAACGACCGCAACAAGACGAAACACGGAAAGGACAAGCCGAAGTGTGTGATTCTATAGGCGACTGCACCGTCCCGCTCCACGAAACAGGCATGAACATGGCATGCGATTGTCTACGGCGACTCTTCAGATTCATCACCAGCCGTTTTCCTCGTCGCGCCTTTCCGCACACCTTGTATACTTGAACAATTTTAGGAGCCATATGACGCACGCCTCATCGTCCTTCGCCACATTCTCCGCGGTGGTGCACAGCTTCAGCGAAGGGACTGATAGAACCGAATACATACGGCGCTGGCATCGGAGTGGCGTTTACGTTTACCCAACTATTTTGAATGCACTGCACGGCAAGCTTGCATTGGACCTACAGCATGATCTAGGAGGCGTTTATACTGGAGCAAATTCTGTGCGGATCTTTTCCCATCTGTCGGATCTTCTCCCATCAGTCGCGAGTTATGTAGATTTCCCGTTGCGCGTTGAACTAGCGTTGAGCACAATGAGGTTAGTGGAGGGAATATCTACGGCCTGTGACATGTTCTTTGTTCGATGTTCGAAGAGATAACTCTCCGATTTGAGGTTTTGGATATCCCGTAAAAGTAGCAAATCGCATTATTTCTTCCATGGGTTGTGGGTCACGGACTTGGACTTCTGTGCGTTGTGTAAGCTTTACGGTTGTGCTAAGCGTCTGAGCTACGAGATGCATCCATATCGCTGCGCTGTAGCCAGCGATGGGGCTATGAAGAGTGCACTGCGAATGAAGAGGGACGCGCTTGAGGAGCCTTGTTCATAACCTTTGCACTCAGGTTGTACGATCAAAATCTCATAGAAAGGGTCTTCACGTATTCCTGGAGACCCCTATCTAGTTTACATTTTCCCCTTGCAGCCTACAACTTCGCCCTCACCTCAGTCGCCTTATGCAAGTCCTTCCCCCTAACCTCAAAATACTCTCTAATCTTCGCCCGCGCCACCTCCACCACCTCCGCATCCTCAATCGTCGTGGGCACCTGTACCTGTTTCTCAAACTCCCCATGCGTCGCATTCTCGATCAACTCCCTCAACACACGTCGTAATGTCTTACCGCTCCTGGTTCGCGGTATCATGCCTTTGCCCTGAATTATACCGCCGAGAGCGGCGATGGCGCCAATCTGTTGACGGACGAGCGTTTGCACTTCTTTGGAGAGGACGTCATCTGGGACGGCGGGGTGCGGGTGGTGGTGCGTGGAGAGGGTTATGAAGGCGAAGGGGAGGTGGCCTTTCAGGGCGTCGGGGATGCCGACGACGGCAGCTTCCGCGATGTCGGGATGCGAGGTGATGGCTTGTTCGATGGCGCCTGGGTATGTCAATTATTGATCTCTTACCAAGGCGTTCGAAGGGGGGATGTTTCTGGCTTACCGGTGCTGAACCGATGCGCAGCGACATTTATGATGTCGTCGGATCGCGCCATGATGGATATATAGCCCTCCTCGTCAATCATGCCTGCGTCTCCCGTGTCCATCCACTTCCCTTGGAATCGCTTCAGGTAACCGCGGTAAAAGCGGTCTTCGTCTTCCCAGAGAGTGGTGAATGCGGTGGGCGCAAGAGGCGTCGCCATGACGATGTTCCCCATTGCGCCTCTCTTCACTTCTTTCCCTTCGTCGTCAACGACCCTGACATCGAAACCTGGCATAGCTTTTCCAGCAGACCCGGGCTTGATCCTTAGCGGTTGATCACGGGTTGCGCTCTTGAAATCCAAACCAGCAGACGCACTCAGCGCGATCCCAGAGATTGGACTCCCGGACTCGGAAGACCACCAGTTATCCACGACTACAGCACCCTTGGCGCAATGTTTTGACAGGAGTTTCTGGTACATTTCAACAATACTCGGTTCGCTGCGCTCGCCGGCTAGGAAAAGAGCACGGAGGCTACGCAGGCCTCCGCGAATTCCGTAGATCTGTTCGAAGTAGTCGTTGTCTGCGTCTTCGCGGCGGATAGCGCGGAGCGCGGTGGGCGCCGTGAACATGGTGGTTACTTTGTATTCTTCGACGATGCGCCAGAAGGTGGACGCGTCGGGTGTGCCGACGGGTTTGCCTTCGAAGAGGACGGTTGTGGCGCCGACGAGGAGGGGCGCGTAGACGATGTAGGAATGCTGTTCCCCATTAGCGGTCGCTCAGGCACGTAGGCAGCAGACGTGGCTGGGTTACTTACTCCTACAACCCAGCCAATATCAGAAGCTGTGAACATGACGTCGCCGGGTCCGTGAACACCGAAAATGTATTTCATGGAGAAGTTGAGGCCGACTGCATGACCACCTGCTTCCCGCACGACACCTTTCGGTAGTCCTGTGGTTCCACTCGTGTAGATGATGTACAGACCGTCTGAACTGTCGACTGGGACCGCATCTGCTTTGAGGCCGCGGTTTCGAGCGCTTTTGACTAGTCGCTGCCAGTTACGCTGGCCGTCTTCTTTTAGTACGGGATCCCAGCGGAGCTCGTCGCGCTGCCATATCAAGGTCTTTTGAGGTTTGAAGGAGCTCTTTTCAATTGCTTCTTCGAGCAGTTTCTGGTGTCGTCAGTATTGATGTCGTTGCATGCTGAAGTGAGTGGAATACGGTGGGCATTCAGGACACTTTCGGGGCCAATTGGCGCACTGGATGAAGGCCACTTACCTTGTAACCCATCGGACCCTTATTCCCTTCAATCCCGCACGAAGCAGTCATTACAGCTTTTGGTCTCGAGGCTTCCATTCGCTGAGCCAGAGAACTGGGTGAGAAGCCTCCAAAGACTACAGCATGTATGGCTCCGAGACGAGCAATTGCCAGCATGGCAAATATTGCTGCTGGGATCATGGGCACTATGGGGAGTCAGTATTGCTATCATGGCTGAGAGGGTGGTATCGTAGACGTACTGTAGATGAGGACTACGTCTCCTTTCCGCACACCTTCTTCTCTCAGAACGCCCGCCAAGGTCTCGACCTCGCGGAGAAGCTGGGAGTACGTATATTGATCCTTGTTACCTGTGACTGGACTGTCCCAGCAAATGGCAAGATTGTTTCCGTTTCCTTTGCGGGCCAGTCAGCCATTGCCGATGAACATATCAATCACAACGCCAGTATGGCTTGATGACCGCGTTTACTGATGATTCGTCTGTCGTGGGGCATCATACCATTCAATACGTGTCTATCCACACAATTATACGTGGTGGATATGCTCCCTCCGGGAAACCAGCTCCAATGCGGGTGTTTGGTACCATCTTTCAGTGTTTTGGTGAACTTTTTAAGAGCGGTTTGGGGCTTCTTGTGCCAGTGTATGTTTTCGGCATGGGTACTCCAGAACTTCTCCGGGTCTTCCAGAGACTGGCGAAAGGTCTTGTCCTGGGGATGCATCCTGCGAGCACCGTCACGTTGCTGAACAATTGTTGCGGACTACGGAGAGTGCAGATGTCAGGGGTCAATGGGGTAGCACGAGACACTGGTTCCGAGCTGGGAATCGGCTGGTATGTATATGCTTTGAGGATCTGCGTATTTCGCTCCTGCGGTTCGTCTCCGGTGCAGTCCTGGTGTAGCCGACGAGATGCCGGTGCAAAGGGGCGAGAGAAGCTTGGTTGGTCCGGGTGGAGGAAAGGGAGTATCAGGCGTCAATCTGGGGGTAAGGTGCGTAACTGCGACGATTCGAAGAGGCGCTGACGTCGGCCAGGCGGAAACATGTCCAGAGCTCCGATGCGACGATTCCCAGTGTTCATGGCGGCCATCGCCGAGGTGTTGCTGTGTCGGGTTAGGATGGCTTGCAAGGCTACCCCGCAATCTCTCCGCGGCTTGGCTCTGGAGTCGGAGCGGAGTCGGTTCTTGGGCTGGGAGTTTGTTTCGTCATCGCTATTTCGTGCTGGTTTTTGCGCTTCGGGATCGATCGTGTTACGGCTGTGGTGTTGTAGTCGACGGGATAGTGGTGTATCTGGTGTTCCTTCGTCGGAAGAGTGCTTCCGTCGAGCAGGCATCGTCAGCCTGCCAAGAGTGTATTCAACACCCTCTCCCATGGCGCTGGGGCTGTCCGCTGCATATGTACATGGTCGCAAAGGATTGGAGTAACCAAATATTAATTTCAAAGTACATGCCGAATAATGAGCCGCTCTGCTTCCGATGTCGCGAAGGTTCTGAATCACCGCGGCTCTCTCTCAAGTGTTTTTGCGTAGCGAAGTCTCATAGGAACTCGTCCTCGACGACCCCAGTCACATCAACCACCTGCACCTGGTCCTGATCTAGCGCTATATAAAGTGTGATGCCGGCGGCTGAATAATATGTGATCGGTTTATGTGGTGGTTTTAGTCAGTGTGTTTTGCGAGACATTTTTGTTGGCTTTGGGGAAGAGGTAGTTTTACATGATAAACCTACATCATTAAACCAAACAAAAAATCAACGCGCCACAACAACATCACTAAATACAGTGGGACGAGGATGAACAATAGTACCGACAAAGCTCTACAAGTTGATATTAAGTAAGCCACCAAAAAGGGCGTTGCGGCGCGAAGAAAGCTCTCCGAGAATGCGTCCAGACCCCCAAGAAAAGGCCTGTTGAAGATATGGTATCTATAGAGATATCGAACCAAGTGCAAAACATATATGCATTCATCTATCTTCCTGTAGGACACTGCATATGTAGCCCCCCCCTCACCCTCTCAACCTCGCGAGTCGTTCAGCTAGCCCAACAAACCCTCCCTCCTCCTCCCCAACCCACAAGTCCACCCACCCATCCGCCTTCGCCCTCTCAACATCATCCTCCGCCCAATCCTCCTCCATCGGGCGTTCCACATAAACTGTCCGCAAGCCACATGACTTCGCCGCTCTCAAATCTCCCAGATGCGCTGCAACCATGGCACACTCCCGGGGCTCAAGCTCCAGCCTCGCAGCAGCACCCAGGTATACCTTTGGCGACGGCTTGTAGGAACCAAACATCTCTCCACTTAGAACATGCTGGAACTCCAAGTGACCGTTGGTGTTCAAGTCGTTCAAGAGGTCTATGTTGCCGTTGCTGAGTGTTGCGGTTTGAGTGAGGGAGTTCAGTGCTTTGAGGCCGGCAGCGGTGTCAGACCAAGGCGCAAGCCGATGCCAGACAAGGTTCAGATCTCTCAGTTCATCAGAATTCCAGAGTCCCTCAAGCTTGTGTGCGGCGAGGAGATGGTTGAGAGCTTCAAGATGGTGTTCATCTACTGTTTTCCAGGGAAGGGTGGGGTCGGTGGCGAGAGAGTAGACGAATTTCTTGTAGCTGTTGCGCCATTCTTGAGCGAATGAAGCCCAGTTGTCCTTGCTCCAGGAAGATACACGCTCTCTCAGGGCTGGGTCAAGTTGCTTGTGTTGGGAGGACAGGGCTGCACGGGCGGAGTTGTCGAGTGTGTCGGTGACGGTCGTTCTCCAGTCCACGCAAGTGCCGAATACGTCGAAGAAGAGGGCTTTTGGGAGTTCCATAGTTTGAGATTCACAGAGAGTATGTAGGTACGTGGTCACACAAGAGCAGACGTGAAGGGCGATAACATTGAAGGCTGCCTCACCAAGTGGCAAGCCGCAACTGCAGGGCGAAGTGGGCTTGCCCCTCTTGAGTTGACGCGTGCCGCAGTCGGAGCCTAGTAAACAACAAGACGCGCAACGAAGAGAATGCACGAACAAGCACACATTGAGAGATGATGAAGAATTATGCAGGTATCATTCCATGTTGTTGATCCATAGCCGTGAACTCCGTATGTAGCCTATGATACAGGCAAACCTAAGCCAATCCCGCCCAGCACCAGACGCGACCCGTAGGCCGGTCGAAATTCGTGACATGAAAAAGAAAACAAAACGCGTCTAACCACCGAAGCCGTAGAGGGTGCCTGAGGGTCATTGTTAGAGAGGGTTCGAAGAGCAGAGCAGCGGTCCACTTACGGCCTTGCCTCTTGAGGGCGTAGACAACGTCCAGAGAGGTGACGGTCTTGCGCTTGGCGTGCTCGGTGTAGGTGACGGCATCACGGATGACGCCCTCGAGGAAGGTCTTGAGGACACCGCGGGTCTCCTCGTAGATCATGGCCGAGATACGCTTGACACCACCACGGCGAGCGAGACGGCGGATGGCAGGCTTGGTGATGCCCTGGATGTTGTCGCGAAGAATCTTGCGATGGCGCTTCGCTCCGCCCTTGCCGAGGCCCTTGCCACCTTTGCCGCCTGGAGGGTAAATCAGTATGATGCTCAAGAGCCGCGACGAGAAGAGTAGTACTCACGTCCAGTCATGTTGATGAGTGTGGGGGGGTTGTGAGAGTGAGTGGGTGGTTGTGTGTGTGTGTGTGGATGAGAGAGACGCGTTGGTCTGAGTGTGGAGAGAGAGGCTGTGGTGTTGATGTCGGAGGAAGAGTTTGGGCGCGATGGGAGATTCCTTATAGCGCACCAGACGCGCCTTGGATCACAGATCACAACAGAGAGAGCGCGTCGGTGGCCTGTGCGTCGCTGCAGTGGGTGGGGGAGGGCAGGCGCTAACCCGTCACGGCGCGCGTCTCAGATTGGAAGGACAAAACGCACGGGCCACCCCTCGCAGCTGCTTTTTGATTTTCAAGTTGCTGGAAAGCAGGCGCACTTCGACCGCCAAGCACGCACGCCCAATTACGCGCTATTCGTGTTTGATCTGGCAGGCTCCCACCGCCTCCCGCCCGCGTACAAAAGCCCAGCCGCCCGCCTCCCCTCTTCCTCCCCATTCCACTCACACCCACGCTCGCCACTCCACACTAACAGCCCATCAACACCACCACATCTCCACCACACACATCTTCATCAACACACATCTTCGCAATGGCCCGCACCAAGCAGACTGCCCGTAAGTCCTCTCTACTGTCGCTGCACTCACCTTCGCGTCGCCCTTAGTCGTCGTCGTCGTCGTCGTCGTCGCTGTCGCTGTCGCGGCGGCTGCGCAACGCGTCACGCTCTCTGCGTGCACCTGCACTCTCACCTTTGCGACATCACTAACCCACCACGCAGGCAAGTCCACTGGCGGCAAGGCTCCCCGCAAGCAGCTCGCCTCCAAGGCTGCCCGCAAGTCGGCTCCCACCACCGGTGGTGTCAAGAAGCCCTTCCGCTACAAGCCCGGTACCGTCGCTCTCCGTGAGATCCGTCGCTACCAGAAGTCGACCGAGCTCCTCATCCGCAAGCTCCCCTTCCAGCGTCTGGTCCGTGAGATCGCCCAGGACTACAAGTCCGACCTCCGCTTCCAGTCCTCCGCCATCGGCGCTCTCCAGGAGTCCGTTGAGGCCTACCTCGTCTCCCTCTTCGAGGACACCAACCTCTGCGCCATCCACGCCAAGCGTGTCACCATCCGTACGTCACTTGCTACCTCCATGTCTTCTGCATTTGCTAACCCTTCGCAGAGTCCAAGGACATCCAGCTTGCCCGCCGCCTCCGTGGTGAGCGCAACTAAGCTTGGAGCGTGATGCAAGGGGCAGCATGATTGGGTTCGGCTTTCTTTGATGGCGTTTGCAGGTTACAACGGTCACGGTTCTATGGGAAATTCGGGTGCTTATGGTGCATGTATATCCCCGCCCGATAATCAGTGAGATGGGTTCACTGCCATGAATGAATGAGAGTCATTCGATTACTTCACATACTCCTTCTCTGTGCCTCTCTGCATCTGCAACGTGACTAGCGCCTGTTCACTGCCCTGTTTACCTTGCGAGCGCGTTCCTCGACGCGGTGGTCCGTTCCTGCCTTAGTGAGGCGCTATACCGCACCTGTCATGCAAGATGCATCTGCCGAACATTCACCTCGATATCGCACCATCGTGACGCCCGAGCAATATCTTGAAGCTACGGTGAATGCAAGAAACATAGAAAATGCATCTGCAACCTCTCTTTGTTGGCTTCCTTCAACATCCGCTAATCTCGCCACTGGAAGACTCGTGACATCATGACCACATCTAACTCAACACGAGCTCGACTCATTCCTCGCAGCCCGCCACAATCGCCCCCCGATAGCCATGGACACTCTGTACCCGCACGATCACCTGTCATGACACCGCTGGACCTAGACAGCGACTACGGCTCGGACTTTGACATCCAAGACCTCTTGAGCAGCGATCATGGCCCAGCAGTCGACGCTCAAGAAGAACTGCTACTTGAGGCTGTCTTGAAGCGCATATCTGCAGCTGCGCCAATCGAGCGAACGCCAGCATCACACGAGCCTCCCCATGACCATGGTTTGGACGCCGCGGTGTCCATCGATGCTGGCGCAGCCGTGCTTCACGGTATCAGAGCTGTCACTGCTCCCGCAGCGGACGCCATTGCTGCCTCAGACGTATACGTCGATATCGCGGTGCGCAGCTTCTCGAACGGTTCGTCTGAGAGTCCACCCTCACTCCATACTGGGCTGACAAGCTGACAGCGTATAACAGCCCTCAGTCGAAATCGCCTCTCTAAAGAATCGAGCTCAGCTCCAACAACCCATGAACAACCTCTCTCGCCACCAGACCTCGACACCCGCTCCCCCCTCGAACGATTCCGCACAAAGCCCAAGAAACCCCTCTCCGTCACCGATCTCGTATCTCCAGCATGGTGCGAGCTACAGTACAGCTTCGTGCTGACTAGATTCGGGCGGAAGCCGAGGACGCAGGCGATGAAGCAGGGGTCGAAAGTGCATAAGGTGCTTGAAGAGCAGGTGCATACGTTTGTGCCTGTGCAGACTGCATCGAAAGAAGATCGGTTCGGCTTGAGGATATGGAATGTGATTCAGGGGTTGAGGACGTTGAGGGAGACGGGGATGACGAGGGAGTTGGAGATTTGGGGGGTGTTGGAGGGGCAGTTGGTGTGTGGGGTTATCGACGAGGTGTCGTATAAGTGTCCAGATACACGGTTTGAGGAGGAGTTGGTGAAGACGGCGGCAGAGAAGACGGGAGAGATGGCTTCGCAAAGCCAGCGGAATATTGCGAATTATTTCGCTCCCGTTGACACCGCTGCCGTACCCGGGACCCAGGCCACGAGACCGGTCTACATCGCCGACGTCAAGACGCGTGGTGTCAAATCCCTACCCTCGGGCGCCTCTCTCCGACCGACGAAGATGCAGTTGATGTTGTACAAGAAGATGCTGCAAAGTTTGGCGCAGAACGACGTCGACGCTGATGTCGTATTCGCTCGTTACAGTCTGAATCCTCTGCAGCCCTTCACCATTACCGAAGTAGCTGGGATGGACAGCTCACAAGCTGACGAGACCGACTTTCCTTCCGAGACTCCCGGCTTTGTCGCGGATATGGAAACGCACACTAACCTCTCCGCACTCTGGAGTCTCATGATTTCCGAGTTCGCTGAGACGTTTACGGGGGTTAGCGACGTGCTGAGAGCGGAGTTCCGGCATTCGAAAGATGGAGATGTGATTGGGAGTGAGCTTTTCGTGTACGAGAAGGGGACGATCGAAGAGTATATTGCCCGAGAAATGGGGTGGTGGAAGGGCGAGAGGCCGGCTGTGGGCGTGGAGGTTGAGGAGGCGTTTAAGTGCCGGAGTTGTGATTTTGCGGATGAGTGTGAGTGGAGGAAGAGTAAGATTCAGGAGGCGACGGAGAATCACAGGCGGAGGGTTGCGGGTAGGGGGAAAGTGGAGGTTGTAGGTTGAGGAGGTGTTGGGAAGAGAGTAGATGATGGTATTGTATATACCCACTTGAACATGATATTATGTTGGTTAATATGAGTATGCACTGCTGATGCATGCCGCTCCTCTAGCGATTGATCCATCCGTGTCACGTCATTCCAAACCTAGCGTCTCCCCTTCAACACCACCTTCAACCGAACTCTCCCGATCAACTACAAACATCGCCCAAAACAACCTGCTCCATCTCAGTGTGTGGCCGAACCGGCCCGCACCCCTAGCTCCCACAACCAGTGTCCTGCCCACTCGGCACCTGATATGGCCTATACCCCGGGCGTGGGAAATTCGGCGTCCCGTCCTCATTCCAAGTGAACCGCTGCGTCCGAATCGTCCTAGCCGCCCACCCATTTCTCGGATCCCGCATGCCGTGATACACGATCCAATCTTCCTTCCCATCCGGACTCTTCACGAAACTCGCGTGTCCGACTCCATACGCCTGGTTCTCCGGGTCCTGATAAAACACACAACCCGCGTCATGTTTCGTCCACGAATCAGGGGACATAGGATCGTTGCCAACTAGCTCCAGTTGCCCTAGGCAATAGTTTGCGTTGTCGGAGCGGGCGGCGCTGTAGATGAGGAAGGTTTGATTGGTGTGCGGGTTTATGAGTTGTTGGGGTGCTTCGTTTGAAGACAAGCGGTCGTTGATTGTGCGGCCGTAGGGTGTCTTTTCCCAGGGGTTTGTGGGGCGGGAGATTGTGACGCGTTGGGAGAGGGATGAGGAGATGGTCGTGGGCGAGGACATGTGGGTTATGCAGAGGTTGGCCGGCCAGGCGGAGGTGGCGTTGTCCCAGCACGAGTAGATGTGGTAGAGGTTGGAGGCGTGCGTAAAGTAGGTGCCGTCGATTGCGAATTGGTCGAAGGTGTTTAGTTGGACTGGGGGGTTGGGGAAGGTTGCAGTCCATGGGTCGGGGGTAGAGTTGGAGCTGGAGGATGAGGAGGAGAGAACGAACATGCGGTGGTAGATTGCTGGGCAGGAGTAGGTGCAGTACATGTCGACGTCTGGGGGTGGAGAGTCGTGGTTTGGGTCTGCAGTGAAAATTATATGCCATGCACCGGAGAGGAAGTGGAGTTCTGGGGCCCAGATGTCGGTGGAGTAGTTCTGGCCTGGGGGAGGGAGGAAGAGGGTTTTGCGGTCGGCATTGTTCCAGTTTCTGATAAGAGATGTGAGTGGATAGGCGGGAAGGGGGCAGAAAGAAGACGTACGTGAGTATGCGGCTACGGAGAAGAGTTATGTCGGAGTTTGTGGTGTAGGTCATGTAGTAGTAGTCCCCATGGCGAATGACCCAACTTTGAACACTTAGTTGGAATAGGTCAAGAGATATTCCAAGCGAGTACTTACGGATCCGCCCCAACAGTATCGAGAATGGGGTTTGTGTACGTTGAAGAGTTGTTCTGACATGTGACTGGCGCAACTTGGAGAGCTGCAGCCGGCAGGAGGTGGAGTAAGTTCAGCAACCGCATAGTGACGGTCAGAGGGGTTTGACGAGTGCTTTCTGGCCTCGTGCAGCTGTAAAAATCCTTATTTTATAATATATCAAGTGCTACGAGTGCATCATATGGTCGCGTGCAACCTGCCTGATAGTACGTAGGTGTATCCGTGATCAACATCCATGGATCCATGACGGCCCCAGCCTTCCAGACTCCGAACGTCAGCGTGCATGCAGGTCCTTACCCTTTGTAGATGAACCTGTAGTCGCTCAACGGTTCTGTACAGTTTCGGAGCACAGTGCGAAACTTCCACTCCACTGCGTGCATATTGCATATCAATTCTTTCCTCACAAACAAGACAGTCTCCCGACTCCATTCACCCTACGTAATGAGGATTCACTTGACATGTGGGCCCGTGCGGCCCGTGGCTTCCACGCGGGCCTTCCCTCCGCACTCTTGGCACTTGGCGAGCTTTAGCTCACCTCTTTCCGATCCAGCATGTTCAACCTCGCAGATACTTGAACAACTCTCCTCCGGCCGCTCAATACCTACGTGCGGGCACTTCCGGCCCTATCCACAATGAACAATGAACAATTCCGCAACCTCCTCCTCCAAAACTCCCGCAAACAAGATGGCGATACCTCAACATCTCGCTCAGACCGCCCTTCCACAACCTCAGCACTGGGCTCCCGCAAACGCACCAGCCTTCCTATGACACCACGGCAACTAGGAACCGGACGTTCCTCCAGCACAGGCTTCACACGCCAACTTGCCGAGCGCAATGGGAAACCGGATCCATCCTCGAAGAAGTTCAAATCCTCAGCACCGAAAGGTGTGAAACTCGCCGCAGGCTTCCGGGACCGAACGAAGGACAGAGAAGAAGAGCGCGAGTTGACTGAAGTTGAGAAGCGCGTTATGGCATTAGCACAAGCGTTGAAAGAAGAAGAGATCGATCAAGAGACGTTCGAGCGCCAGGTCCAGGAGATCACGGGCGGAGATATTGCGGCGACGCATCTTGTTAAAGGACTTGATAGAAAGTTACTGGAGAAAGTCAAGAGAGGGGAAACTGTCCTACCGGACGATTCTGCTGCATTTGCGAACAACAACAACAACAACGACGAAGGTTCCGACGTAGAAGACGAATTCGACCAGCTAGCCTCCCAAACCGTCGCCCCCGTCGCACGCCAGAAGTCTGAGAAGCTGGGCGAGAAAGCACCTCCACCGAAAGTCGCAGGTGTGAAGCGCAGCAGGAACGACATCCTGGCCGAACTCAAGGCGCAGAGAAAAGCAGCCGCCGAGGCCGCGGAACGAGAACGGCAGATGAAATACCCAAGTCTTCCCTCCGCGTTCCAGAAAGTCGGGCCAGGTGGCGAGACCTCGAGGATTGAGATTGATGCAAAGGGTAGAGAGGTGCTGATCATCACGGATGCGGAAGGGAAGGAGAAGAGGAAGGTTAGAAAGCAGAAGACTGGAGACGAGACATTACCGGAACGACGCTTTGATTTGGAGGATACGAACAAGCCTTTACCTGCTGCTGCAGAGGCACTTATTGCGCAACATAATCAGGATGGAAAACTAGATGGAGAGGGTGAAGAGGCTAAGCAGGAGGCAGAGAACGAAGACTCGGATGACGATATCTTCACAGGCGTGGGCTCGAGTTACAATCCACTAGCCGACCTTGACTCAGGAAGTGACTCTGAAGAAGCCCCAGAACCCGACGAGAAGAAACCTGCCCCCGCTGCTCCACCTGCGACAACAGAAAACATCAGCGCAACTCCCCAAGCGACCCAAAACCCTGCCGTCCCAGCACCACGCAAAAACTACTTCACCACCAAACCCCCCACCTCCACACCCCAAGAAAAAGACTCTGTCGACGCGACCGTCCTCGCCGCCCTCCGCAAAGCACGAACCCTCGACGCCACATCCACCCTCCTCCAAGACACGCCCGAAGCGCGTCTCGCGAAACGCGCCGCCGAGCTCGCAGCTGCGGACAGAGATATGGAAGATATGGACATGGGTTTTGGCGTGAGTCGGTTCGACGATGCCGAGGAAATGGAGATGGAGGGGGAGAAAGTCAAGTTCTCGCAGTGGAAAGGGCTGGGTGCTGATGAGGACGAGGACGAGGTTGATGGAAAGGGAGGGGGACCGAAGAAGCGGAAGAGAGGACCAAAGAAGAAGAAGGGGGATAAGAATAATGTGGCGGATGTGTTGCACGTTATGGAACGGCAGAAGAAGGCGAAGACGTTGGGCTGATGAGGCGGGCTTTAGCTGGAAATCTTATGATTTGATGACTCTGCTTGCTTGAGCTTCAAGCATGGCTTGGTATTGAGCTACCTGCATTGTCTAACCACCCACCCCACCTATAAACTCCTGACTCCGTGACATGCGGCAGTTTTGAGCTTATCATTCCATCTCAGCCGTGACGTTGGAGAACTCTCCCTTGTTTAGCTTGGTCTCCCAGAAGATGGGATTTGTGTCGTTGAAGCCGTGTTTCACCCAGCCATCCTCTTTGACGTGGTAGAGATTGATGAAGCCGCCGGAGTACGCGTCACGATGGGTTGCGGCGAGAATGGACCGTCGGCCCAGTTCTAGTGCTTCCTCGTCGGTCAGATCGTACTTGTACTGTGCATCGAGAACACCGTAGGCAAATGTCTGTCCAGAGCCGACGCAGAACAAGTTGCCTGCCAGGCGGGTGCCGTCGCTGTCGATGTAGTAGAGGGCAGGTCCTTCTTGCGGGGTGACGCCCGCGCACATTGTTCCCTGAACAAATGTCAATAACAGTAAGCTCGACCTGATGAGAGTCCGTACCATGCTCAATCCCATGCCCTTGTAGCTGTAGACGAGGTTTGCGAGGATCTTGGAGGCGGCTGCAACGGAGATGCGGCGCTTGTGGCGGAGTTCGTGGAGACGGCACTGCATGCCCAAGTATGCAAGCCAGTATTGACAGTCCTACAACATACATCATTAGCATCCTTTCCCTCTCTCGGTAAGACCGCATCTCAACTCACAGCAGCACCACCAGCCATGGTACCCAATAAGCAATTGTTGATCTCAATGACCTTCTTCACAGTCTGACTGGCAATCCAGTTTCCGGCCGTTGCCCTAGAGTCCGTAGCCACGATGATACCACCCTGGAATCTGAACGCTAGTGTTGTCGTTCCGTGGGCGATCTTGATGGGGCAGTTGGGGTTAGAGTAGTCGTCGGTCATTGCGCGGAGCCATGAGGAGGACTGTGAGGTGGGTCAGCGAGATAGCGGTGAAGTAGGTAGAGGCGGCATACCTGAGAGACTGGGGGAAGTGCGAACTTGAGGGAAAGCTCTGGGGTGACTTGGAGAAGTTCGAGCTGCTCTTCTGGCGATTGGCCTTCGTCGGCGTGCGCTGGGCGCGAGTACTGGGCGACTAACGAGTCCATGACGGGCGCGAGGACGGCGACGGAGCGATACACGGGGTTCGAGGCAGGAGCTGAGAGTTGGAGGAATAGAGAGGGGGCGATGCGGGGTCGGATTGGGTGAAGGTGGGTGTGGCGGCGTGAGTGTCGGATGTGTAGTTCTGGTTGTCTTCTTGAGCTCCGGGTCCGAGCTGTTGCCTCATGCAGCTGGCTCAGCACGGGCCATGCGATTTGTTACAGAACCGCCGATGCTCGTGATTACATAAGCGACGTCGACTACATCATCCATCACCATCAGCTGCCATCCATCTATCTTGATGACCTTTCTATTTTCATAACCGAAGTCTATTGTGTGCTCTTACTCATGCAGTCCCAGCTCCAGGGGACCTGTTTGCTGAGCACTTCATATCCCGCGACTCTCCTGAGCTTCTTTCGTTCCGGCTTTATTTCTTTGATAGCGACACGGGTCGTCCGTCGGATTTCATCGACGAAGGGTTCTCGTCTGGGAGCGATAGGTTGAAAATGATACATTGGCTCCTTCAAAGGAGACGATTTCTGCTCCCGTTCACGAGGCCATGGCTGCGTTACCGCTACATCCAAGCGCGGCTTCCCCGGCCCGTGGAGCTTCAACGGATGAGCTCGAAGTGGGTGAATGGTTTGAATGCGGAATCCTTCGTCTCGCCTGCCCGTATACCGTGGTGTAGGTGTGCGAGGTTCTGGGGGTAGAGAGAATGCAGGCGTCATGTAATGCACCCTCGTGACCGGTCGAACCAGTTGCAGTATGCTCGGAACCCCGGTGTACCGTTCTCGCCGCCTGAAATACACTGTAGAATTCACATCATCGCGATCGTCGGCGAGTTGGCGGTAGCTTTTGTTCTTTCCGCGTGGAGGAAGGGTAATCCAGCACATTGTGGGCTCCGATGGGCAACTGTTCGCTGCTGTACGAGTTCGGAGAATAAGAGAGACAAGTATGCAAAGCAGATGGACAGCGGAGATATAGAGACTGATTGTTTGAGTTGCTACCGTGCTGCTATATACTGTATGTTCTGCATGTTCATGAGGTCTGCTCATGGACTTCGCACACGACCAAACCTCCCTCACCCGCACGCGCGCCACACATCACGCTCCAAAGCGGGTGCACCATGCCGTTTCTCATGCGGAGACAAAATGCTGCTACGTATGTCTTGGTTGAAAAGGATGACTGACGCTGAAACTGGCCGGCGTGGTCATTCAAGGTTCTTTTGCATGACCTCGCGTCTCAAGGCTTCCCTTGTGACCACACCCGCACTACCAACCCAACAACGCCGTAACTGCACTTCGCAGCATGATACCGCAGATAGCTACGAGAGCAACACTGAGGACCATCCAAAATCTTTCAAAGAGCATCTCCACGCAACAGAAAGAACAGCCGTGGACCAAGTAGCACGGATCAAAACGCGCACCGTTTGCAATACTGAAGTTTAGTTACACATAGAGAACCACCTCGGTCTCAAAAAAGTTAGTTATCCCCTGGCCTATCCATGAGCCATTCCCTAAGCACCCACCGACAAAAAAAAGGCCCAAGCCGTGATAGCGCAGAAACTTATACCATCCAGGGTATACAGATTACAATGGCGCCTCCCTAATGGTACAGCCAACCGTTAACGCCGCATACATCTGCAAATCAATAAAAAGGAAATGGGAAAGGCATGATGATATGGGCCTGGTGTGTCTCGCGCTACTTGCTGCGTCTGCGCAGTCCGTGTTCCTCCATCTGCAACTGCAGGGCCAACGCGAGGCTCGCCGTGTCTTCGAGTTTCCCGTGCTTTTGCTGCTTCTCTTTCGATCTCTGCTCACTTTTGGGGGTCGACTGTACGGTGTGCCGACCTGCTACGCTAGGAGAACTTTTGGGAGTTGTCGTTTTCCCTTGCAAGGAGCGTGAGCCGGCCTTCGGTGGGCGCGATTGGTGTCGAGGTGCGTCGTGATGACGGTTATGGCTCGCGCCTTGCGAGGGGGACGCAGTGGAGCCGACACTAAATCCGTTCCGTTCGTGGGTAGTGGGCACCGGGGCTGGCGAGGGAGTTTGGGGTGCGGCAGAATGGTGAACCGAAGCTCCATGAGTCGCTGTTGAATCTAGCAGATGCTGTTCAGATCCCTCGTGACGTTCCTGTTCCGATTGATCCCCAGCTCTACCCTCTGTGGACGGAAGGATTGTTTGACCTGACCCAAGATTTGGTGTAGAAGTGCCCAGGGCATTTTCCGGGGATGGTTCATGGCCATTTTCCACGATTGAATTTGAGAAAACCCGATCAAGGTTAGGGTCAATCGCCCCTTCTCCCACTGATCTTGCTGCACTCATCAGGCGGGGTCTCTGCAAGGGATACCTGTTCCATTGTGACACCTCGCCGTTGACCAAGCCAGCAAAGGACTCCATCTTCAGTTTCTTGGTAAGGGCTTCGCCATCGACTTCGAGGCTAGCGCGCCGCTTCTTGGAAGCCGAGCCCCTTGGGACAGGTGCCTCTGCCGCCTTGACAGGATCCACATTCCCGTTTTCGTCATGGATACAGCGACGCTGGTGAGTAATTAGCTTTTGCATATGTTAGAAAGCAGTCTCTGGTCACTCACCTTGCTCTTTCGACAATCGGCACAAGCCTTGACTCGGCCCGACTTCATGGCCAGCGCGTCTGCCGACAGGTCTCCCGGGGTAGGACCGCTATGAATGTTGCCGGGAAGCTCAAACACGGGAAGCTCAAACAGTGGAAATGGGGCCGAGCTGGACGGAATATCGGCTTCGCTGTATCGCCGTGCTGTTGACTCGCCAAGAGCGGCCGTCGGGGGAGAATGTATGGGGTGTGTGTTAAGAGGTCCGACCCCACCCTGGGCAGAGATGCTGGACTGGGGGGATTCGACAAGCTCGTCCTTGTGCTTGCACCGTATCCTACGCTTCCTGCAAGCATCGCATGCTATGCGCTTCGGCCCCAATTGGGATGTCTTCGGCGTCGTCACATGTTCTTTGTGCGGTCGTAAAAAGCCAGTTACGGGAGGGCCAGCCTGGGTACGAGTGTCGGCATCGGAAGGCTCAGACACTCGGGCCCTGAGCGAAAGGTGCCTTTCACCGCCTCGTACCAGTTTCACAGTCTCCCCCAAGGGCTCGCGCTCAGTCTGTTTCCCATGTGACGAGCTAAGCCTCCTGTCTAGATTTTCCGATGGCCCGTTTTCCAGGTAAGCCCATTGGGGGATCGGCTCATTGCCTCTCTTCCAAGCAGCCCAGATGGCAAATCGGCGAGCAAGTACTGAGGGCTCTCCGTGTCCCTTGGGTATGGACCTTGTGACAGCATTGCGAGTAGTTTGAGGTATCCCCTCGATTCTCCCCTGCGATACCATCACCGTTCTCCAGATGTAGTTTTGTAAGTCGATCAAACCCTCAAGCTCGGCCTTGGGGTAGTATCGCTTGTTGAAAGTTTCCGGGCCAAAGTCAGAGTTGTGTCCGAATTTGTCGGGCTCACAGTAGATGGGCTTAGCGCGCTCAAACTGACCGCCGTCGAAAAGCAGCTGCTCCACCGATGCTGGGACCGGGTCCTCCTCCAGGTACTTGATGACGGCGAGCCACATTATTTTCTGGAAATATGGATACCGGAATTTGGCTCCCACCTTGGTATTCTTTTCGATCTCCAGAACTTTGATTTGCATACCATAATGAATGCGGGTCAAAAAGTTGCCGCCGATGACAAGACTGTCCTCAGGCGTCCACACAGCGTGTATCCAACCGGAGGGAATTAACATAGTGTCTCCCGGAAACAGGTCAACGCGGTAGCACTCTTTTACCTGCAAACCGAGAAAGTCGTGGCTCTGCCTAGGCGAAAGGCACCAGTCTTCGTATTTCTTGAGATTCTGTTTCGTAGGCGGGATGAAGAAGAAGGTCTTCCTCCCTTTGACGATGTGATAGTAAACCGAAGAACCACCGAAGTCGATGTGGAAATCCGTATAGCAATCTGCAACGGACATAAGGCAGTAAAACTGTACTGGTGGTGCATGCGCTTTGTCATCTTCTGGCCACACGGAATCCTGGAGGTCCATGTCTCGCACGACTTTGGGCCTGCGTATCAGCTTTCCCAACCTGCTCCTGGAAACCTCGAGGCTGATGACATTTCGGACCGGTTTCTCTCCCTCCTGCTCATAGTAGTCAGCCCACTTGGCCATGGTCCACTTCTTGTTCTCTCCTTCTTGCTCCTTGACATCGATAACGGGTACGGTTTCTGAACTTCCATAGAGTTCAGCAACCCGGCGAACAGTAAGACCGTCCGGAATGACCATGTCAATCATGTCTTGACCATCATCTGGTACTAGTTCATACTGCTCATCGATGCCTTGGTCCTGTCGGTTTGGCGGAGAAACCGGAGACCTGGCACGGGGGTATGTTGGGCGGGGATTGAGTGCCGCTGGAATCACTACTGGTTCAGTAAATCCGTTTGTCTTTTCCATGAAGTCGGCAGTGATGCATTCGGGAGGCAGGCGCGCGAAAGCCTCTGGAGTAAACTCCAGGTCGCCATTCTTGAATGCTTGTATGTAGTGATGTTCTTGTACATCATCGGATGTTTTGAGTATCCCCTCGTTCAGACCGGCGTAGTCTACGGCCGTATGAGCCCTTGTCGATTTCCGTAACTCTGGCCTTCGTCAGTGGTGGGTCGAGAAATGGCACGAAACTTACTGGTTGTATTGCCGAACTTCGGCTTGCAAGCATCGCAGTAGAATTTGTCGATGACGCGCACCTCACGCTCGCTCTTGAAGCCTGCGCACGCATAATGAAACCATTCCTTACAGCCATCACAGCTGATCCACTGCTCGCCATCCCCGATTGATGTGGCAGAGTCCGAGGAACGGCATCCCGCGCAAATCGTTGTTTGCGAAATTTCGTTGGATATCTCTATGCCTGAATCTACAGCCACGTCGGCGTCTTCTGGCGGGGCTACACTGGGTTGAAGAGGAACGGACCGGGCGCGTTTGGGTGAGGAAGAAGCCGTGGCGGTCGCGGGTACGGAGGATGGCCTTGTGGCCGAGCGGGAAAGACGCCGGCCCTTCACAGATGTTGCAGTCCCCCCTGATTCAATCGGCGTAGCGAAACCTTCTGGGGAAATGTGCACTTCCAGTAGGCTCTGTGGGGACTGCAAAGGAGCAGACGGTACCACGTCGGTGGGCTCAGCTGCAGAGACCTCTGTTGGTCTCGGTGTCAGCTCTATCGTCTTGTCAAGTGAAGGCTCGCCCTGTGGACTGGCAATCTTGTCCCCCAATTCTGCCTGGTGCTGCTTCGATCGCTGCTTCTCAGGGGTATCAGAGACCAGCGATGTATGCGTTGGAGAGATTTTTGAGGGCTCTACCGGGGGCGTATATGTTTGCACCGGCGTTACTTCATGGCCAGTCAACCGAGCCGGCTCCCCCGAGGGTTCGGCAGTATGGTGATTGGGCTGTAGGGTAGACGATGTCGGGGCTTCTGCATGAGTCTTATGTCGACGGGATAAAGAAGCTTGAAAATGGTCATCTTGCGCCGTCATTGGACGCGTTCTCTGAGGCTCAAGGGCATCTGAATGCGGAGCGTTCCATCGCTTGGCTGGCAGGGTCTGCGGGACGTGCCGTGGGATGCAGTGTGAGGCATTGTATGCGAAGTTGACCAGAAGCTCGGCGTCTGAGAGTCTCTTGGAATGGGACTCTTGAGGATGGTCGGGCAAAGTGCGATCCCTATACATGGGCGCCGGGCCGTTCATTATGTGTGCCTGATTGTATGTCCATGCAGCGTTATGGCTCGTAACGGGTCTCAAGTGACGCTGGTCGTGGAAAGCGGAGGTATAAAGATCGGAGCGGAATCTCTTTGGAGGGCGATCGCTGTATGAAGGCGCGTCATCTGAGTATCCGTGCTTCGGAGCGCGGTCGTTGGGGGGAAGCGGGACGACAGGAAGGGAGGAGACGGCGGCTGGAGGACGCGAGGGCTGCGGCGTTAATGGCTCGTACGGAGTATGTGTAGGCAGGCCATTCGCAAAGGGCTTCGCGTGGGTGTCATGGAGGGCGGTGGAGGTGGTTTGGGGGAGGGACCTCGACGGGAGGATGGGCGAGATGGGCTCGTAGATGGGCGGAGGAGGTATGGCGGCCGACGAAGCTTGTTGCCTGTACTGGGCCTTAAAAGAGGAGACTCTCATGGCGACAATTGGGGGTGGGAGGAGACGGTCGATGTAGTGCGGAGAGGCGGGAGTGCCGTTGCGGGATTGTGTCGCAGTGTCTGGGGAGCTCAACAGCGCTACAGCGCTACAGGCTGGCAGCGCGAAGGCAGCAAACGGAGCAGCGAGCGGAGGGAGACAGCATAGCCTGGGGCGTGGCAGCGGAGGCGGAGGAGTGAGAGAGCGTGCGGAGGCGGTGGTTGTTGTGTGCTGGACCGGACTCAGTGGTGGTCGGAGGCGGGGCGGAGGAGAGACGACGGCCCTTGTGCAGCATGCGGAGCTGCCCAGCGAGAGCCACGCGCAGTCGAAGACAGCAGACAGAGACAGGCAGTGTTTGCTCGCGGAGCCCGCCGTCCACCCTGAGAGCGCTTGCGTGGAACAGCGACCAGTCTTCGCAATGCTGCGTTGCGTCCGCGCGTGCGTATTGCTTGTTGCGGATTCCGGGCATGCATGACTAAGCCCGCTGCTGCACGTGACCGCCAAGGCGCCCGCACGCCAGCGCCCAGGGCCCGACGGCAACGCTCCATGACCTCCTCGTCCTCACCAACAACCCTCACCCCTTTCACCGCCGCATCATCGAGACCTCGCCGGTCCTCTGCTGTTGTCGAGATCCACGCCCGATTCCCGAACACGTCGCCAAAGGATGAGTCGCGGCGGGAAGCTTGCCCCAGAAGTGAACCGGTATGGCCTTTGTCTCCGCACCTACAACCACAGCTAACCATCTGCGCAGTGCTCTTTTCGTAAAGAACTTGAGGCAAGCCCTCTTTCTATTCCGCTGTACCCACCTCTACCTCCTAACACTGCGCGCAGCTTCAACGTCTCCGCCGAGGAGCTCTTCGACCTCTTTGGAAAGTTCGGCCCTGTGCGGTACATACATACCCCCGATTGCGGCGTCGGCCTGCCCGTACCTCTAGCATTCTAACGCATATGCAGCCAAATTCGCCAGGGCATTGCCAGCAACACCAAGGGCACCGCCTTTGTGGTCTATGAAGACGTAATGGACGCCAAGCAGGCGTGCGATAAGCTCAACGGCTACAACTTCCAGAACCGTTATCTCGTCGGTACGGACACGCGCCCTCCGACAAACTGCCCTGTGGCATGCTTGTAAGACCAGAACTAACAACAGCAGTATTATATCACCAGCCCGACAAGATGGTCAAGGCACAAACAGATCTCGCCGAACGCCAGGCCAACCTAGAAAACCTCAAACGTCAGCACGGTATTGATTAGCATGAGGCGAGGCCCATAGGACAGGAAAAGATGCGGAACAGGAGCACCCATACGTCTCCTGTGGGCCTCACCCGCTACAAGCTACCGAGCACGTCCAGTGACTCGTCATGCACATCATCGGCCTCGTTTGGCGCGAATAAACGTCGGGGCTCTCCTTCTCCTCCGGGATGCCGCAGTTGCGATTGGAGTAGCTTCAAGCACTCCGCGAAACTCATCTGGAATCGATTCAATGGTTCGGCGTTAAAGAGATCATGATTTTCGGGAAGGGGATTTGTTGGAATGCCGCATCACAATTTGCATTACTTTTTGGCGGCCACGGATGGGATTATAACTATGTTTCGGCCCCGAGTGCCCTTATGCCTGGGTCAAGTTTGCGCTATAGGCTTTACTATTCACCGGGACAATCAGGTGCAGCAGACTGACTCTGCGCCGATTGATCAACATCATGGAATTTCTCTACGAGTGCCCTTTGGAATTGGGTTGACTACCAGCGTGCGTGAGAGTGTATGCCTTTTATGAATCCTCGAGGCTTCAATGGGCTCAAACGAGCTGCTCCATGACACCATCGTCAAGCGTCCAGCTGTCAATCTACACTCCCTGATCCTCATTCCTCCTCCCCCACCCTTAACCCCCAATCCCATTAAGCCTCCTCTACCCGCATCCCCCTCCCCTCATCCGACCACATCCCATCATTTTCATCCGTCCTCTCCAGCTCCTCCAACTTCTTCACCTGCACACCGTTATCCAGTTCCATCACACCCATCGACGCCGACGCCGTTGTCTCAGCCGTCGAGTCCATGCTCGATATCGACAATGCCGTTATCCCAGCCGTCGAGTTAACTCTAGAAATACTCGCACTAAGCCACACAAACTCCGTAAACCACTTTATCGTCCTCGTCCGGTTACTCGCCACGGGTGTATCCGAAGCAACTGTTGTGTGCGAAGCATTTCGCGTATCCGTATTCGTATTCTGCAGTCCACTTTCACGCTCATACACGGCAGAACCGGGAGTGGGAACAGATACGTCACTTTTAGTAGCCGGGATCGGGTGTTGGAAGGGTTGTGCTGTGGATTCGGGTGTTGTTGTATGTACAGTAGATGCGAAAGAGATGGCTGTTAGGTGGGGATGGATGGTCGTGTAATCAGTGAGTGTGAGCCATATAGTCTTTGTTGGAGACTTGGAGACACTGGGGGTTAGGTGGGGGTAGATGGTCGTGTAGTCGGTTATTGTGATCCAGACTGTGCTGCTGGGGGTCGGGGTTGCGGTGATGTTGAGAGGAGCGGAAGTGGTCGAGTTAGAGGGGATTTCGTGGTCGCAGCCACAGTCGGCGTCGGAGTCTGGGGAGGGTCCTGGTGGGTGGGGCGAGGAGTGGGCGGCTGATAGAAGAGCGGTGAGGAGGATTAGGTATGGAGTTAGGTGGAAGTTTCTCATATTGCTTTGAGTGCGAAGAAAGTGCGGTTAAACGGTTTGGGTTTGTGGTAGCGCGCGTCAAGGTGGTGGTCTACCGCGAGAGACTGGGCGAGTTGAAGTTTTATATTGCCAACGACTTTTGAGTTCACACGTTTGAGGATGCGAGGACTTGAAGAGTGATGGTGAAGGCAATGAGTATTACACATAGGCCGTGACCCATGTGAATGGTATGCAGCGACGAAAACTGTGACAGTAAGATGCGATCCTTCCGGGTTGCTGTAGTAGAGAAATTCACACAGAAACGGGGCATCTGGGAAACTCGGCACCAGCACCATCGGACAGGTCACGCGCCATGTGTCGAGGGAGGGCCAGGTATCCAAAGTTGCTATCTTGTAAGGGCAGTCACAGTTCCAACCGACTTAGAGTGCCCTTCACTTCAACCAGAGAAAAACATTTGTCGAATGCCGTTGGAAATGAAAGAAGAAGGGTATAAACAAATCGCGAGCCAAGCACCGAGCCTATAGTAGGTTGCGTGTTGTTGACTCAGGGAGAGCATGGCACAGCTCGTTCAATTGAGGGCCAATGACAATGAGGTATAAACGGCTTGGGAGTGCCGGCATGAACAATCTGTACAACTCCTGATTTAGAAACCGCGAAAAGGATCCGAACCTTGCCTAAAGTCCTCATGAACGGCTCCGGCTCGTTGATGGCCATTCGTGCTTTCGCTCCATTGACTGCTGCCTCGCGATATCCCAGGCCGGTGCCTTGGAACAATGCTAAGGTGGTCATTCAAGGAGTGGTCAATGAATGCCTCCATGCGGACGGTACCCATCGTGTCGAGGAAATGTTGCCTTGTCGCCGAGCTAGCCTCCGAAGTCCTAGCGCTCGCTATAACACTTGTGGAATTATACACGGAAGAAGGCACCGATGGGGGCTGCATCCCATACATGTCCGCGGACCCAGAGGAGTACAGGGACGGGACAGTCTGCTCAGAGAAACTTCGGAATGGGACACTGGGCGGAGGTGCCCCAGGTCCTGTGGAGCTCCGCTTCCGGCCATGGAAAGGACCGCGAGGTATCGTAGGAGGATCGGCAGCATCGAGACCAGGTGAGTCCACCTCAGGTGTTAGGTAGAGGTCTGGCAGAGGATCGAGTTCGGGAAACTTGCGCTGAGCCACAGGCTTGGCCTTGTTCTTCGCCAGACGGACAGAGTCGCGCACATGGGAGCGGCGCAGTGTGGCCCCTAGGGGCTTGTGAGGGATCTTATCCGGCTGCGCGGGCACGGGAGGTGCCGCATTCAACTGCGGGATAGGCGATTCTGAGTGAGCCAAAAACGAGAGTGCTGTTAACCAGAGGTAATGGCGTTCCCGGGATGTAGTAGTGAATTTAAGCGCTCGAGCTGGGGTGAGGATCAAGATAGATCGGTTGAACAGTGCCTGGGTGCCAACGTTGCGGGGCATGGGAGTGTTATCGGCGACATCGAGGACAGACTGGACAGTGACTACCACCGGGTTAGCGATATACTAGATTGTTAAGGGGCGAGGGGACATACGCTTTCGGCCACCTTTGCCTATCAATGCCGAGCTCGATGTGGGCTGCTTGCTGCTCCATAGCACTGACCGCTCGTAAGGCGAGATCCATACCCACCGTTTGTGACGGACCCCATTGACACTGAGCATGGTCGACTCTTCACCAGCACGCCCAAGTTCCGGAGGCGACTCCGGGCCACCGAAAGCCTTCCGCTTGCGTACGTACTTCCACATCCATTCGCCTACCATGGTGGCAGCAATAGCGTCCACAACGCTGGCTTGGTAGCCACTGCTTGCCACAGAAGCACTTCGTTGTGTGGTCTGTCTAGAAAGCTGTGGTCGGTGACCGAAGTGGTGGCCTGTAATGGAGTCCATTGGCAGTGGCGGGACCTCGGGGCTAGGAGGTAGAACAGGAGTCTGTGGGAGTGGCGGTGACGGGCTACGCCGTCTAGTGACTTCGGGCATCACTGCGGCTGATCGGACCTTACGGAGGCTATCCTTATGCTGGAGCAAGCGCGTGCCGTAAGGTCGTCGCCCGGAGAACATGCCACCGCCACGAGGGGTTGGGCTTTGCGAACCCTCGCTTTTGCTTAAAGGAATCCTCCTCGAACTGGAACGTGTCGGAACTGGGAATGGGGGCTTGGGAAGCACGGAAGTGCCGCTAGACGCACTGGGGCTGCGAGAGCGCATGTGCGATGCGATGCCATTCCGGGTGATTGCAGAGCGGCGGATGCTCGGTTGGCGCACGAGAGAAGTGCGGTTAGGCTTGGTTATCCTCCCCGACCGCTCAAACGAGCCACGATTTGGCTGGTAATTGATATCCAGTGAGTCTGATGATAATCTGCGCGCAGGCTCAACCACTTTCTCTTCGGGCACTGGGGTAGGAGGGTTCTTGAAGACGCGGCCACTCTTAAGGTTGCGCGACGGTAACATGGAGCTCGCATGCGGAACGGGTTTGATGTTATCATCACTGTCTTCTAGGTCCAGCTCTTCCTCATCTGATGAAGGTCCATCGAACCCAGCAAAGAGGCTGCTTGTTCTGAAAGGTCGACTCAGTATGCTGTCTTTGTCATAGGCCAACGGGCCATTGTCATTGTTGCCTGGGTATCGATATTCCACCTGCTTTTTGGAAGGACCTTGGGCCAATCCTCCAAGACGATGCTGACTGATAGGCACTGAGCTGTCTCTCACCGAATTTGGAGGCGGACGAACAGGTTGATGAGAATCTTTCCTGTCCACGCCCCCTGGTATGGCGTCCGCTGGGATTTCAGGTGTTCCTGGCCTCGAAGAGATCGACGAAGGTAATAGGTGAGGGGGGAGTTTGACAAGTCTCTTATCAATACGAATGAAGTCAGTCTGTGTCCCAATAGAACGGCCTGGGAAGGGCAGATCGCCACACGTCTGCGTTGCGATACTCTTTGTCCCTGGCGGCAGGAGAGGCTCCTTGGGGGATGAGGGCGCCGAGTTAGGGGCATGAATGGCGATAGAAGGGATAGGAATTGGAGGAGGTGGGGGAGCCAGGGAGGCGAGCTGTTCAGTGGATGGGGTCGGCACTGTGGGGACGTTAATGGCTTCGGTTTGGGTTGACGCAGATATCATGGCAAAAGGAGGTGATCCTTGCAAAGTATCAAACGTGGGATCCAAAACTTTCGGCGTTGCTGGCGGACTGAGTGGCTGTTGCTCTGAAGCGGGAGAATTGGGGCTCTCGACTGCTGCAACACTGTGAGCTGGCTCCCCTTCGAAGGCACACACCACCGAAGCACACTTGCGGCTTTGGTTCGCTTCCACCTCCGTCGCCAGATTCATCCTTTCAGTAGGTTGGTCATGTGGCAAAGTATGCCTCTCTTGAGTGAAATTGTATCGAACCGGAGAGGGCGGGGGAGAGAATTGGATGCCCTTATCAACATATTGTGGACCGGTGGGAGGAAATATAAGCTGAAAGTTGGGGGTGACAATACTGTCAAGCGAATGTTCCACTGCATGCCGCTTATAGGGTTCTACCCCGGCGGTTTGTGTCGTGTTCTCACTAGCGGTTTGATTTTCCAGGCTCAATCCCAGAATCCGCTTTGCCTTCTCGTCCTGGCGCATTGACTGTCGTGACTCAAGAGCTCTTCTGGCTCGCATCTCGTTTTCCGGAAAATCGTCCGAATCCAGCTCCAGTTCTTCGAGCTCTTCCTCCTCCTCATCGAAGGTGAGCTCGTCCGCTAAGCTGATTCCGTTCGAGCGACCATGACCTTCGGAGCCAGTTCCGCTCAGTAGCGACATGCGGTAGTTGCGTCCAATGCTACGATAGCTGCCATTGCTCAGATTTCTCGAATGACGAGCAATTCGTGTAGACGGTCTTCGTCGAGGAGACGATTGAACGCTGCCGGTGTCACTATCATGACCCATTCCGTCGGGCGGGGGTTCCTCGCCCTCGCTCCCCGGATCTCTCGCGGTATCATGTAACGCCAGCTCATTGAGCAGAATTCTTAGTCGGCTTTCAGATATGTGCAGTCGTCGCTCCAACAGGCGTTTGCCATTTTCCCAGTCTTCCTTTTCACGCGCCCACATGTCATGTACCCGCTCCGAATCTTCCTCTTGCTTCCGTAACTTCTTCTGCATTGCTTCTAGCCTCATCTTCAGATCTGCATTCGATTCCTTGGCCTTGTCTCTTTCCTCAGCAATTTCCCCTATCACAGAAGACGCACCGTTCTCCAGCTGCTGTAGCTGACGCTTCACGGCTCGGTTGTCTTTCGTAGTCGAGGACAGCTCCGCTGCCAAAGAGTCATGGTCAGTCCGCGAGGCATTCAGGTTCCTCTCAAGCTCCTCAATTGTTTCGTCCCTTGCATCGAGGTCTCTCCGCAGGCTCAATATCTCGGATACCAGTGACGCGTGTAAGGTTGGTGTGAAGCGGCGTGGGTCGAGCAAGGGTATGCTCTCTTGCCTGGCCCCGTTGGAGCCACCATGAGGGTCTGGAGGAAAAGGAGCAGGCGAACTCGGCGCTTCTGTGGAAGGCGTTCCGTAGTGTGAAGTCCGGCGAGACAGTGACTGGTATGGGGTATCGGAAGGAGACGGCAAAGGCGGGCCCGACACCAAGGCGTCACCGTCAGAGAAGTAATCGAGGGCCATTGTGAAGACAGGCCTGACAGTCAGTGATCCAGAACCACGTCACGAGGGATTCCCAGGACTGAGATGAAACTAGACGGTATCTAAATCATGGCTCATAGGCGGCATCAGAGATGGTTCTCAGAGGCGCATCGGTAGCACAGGTGGAGAAAGCGTAACGGATCAGTCAAGTGGCGTCACACTGAATTGAAGAAGATTGACTCTATGCCTGTGTTAGCACGCTTGATAGTGGAGCCGCAGCGATCAGACTCACAGTAACAATCTGGCGGCGGTGTGCAAATCGTGAGTGTAGTAAGGGCTGGTAGCACCGTGATGTAGTGGTTTCAAAAGATAAAGAAACAGGTAAGGACAGTCGAAGGAGATAGTTTTGAGTAGCAGAAAGCGTGTAGGAGGGCAAGTGGGTAGAAGGAGAGTAATGGAAGACAGCGAGACTCGAGCGTGCCTGGAGGAGTGCTCGAGTCCGACGAGGCCTGGGGGCGCGGGAGGATCAGGGCCATGATGGAGCTTTCAGCGCCGCCGGAAGTCCGGGCCCTGGCCATGGGAAGGCGGGAGCGTGTGAACGGGGGGAAATGGACGACTCCACAGCGAATAGGAGGAGTGCATGCGGCCAGGCTTTCGAAAAGTTGACGTCTGGTCGTGTCTGTGCACGCCCAAGGAACCCCTGATAGTGCCTCGCTTGGCTCTGCATGCATGTGCATGCGCCCGCGCTCTGCGTCCGCGAGCACCGTGCGGCCCCTTTTCCCTTTTCCAACAACAGCACCTCTTGCATCTCTGCATGAAACACGCAGTTATCGTTGCCCAGCCCGTGGTTGGCCCGAGGGTTTGCAAAAAGCAAATAGCCGTAAGCAAAGACGCGTCCGTATGGCCCGTCAATCTCGCACAATCGGTCCTGGAGCTGTGCCGCATCGTGTTGTGCCCGAACTCTGTGGAATTGCATTTCACAATCAACTGTGATCAGCTGCAGAACAAAGGTGACAAAGAAGACGATCCAGTGTGATGAGAAAGTCCGCACTTCGCGAGGCCAGGATCCTGCGGGACGTCGACTGCATCATCGCCACCGTCACAGCGACACAAACGCGTGGACCATGCTCTTCACGCTCGTGCTGCCGATATCGTTGACTGCTCATGCACGCCCCGTTGTGGCATGGCGGCTTTCCTGTTGGAGGCTGGTGCTCAGCCTCAACATGGTGATCGACCGTCGGTTCTTAGCGGGGGAGCTGTATGCCTGTACCTCACTTGGAGTTATTGCTCTTGTCTCTCGAAGAAGGAGATCTTCAGAAGTTCAGCGAAAAGGAGAAGCCAGAACGAAGCGACTTGATGTTGAGCTGGTGCAAGAGCTCAGAGCTCTGCAGGTACAAGCTCCAAGCGTGAGGATGGAGCAGGGATATGGCTTGGCATGCGTCATGTGATGTTATCGATAGACCAGGGTATGCGAACAATTTTGGAGCGGGATAGAAGACCATACAGCACAAAATCAGTACCTTTGGATCTTCAAACCGTAATCACGAGGAAGAGACACGCGAAATACACATTGGACAACAGTGTCAGGCCGAATCAATCGCCCAACATGGCCTCTCAATCCCCCCAGAATGCCGCCCACCCCTCCGCAGACATGCCCCCCGCAATGGCCGAAATAAAATCCCAAACCGCCGATGACCTTCTCAAAGAGCTAAACCGGATGCCAATATTCATGACGACGCTTGACGAAGGTGACGGCGAAGGCGGTGAAAACGTAGCACTGGAAGCCCTCAAAGCCTTGGCATATGAAGGTACCAAAGCCGAAGTGGCCGAGAACTTCAGACAGCAGGGGAATGAATGTGCACGAGCGAAGCAGTGGTCCGACGCAAAAGAGTTCTATGATAAGTCAATTGCTGCGTTGCATGCTCCGCCGAAGGCTAAGGAAGACGATCCGGATGCCGGGGAGGGTCCAAATGTGATTGAGGTTGAGGTCAATGAAGAGGAAGAGAGGGAGAAGGAGAGGAAGATTGAGGAGGCGTGTTACGTGAATCGGGCGCTGTGTAATCTGGAGAAGAGTAAGTTCTTGTTATGTTTCGGCAGTTTTGTACACATTTGGTTGTACATAGCTGATCCATACCCACCTCAATCTATCAATTCTGTTCATTCACAGGTCAACTCACGTCAGCCTATCGTTTCCGTTTGTCCATCAGTCAATCTGTCAATATTTGACAAATCGACCATACACTGGCATATCGTTGAAAGACCTAGCTAACAACCCCCAGAAAACTACCGCTCCTGCATCTCCGACTGCGCATCCACCCTCCGCCTCAATCCACGAAACATAAAAGCCTACTATCGCTCCGCAACCGCCTGCCTCTCCCTCGACAAGCTCTCAGAAGCCAGTGACGCCTGCTCACTCGGCCTCAAACTCGACCCCTCCAATTCCTCCCTCAACGCCCTCACAACCAAAATCTACCAACGCCAACAACACCTCGGCGCGCTCGCAAAATCCCGCCGCGAGCGCGAAGAGCGCCTAGCCTCTGAGCGCTCCACTCTCTCACTGGCCCTAAAGAGCAGGAACATAACTACCCGAACCACGGATACAGCACCGGATCTCGAAGATGCGGCTGTCAAGCTCGCACAACCGCTCGACCCGAGCTCGGAACTCTCGTTTCCGGTGCTGTTTTTGTACCCCGTGCATGAGCAGACGGATTTCATCAAAGCGGTCTCTGAGAAAGACAGGATTGATGATCATCTGGAGTATATTTTCCCGCTGCCTTGGGATGAGCAGAAGGAGTATGTGGTCGAGGGCGTGGAAGCGTATATGGAGACTGCGGCTGGCGGGTTGATTAAAGCGGGGAAGAAGATGGCGTTGGGGAAGATTCTGGGGTCAGGGAAAGTGGAGGTCGTGGATGGGTTGGTTAACATTAATGTCGTGCCGAAGGGGAAGGTGGCGGCGTGGATAGAGGAGTTCAAGCGCAGACGGGGATGAAACTAAGGCTCCGTTGTTGTAGCCAGTCTAATCGCTCACTGCAGACGGCGTGACCTCGCCTGCAGTTGTTCGCTTGATGGAACACAGGTATCGACCTCGGTATTTGTGGTCTTTCCGAGAACCCGGAATTGGGCTCAACGGGTCAATATCAGCATGCGGGGCTAGCATTTGGTGTCACGGTACCCCCGCTCCTGAATACAGCCAGAACTTTGATAATGCCACAGCCCTCGCTCACCGGGTATTGCGGATCACCAGCGACACAAAGCACTCCCAAGAACCGTGCCAACATTCATATGATATTCATTATGAGATGAGAACAATCCACTAGTCTATGTGATGGAACCCGGATTGTGGAGTCGCTGAAAGCCCTTCACACGAGCGACATGAGATGACTCCTCATTACCCCCCGAAAACACAATCGCCAGAGCTTGGCATAGACATCATACAGTGCTTGAAGGGGACCCAACCGCCTGCCCAGACCCATGAACGGCAAACCTACTTAATCTCCCGATATAACTTTGTCTTCCTGGTCATGGAGACTTTGAGGTCGCGCCACAAGTGTTCTTGAATCTTGTTCAAGTTATACCAGCTCCTCTCCGTGGTTACAACCTCGTCAGCTTTGATCTGTTCAAGATAGCTCAGAAACCTGACATCGGTTGCGCACAAGACGCGGCGGCCATGGAAGTCTAACGTCAGTTTGCGAAGCCTAGCGCCCCGTAGTATGCGGAGGCAATCAATCAGGTGATCGTCGTTGATGAATCGTCGAGCCTCGTTGTCCGCGAGGTACCGTGTAGCAGATGGAGTAGCATCTTCGAAAGTGAAGTGAATGTCCCTCAGATACAACAGGTTCTCCGGCCCGATCATTTTCAGAAACTGGCGTACGTCTTGGTAACCGATCTCCTTAAGTTGGGGCTCCCAGAACGGGGCCCGCTGATGATGGTTTCGAGCGAAGACGAACCTGTTCTGTCCATAAAGAATGTCGCTGGCTTCATGGAAGACAGTTCTGCAGGTGCGGAGGAACTGTGCCGACCTACGAAAATTGTCGGGGTGTCGGATGTCGAGAGGAGCGTCGGCAATGAAGACTAGCTCGTAAACCGTATTGCGGAGCTCTGCCGGGAGCTTGAGGAAGCCCGTTTGGCGGTTGATCAGGTCTGTTGTTGGGCTAGGCAGCGTCCCCGAGGACGGGGCACAAAGACTAGCGGATAGAGCGCTAAGCTGGCTGCTGTTCAGCTTGACTTCCAAGGGCCCGTGGTAGCCCAGAGGTACGTTAAACTGCAAGGTCACAGCGGGGTTGTCGGATTTTCGTTTGAATTGTTCCGAATCAGATGGTTCATCAGCGTCCTCGTTGTATATGATCGGGTCCAGAGGTGGGGCTACAGGGAATGGCGAGCTTGTCCGCCTCTTCTTCTGCTTCCGTTTCTTCGACCGCGCTGCTATCGGGGTGGTTGGCCCCTCGTCGGAGGAGGAGGTATCGGCGGCTTCGATAGCCTCGTCATCCCCCAAATCAGCGGTGGTAGTGTCCACAAACACAGGATCAGACTTCTTTTTCCCTGCAGTGCGTCGGACAGGGCGGCTGCGCTTGTTTTGGCGGGGCTGGATATCGGTGTTTGACGGCATTCTCGGGTGACAGGGAGAGCGAGCTGGCCGTGGTGGTAGTGTTGATGCAGCACAGAGAATAGACTCGCAACGGGAACGCTGAGGGAGCTTGTATAGAGTTGTGTGGAGAAATGGTGGGAGAGTGGGAGAGTGTTACGCGTTGGTGCCTAGAAGAAGAGAGGAGGAGGAAGGTGTTGAGGCGGGTGGTGGCAGAGGAAAGAGCGGTGGGGAGTGGGTAGGTATATAGGGAAGGCACGCGTGCAGGTGCGCGTACGTCTTGTATGTAGCGTTGAAGTGCGGCATTGAGGGGCCAGTGAATGGCCCGGCGACCTCGTGTTGTAAGGAGAAGAAAGGTGATAAAGGAAATGGAGCGAGACGGGCCAAGCGCAAGCATATATTATGTGAAAGCTATCTCGACTACATACAGACGTTTTGCTTGAGCGGGCGCGCCCTGATACATCTCATGTGGTGATAGATAGACCGATCTGAGCATGTCCCTGGCGGCAGTGACATGCAAACACAACGAGTCCAATCATAGCATCTCTGTCCCCTCGTGGGTGGTGAGTGGCCCGGGGCATGTCAGCAGCTCCCACGTCGACCAGCGTGAGCCGGCCGAGTGAGGATGAAGCTGTCGCAAAGGCCTTCATATCATCTTGGATTTAGTTGTTGTCGTTTGCGATCTGGGCCGGAGCGGCGCCGGATTTTATAGCGCCCGCCGCCCTGCGTCTCACGTGACGCTGTAAAAATCAGTCACGTGTGCGGCCATCCTCCCGGAATGTCCGTCGGGCATCGCTGCCGAGGCTAGCTGACTCATCTGGACCGGGTCTGTCTCCACACCTACCCCAGAGTCGCATACCTACATGTGCCCCGTCTGCGGAGGCTCTCTCTCTTGCGAATACTTTTCCTCACCTCATTAATTCCCTAATTCTCTAGAAGATCATGGCAACTGCCATGTCCGCCTGGCGTGCGTCGCTGCGTAGCTGCCGCCGTGCTCCCTTCCGAGTACCCACGAACCACCTCCGGCCATCACAGTGGCGGGGCTATGCCTCGTCTCTAGAGAATCAGCACAAGGTGTGTTTTCGATGGGCTTGACCAGTTTCCGTGCTAATACCTGCAGCTGCTTTCTGCGAATCTCGAAGATGCGGACCCTGCTGTTTACAACATTATCGAAAAGGTGCGCAATGTTCCGATGCTTCCACCGATGTCCACATGCTCACGCCCGCAACAGGAGAAGGACCGCCAAAAGCATTTCATTAATCTCATCCCCTCCGAGAACTTCACCTCACAAGCCGTTCTCGATGCTTTAGGAAGCGTCATGCAAAGTACGGACTTAACTACCACCATCGGTACCCTTGCTAATCTTCCCTCCGCAGACAAGTACTCTGAGGGCTACCCTGGAGCCCGCTACTATGGAGGCAATGAATTCATCGACCAAGCCGAACGGCTGTGCCAGCAAAGAGCGTTGAAAGCCTTCGGACTGTCCGAGTCTGAGTGGGGCGTGAACGTTCAACGTACGTCACCATCACCTGCCCTGGCGGCTATACTGGCTTACACGGTACCCTAGCACTGTCGGGATCCCCGGCGAACCTTTACGCATACTCCGCTGTTCTGGACCCGCACGATCGCATCATGAGCCTTGACCTGCCCCACGGTGGCCATCTTTCCCACGGCTACCAGACGCCGACCAAGAAGATCTCCGCCGTGTCGAAGTACTTCGAGACGCTCCCGTATCGGCTGGACGAGAAGACCGGGCGGATTGACTATGCAAAGATGGAGGAGCTTGCCACTTTGTATCGGCCAAAACTGATCGTGGCTGGAACATCCGCTTATAGCCGCCTTATCGAGTACGAGCGCATCCGGAAGATCGCAGACTCGGTGGGCGCCTATCTGCTGTCAGATATGGCACATGTCTCTGGCCTGGTCGCAGCTGGTGTCATCCCTTCACCATTCCCTCATTCCGATATCGTCACTACCACCACACATAAGTCTCTAAGAGGTCCGCGCGGTGCCATGATCTTCTATCGCAAGGGTGTTCGAAGAGTCGATAAGAAGGGAGTGGAGGAGAAGTATGACTTGGAGGGCCCAATCAACGCCTCGGTATTCCCTGGGCATCAGGGTGGTCCGCACAATCATACCATCACCGCTTTGGCCGTGGCTCTGCAGCAGGCACAGACTACCGAGTTCAGGAACTACCAACAAACGGTTTTGGAGAACGCCAAGGCTCTTGCAGAGAGACTCGGCAACCCCAAAGAAAGTGGCGGACTGGGGTACACGCTCGTCAGCGGTGGCACGGACAACCATTTGGTACTTATCGACCTCAAGGACAGAGGCATTGACGGCGCACGCGTTGAACGCGTTCTGGAACTGGTAGGCGTTGCCAGCAACAAGAACACCGTTCCCGGCGACAAGTCCGCCATGAAGCCTGGAGGCCTGCGCATCGGCACACCTGCCATGACCACCAGAGGATTCCAGCCTGATGACTTCCGAAGAGTCGCCGACATCATCCACCGCGCAGTGTGCATCACTCAGAAGCTTGATAAAGAAGCCAGAGCGCGTGCAGAGAAGACTGGACGCAAGAACCCTGGCAGCGTTGCTGCATTCAAGGAGTACCTGGGCGAGGGTGATGAGGTCACTGATATTGTACAGCTACGGAGAGAAGTCGAGGACTGGGTGGGTACCTTCAGCCTCCCATGGTCCAAGGGCTCATAGCATGCACGATTTGTTTCTGTTCTCACGTACTTTGTTTACTGACCTACATGAACCGGTGTTGGGAGATCTATGATTCAACGTCGCTTTTGTCTGTATTGTAAGCGTAGCTTTGCATCCAACACGGATATATGATATAATCGCAAAAGTTGTTAACATCTTAGAATCGTCGGTGAAAGTAGCCTCGCTGGCTATTGGTTGAATCGGACGACGCTCTTTCGCTGGTTGTTTTGATCACCCACTTTCACTGTCACCGCTACTTTGCACCTCGTTAGTTGTTATATATGCTTCTTTCTGTCACTCTCATCGTTGCTGAACACTCACGAGAGCCGCGATAGCGTACAGCGGCCATGGCATTCTCACGGCTCGTGATGCTCTCCGTTGCCCTCTCACCGTCCTTTATTCACCGACTGGCTGCCTCTCCTACGCCCACTTCAGTCGTCGCTCGCAGCTGGCCAACAGCCTCTTCTCCTTCCAACAGCAAGTCGAACGCACCCATTACACCCTCCTCCGTGACAACGCCTCTCCACCCCGCAGACACCTCCGTACCGCCGGGCAATACCAACTCGACCATCAACACGGTCGTTAATTCAGAAGCCTCACTCTGCGACGTCCACTCTCCGAGTCCCCCAGCCAATCACACTATTTATATCTACATCGACCGTCACGCACTCCGCTGCAAGCGCGAAGCCCCAAAGAACGAATGGTGGAACAAAAGACCCACTTGGATCGACGGCTTCCTTGTCTGGTTTTCTGTTGTCAGTGGATTAATGCTAGGGTGCATGCGGTGTGGTGGGTGGATTGAGGGTTGGTTTACTGTATGTTGAACTTTCCCATCTTTACGATGGAGTCTCTCCCATTCAATGGTTCCCTAGGGCTGGGAAAGGAGTGTACCGTACGGTAAACAGAATGCTGATGGTGAATAGCCGACGCAGCGATTCCCGGGTCTGGGGAGGACGGAGATGTTGAGGGAGGAGAGGAGAAGGCAGGTGGAGAGGTGGGTTGAGCTTGGGCTTGATCCCAGGGCGGAGGGGATGAGGGAGGAGTTGAGGCGGTGGGGATTTATTTGATGAGGGTTCTGGAGAGGCAAAGAGTGTAGTTGAGGAGAAGATTGGTTTTGGGGCGCCGGTGTCTGGGGCATTGATCTGCCCGTCTCTAGGTGTCAATGCTTCACATACTGCACACAAGTAGCTGCAATATGTGCCGGTATTCGGGGAAGCGGCTCAGAAATCTCCCCACTTTCGGTGTAATGCAGACGGCATTTCGATTCGAGTTTTCGAAAGCGGTTCCCATGTTTGGCGGGGAAACTTGTCCCACGGGGTGCCACGAGACACACTTCTTTACGCAAGAGCAGGAGCGGATACTGGTAACCGTGGGGTATCTCTCATGTATCTCCTACAGACTACCTTTGGGGACGGAATGTTCGGCTAGAACATTCTCTGTCTGCATTGCGTACAGCACATGCATGTTGATTCCCCGAGAGCCCAAAATACTCACAACCATCGCTTGTATGTTTTCGAAGCTGGGACTAGTTCTTCCAAGTCCTGTCAGATCCGCTAGTAGCTGCAGAGGTTGGGCAAGAGCGCCTCCCCGCTGCAGAAGTAACAGTGGCTTGATGTCTCCTCCCTTCGCTTGCTTGCCCCGGTGTGAGGCATGGCTTGCACATAAAGGCGACTCGCTGGTCGAACTACACACTCCCCACGTCTCATCGCAGACGTCGGCGGCCTAACTTTTTGAATACCCTATTTGCTTTCTGTTGACAGTTGCTCAACATCGTCTTCTTCGCATCGTCTACTCACATCGTTTACTCGCATCGTTGTCTCCATTATTTTTTATCGCTGAACGTCTGGTACGCTTCCGAACCTTCTAAAATACGGACCCGCAGAAATGCTCCGACACTTCTTTTTCCTCCTCTCACTCCTCCCTTCCTGCACCAACAGTGCCTTCATCCCACCCAACGCCTACAAGTACATAAAATCGCAAACCACCGAACCCTCAAAAACAGACACCATAACCGCACAACTCCGCCTGGCACCAACAAACCTCGACCGGCTATCCCTGCTCCCAAAATCCAAAGACTGGACCTTCAAATTCGACGAACAAGACAACTACACCTGGCTCCCCGGCTCCGTCGTCAACGCAAACGCCGCCTCGTTCCCTCCTCTCACCGGTGTCGGAATGACTATGGCGATGCTCAGTCTGGGGCCTTGCGCTATGTTACCGCCGCACATGCATCCGAGAGCGAATAACCTCGTCGTTGCTATTGCGGGGAATACGACGAGTTGGATGGTGAATGAGAATGGGGCGCCGACGGTGGAGGTGCAGTTGACGCCGTTGACGATGACGGTTTTTCCGAGGGGGAGTCTGCATGCTATGCAGAATAATGGTGTGTTCACCCCTCAGTCACACAAAGTGTTCTCCTCCCATACCCTCTTCATACGGCATATCTGTACGAGAGAAACTCACTGACCTCACAGGCTGCGACAACGCCCTCCTCGTCTCCGCCCTCGACTCCGAAGACACCGGCACCCTGAACTTCCTCAACGGACTGTACAATCTACCCCCGGAGATGGTGACAGCGGGGTTCGGCAACAACTTCGACTTCGATGTCCGGGATATTGGGAGGAAGATCCCGAAAGTTGGGTCTGGTGCGGTGATGGGTAGTGCAGAGTGCGCGGCTAAATGCGGTATCACTATCGATTGAGGTTCCTCAGGGTCTTCGTGACTGTTACGATGTACGATGGACATTGGAGGGAGGCAAATGTGTTTGTGGTGTGTGGATGGAGGCACTGTTGGGTGTAGATATGAATATAAAAGTTTGGTTGGGCGTTTGATCGGTATGGTGTTGGAAGTCTTGTAAACGCAGTGGATGGATCAAGGTATGCTTGATGCCAAGGTGCGGTTGAACAACAGTTTCTCCATGTGCAAGAACCGGGCGTATCGTTTCGCTAGGCTTTGCTGTACCCCTTGGGCGTGGACAGGACTCGACGGGTGTAACACCGGGAATGGCTTGTGTGGCTAGGCCGTTGACGCCGTTAAATCTAGTCTCTAAGAATTCTCGGACCCAGGTTCTGTGCTGCCATCGCTCTATGTTGAGAAAAAGCTTCATCTGATTTTACAGTAAGCCGTTGAAATTCATCTTGGTCTATGCTGAACTTTTAACCATCTTGCTCATGACGGACTCATAGATATAGTGTGGAAACCCTGTAATGACCCGTAGGAGCGCCATGTGTCGCAGGGCACAGAGAATGGTCTGCTAGTTTTTCATTCCGACATCGCCCGCCTCTTTCGTCTCTGGGGTGCGCATGAGATATTGCATGATGCCCCAAAGGCCTCTCATGGCTTCCTTGCGATCTTCCACGTCGAAAAGATCATACCATCGCGTCCTCTGAAGCGCAGGAGACCACCAGGGTTCCGACGAGTCCTCTTCCGGAGGCATAACACCCTCTTCCAGAAAGCGTAAGTAATTGCGATGTATGCGCAGTTTCAACACACTAATGTGGTGGTTGAGTGACGACACCATGAAGACCTATCATCATTAGCCACACGAGCCGTTCCGCACACCACGTAGTACCTTACCTCATCCCACTCACTTCCCCGTTCTTTTCCAATCGCCTCGTAAGTAACCTTTGGGTCCCATAGCGGATTTCCCGATCTGAGAATCTTCCACACCTCCGCTGGCGACGGTCTCCGGCGCTCCTTCAATCCGAGCCTCGACCGACTGCATCGTTTCTCCTCCAATCTCGCGGCCAGGTCTGTAGCGGGAGAGTCACTGGCACCTTCGGCTTCACCAATCTCTCCTCCGGGACCGCCGCCCCAGCGGGGTACAGTAGTCCACCATTTCCCCTCCCCGGCTCGCGTCTCTGTCCGACCTTCCCGCGCTCGTTCTTGCGCTAAGAGAAGCATGCCGCCTAGTTCCCGCACAACATCCAGCACAGAGTCTGCATGCGCTTTATGCGGAGACCCAAAATTCGTTTCTGGTCTGCACTGCACACCCAGCACGGGGCCTTCCATCCACCCCTGCCGTGCCTTGACTCTGTCTGGCGGTCCTCTCCACCCAACAGAGTTCATGCGCACAGGAAACCTTACGTTTCCCAAACACAGTACCGGCGGCCGTCGATGCGGATTGAACGTCACGGCAAACGCCCAGGCTACAGGCTCGAGGAAAGCTCTCACGCACTCCAGTCGATATTGGTCCGGCATCTCCGGCCCGTTTCCGATGCGGTAACCACGGTATGACCCTTTCGATAGATCGACTGGGCTGTCTTGGGTAGCTCGCATGTTCATTACCCATGGCACCTTTGGTGGCTCTATCCGAGCGGCCATTCCCTTACTGGACGCAATTGAACCAGGCCTAGACAATGGTGCGTTTCCCTCGGATCCCGGAGGCGCGACAGGTGAAGGGGTCACCCCGCTTTGTGTCTCCGTCTTTGGCTTTTTGCGAGGCTCATCAGCATCGAAATTCTCATTTGTAGTTTGGTCGAGTGAGCCGCTCTCCTGGAGCTCCCCAGGCATTTCGCATATGGCCGTGTCTTTCTCATCTGAGGGAGCGATGGCGTCTTCCTTAGGGGGAAGATACTCGTCCAAAGAGTTGTCCCAGTAGTAAGCCAGGTTGTCGAGGCCTTCCCAGAATTTTCGATAATGTGCAAGGCGGGGTGGTACCTGCTCAGGTAGCGCTTTCCTTGTCAAGGCTGCAAAAGCATCGGAGTTGTCGAATATCACCTCCCTGGCCCGAAGGTAGAATTCATTGCGATCTGGAATCCTACGGCCGTTGCTCAGTATGCCTCCGAAAGGCACCCCAGCATTCACTGGCTTCTCTGTAGGACCTTGGCCCGGTGGCTCGAACCAGGACGTGGGAGGTAGATATGACTGGGGAAGCAACTGGTCGATGGCACATTGTGGCTCCAACGACACATTGAACAGACGCAGCGTCTCCAGGTTAACATCAGAGGGTTTCTTGAGCCTCAAAATGTGCTCAGCGATAGGTGACGACGCTGTCCCTGTCCAAGCCGATGGTGGATGCTTTACAGACGGCTCCGGCCACGCGACATCAGGAAATGTGACTGGAATTGGTCTTTTTGGAGGAGTTCTCTCTTTCTGGTTGTCATGCTGCCCCGCAATGAGAGCCGCAACTGGACCATGGCGTCAGCGGCTGGGTTCGTCTGGCTGCATGGCACACGAGGGAAGGAGTCACATCTTGAAGGTGGTGTTGATGGTGTTGTCGGGTGGCAGCGATTGCCAGAGGGCGACTTACCGCCGAGGTTGAACATTCGCCGCGATGCAAGAGGCGACTGGTGTCGCTTCTGGCGGGAGTAGTAGCGAAGACATGGTGGGCGGGTATTTGATGATGCCGCGATGCATGACATGCGATGCAGGGGAGGGGCACCGGAGGAGGGGCAGCGGGGGTCACGTGCCAGGCACCGGCACTGGGCACCTCCAGCCCTCACATGGCAGATACCTGAACTCTCCACCTCAACCCACACCAGACTTCGTCACGGCACAATCACATTGTGATGGCCTCCGCTGCTCACGTCGTCGCCGAGGCTACGCGCCGCGGAAAGCCGTCAGCGCTTCGATGAGCTGAGACGCGCACCCGCTGGCTCAACGGGTTGGCGCTTCAGTCGCCTCAAGTCCGTTTCATGTGCAATCCACCAGTCATGCCTCTACACTGGCGACCTCCCGGGCCGTCCAGCTACCGCTGCATCCCCTCTTTCTCTCTGTCTCTTCTCTATTCTTCTTGCAGAAACGTCAATTTCCCTTCTTTTTGATATGCTCACAGCATCCGCACCGCCTTGATCTTTTCTTCCTCTCCGCTTTTGAGCCTGGCGCCCTTGTTTGCATCTTCTCTATGCTTCTGCTTGCGGCATGTCAACTCCGCAAGACTCGATCACGACCGTAGATGGGAGGCGCTGCACTCGCACGCGGGTGCGCACCGCCCTCACGTCAACCTCCACCACCGTGGCCGCACAAGCGACTACCAACGACGCCGCAAATGTAGTACAAGTACAGGCACAGTCAAGTGCAGAGGCTGCGCCTTCACCTCCACCAGCCACTCCATCTCCAGCGCAAGCTTCAGAAGATGACGTGGAAGATGAACCAGATGACCCTCCGGAACAAGCTCAACCGGTGCCGACGAGGGCTCCGCCCGCACCATCCTCGTCGACAGCGTCTGTTAACAATGCTCCGACCCCACCTGTAGCTGCCGCGCCAGGGCGTGTCGCCTTTGACAGCGACGATTCTAGAGAGACGGAAGCAGCACGTATTCCACTTTCCTCCGTTCGCGGGCCAACACCAACTCCTGTTATACGCCTGTCCAGCCAGGCCGATATACTGATTGCCTCCTTGCCAAGCTCGACTTTGGAGACGTCACAGTCACTTCGTCAATCTACTATGGAAGCCATCCTGGAGGAGCCCCAGCCAACCACTCGCCCTGAGCCCGAGCCTGAACCCACGGCAGGAAGTGATCTTCTTGGTGATTCCTCTGGGATGATCAGCCCAGATCCGGACTCCGACAGTAATCAGGGTGGCTTGACCATTTCCTCCAACAACAATGTCGGAAGCATTGTCGGAGGTGCGATTGGGGGCTTCGCCGCTGTTGTACTTGTCAGCGTCTTATTATTTCTTTGCTTAAAGAGGCGCAGGTCCAGGGAGCCTCTTCTAAAATGGCCAAAAGGCATCAACGAGAAAGAGGAGGAAGAGGTGGGCTTCATGGGTACTGTTGCAGGGGCTTCGTCCAAGTTGAAGGCTTTTACTGCCGGCATTGGTGCTTTATTTCTGGGCATCAGGGAGAAAATGGCTCGACCTTCCAGGCAAGGCTACGACAGGCATAGCGCGCGCAGCAGTATGAGTTCTGTCTACACGGCACGTGTCGGCAACCGTGGAAGTCGATCCATGAGCGAACCGCCTTCCAGACTGCGGGAACAACTGGGCGCTCTAGGACATAGGTTCGGTGACCGCATGCCCAGCCTCAAGAGGTCAAGGACACTACTCCAGAAAAAGCCGGATAGCCTGGTCATTGGCGCCAAATCACCTTTTCCTGGTATCGTTGATGACCCCGTCACTCGACGCAGCAGCGGCGCCGAAAACCCGTTCGCGGACCCGAAGAACGATGGCAACTTTCGACAAAGCATAGACAGACCAGTTCAGAACCGTGAAGGGCTCAACGACCAACAAAGACCGCCTATCACACCGAAGGCTGCAGTCCACTCCAACAGAAGCTCGAGGGATCCTTTTGCATCTATTCTGGATCAACTGGAAGAAGCCAGAGGAAATCGAACTCCAGACTGGCTTCGTGATACAGCACACAAACGGACCCAGAGCGCAACTACTGCACTCCGATCGCATCCTCCATCCACTTATACAGCCTCTGTCTACACTACAGCTGAGAATTCCTTCTTGGACCCGCCTGATGTGCCTCCAGTGCCCAAGCAGCCACTTCCACCTGACCCGAAGCGGCCATCGAACGCTTATACTTCCAATCTACCGACCTTCAATGCCACGTTAAGCACCACGTCCAGAGAATCCTCGGGCTCTTTCTATTTCGGTGAACCAGGACCAAGCAGGCCAACGACCAACATGTTTTCGGAGGTATCGGTCATGTCTACCGCGTTCAAGAAAGGTCGAGAATCAGACCCTTTCGATCTTGACCGTCCGGAAATCCTTGGCTTCGGACAAGTAGGAGGTCGACAGGTGCGAGCCAGCGTTACGAGGCAGAGCTCAAGGCATAACCGTACGAGTACTGTGCCGAACTGGATCAATCTCGAAGACGGGTTGTACGCACCTCCGACGAATGGTAGGCCTGGCAACAAGGCCCGATAACAAACACGGAAGGTTGTTGCGGTTTCTTTGGCTCGCTTTCATGGGCCGCGCAAGTTGAAGTCTGCACACGACGCGAAGATACAATCATCCCTACTTGATAAGACCACCTTATGGAAATAGTTGCCTGGGGTCACGATGGCTGGAAGTATTCCGCGGCTCCATCGTGCGCAACGCCTTCTCTTCTTCTCTTCTTTCCTTCTTTCATATCTGCTACTGCGGCCCTTCTGTAGTATATATCCCCAGCTTGTTCGAATTCAAGCCAAATCTTAGATAACATGTAACCAGTCATGGTTATCAGAACTTTTGCATACCTTTACTCATGAAACACTGCTCATAACCTCGTCCTTGAAAGCAGAGTTGAAATTGACTTCTTCCCTTGAGCCGAACTGGTGTCGGATCGCTGCAGTCCGAGCCGAAAGCATTTGGCCAAGCATCTCTTCCGGAAGAGGCGTCAAGCAAAGACCAGGCTCTGCATAGGGCAGGCTTTGTCACTATCTCATGCACGCATGTGACGGGTTGGTTGTCGGGCCCGGAGGATCCTCGTTTCATTCTGTGTCCTCTTCGGTCCTGAAGTTGCCTTTGTTGGTTTTCCACGAATCGGAAGTACGTGTGACTTCTCTTTGATTCCCATGATTGCTGGGTTTGCTGGGCTGCCGTTGTCTGGTATTTAGTCGTTTTCGTGTGAAGGGGGAAGAATGTGATGAAGAGAGGACATTCACTTCGTTTGATTCTGTTAAGTCGCTGGTGTAGGGAGTCTGAGAATGCCCTAACTGTTGAAATCCAGCAGTAAGATTATTGCCCTTGAGCGAGTTAGCACTGCTCGACCCAACTGGTGGTGGGTATGGTCCAGCCAGCCAGGCATTTACCCTCTGCCATTACCGGTAGAACATATGCTCCGAGCGACTTGACCAACATCATGCGTGCCCAACTCTCGACTCCCCCTTGGAGACGGTATGGTCGTGGCTTGCAAATACAAAGTCTCCTTTACTGGGAACCTGGTGCTCGTAGTATACAGATATGCCGGGAGAAGCAGACAGTTGTTAGGGCGCCTCGGCCTTGGAGACGCCATAGTTCAATCCAGTCACAAACGTACTACCTTTCTTCTCTATCTCCTCCCACTTGATTACACCTAAGCACCTGCCCCGGCAGAGGAACGAAATAAGATATACATAGCTTCATATCATCTCATAAATCTCTATCCAAATACCGCTCTTCCACTCCTTCCTCCTCTCCTCCGCCTCTGTTCTCCCACCCACACCTACGCACTCGCCTCAGCAGTCTGCTGCCGATTCGCCACACTCCCCATCCTCCACCCACTCCTGGGATCCACCTTGCCCTTGACCAAACTCTCCTCTCCTTCCTTGCCCCACCCCCCTCCACCAGGCGTGTATATGATAATTCTCTCGCCAGGCTGCATACTCGCCGTATTTTTAGCCCCGAGATTGATATATCTATACTCCTCTTCCTGCTCCTCCTCCTTCCCCTCCACAACTTCACTCTCTTTCGCATTCTCCTCAACACTCCCCCCATCAACCGGCTGCACATCATCCGCATTTCTATCCTCCCCGCTTCTCTGGATCTTCCTCGCCCACATATTAACCCCACACTCCGCATCCCCTCCGCCCTCAAGCCCATACGGATGATACACCCTCCTCTCACTAAGAATACTAACCTGCATCGGGATCCTAAACTCAATATCCCTCACCACGCCATCCCCACCGGGATGCCGTCCCTTCCCACCACTCCTCTTCCTGAGACTGAACTCCCTCAACAACACCGGATACCGGCGTTCAAAGACTTCAGAATCCGTAATCCGCGTATTCGTCATATGCGTGTGCACGCCCGAGGTGCCGTTCCATGTCGGACCGGCGCCGGAGCCACCCGCGATGGTTTCGTAGTAGCCGAAGCCTTTGACGGGGCCGGAGGAGGAGGTGGAGGAGCCGCCGAAACCGAATGTGAGGTTGTTTGTGTCGCCTTGGGAGGCGGCGCAGGCGTTGAAGGCTTTTAACACGACGTCTGTGACGCGTTGGGAGGTTAATACATTACCCCCTACGACCGCGGCGCCTTCACCAGGCGACAGGAAAGAGTGTTTTGGGATCTTGACGTGGATTGGTTTCAGGCAGCCTTGGTTCAGTGGTATGTCTTCTGAGATCAGACAACGCAGACAGTAGATTATCGCACTGTATGTGATTGCTTCAGGCGCGTTAATGTTTGCGTAGACTTGCGGGCCAGTGCCCGAGAAATCGAAAACGGCTTCGCCCTTGTCGGGGTCGATGGTGACTTTAAGTCGGATCGGGGAGCCGTCGTCCATGTAGTCGACGGCGGAGAGATCCTGGCCGTGGAACCGGTCGTGCACCCCTTTGAGGAGACTGCGGACGGAGTTTTCGGCGTTGTTTTGGATGGAGGTCATGTAGAATTGGACAACTTCAAGCCCATAGTCGGAGATCAGTGTGCTAATAAGGTTAATCCCTTTCTGGTTCGCCGCCACCTGCGCTTTGAGGTCGTTGATATTGTCGCTGAGGCAGCGAGTTCCTGAGCACCCCGGGTACTTCGCAGGTTCGTCTTGCAACAGTTGTGTGACTCGTTCCTCGTTGAAGTGGCCTTCAGAGACCAGTTTCTCGGATTTGATGGCCGCGCCTTCTTGGAAGAGTTCGCGGGAGTGCGGGGGCATGGAGCCAGGGAGGATTCCGCCGATGTCTGCGTGGTGTGCGCGAGAGGCGACGTAGAAGATGATTTTGTCGCCGCTGAAGGCCGGCGTGATGACCGTGATGTCCGGAAGATGGGTGCCACCAAACATGGGGTGGTTGGAGACGAGGACATCGCCCTTTTTGAGCTTGCCTTTCCAGATCGCGGCTTGTTTGCGGACGCAGGTGGACATGCTCCCTAGGTGGACGGGGAGATGGGGGGCTGAGGACTGTCAGTGAGATTATACATAAGTGGAGTATGACGTACCATTGGCAACGAGGCCACCCTCCGAGTCGAACAGCGCGCAGGAGTAATCCAAGCGCTCTTTGACATTCGTGCTGACGCTCGTCTTCTGCAACGCCCGACCCATCTGCTCAGCAATAGCCATGAACCGATGGGCGAAGATACTCAGTAGAATAGGATCCACCTCTTTGGTATCGATCTGCTTCTCCTGATTGTCGCTCTCACCAACATTGATGACAACATGCGTCTCGATCAACAGCGCCGAGGCACCAGGAGGAACCACAATTGTCTGTGTACCATCTGCGATGATGGCAGGACCCTTGAGACGATCACCGGTGTTGAGATCCTCGAGCTTGTAGATAGCCGTGTCTTGTCTGCCACCTTCAAAATAGACCTTCCGGGAGCCGTACTGCTTCTCGCCCTGGGGTAGATCCTGTGGCGTGATCGCTTTCAACTGCTGGTCGACCGTCCGCTCAAGACCCTGGAACGTCTTCCCAATACCTCGTGCTCGTACATCGTCAACAATGATGTCTCGATCCGGTAGGGTAAAACCAAACTCCTGCTCATGCTGCTTGACGAACGCCTTGCCAAACGCCCATTCATCTCCATCATACTCCTGTTCCGCCTCCGTCTTTGACGGCTTGACGATCATGAGCGCAGACTCGGTGCCGCGGTAACGTAGATTGAGATACTCCTCGAACACAATCTGCTCCTTATCAAAGCCCTGCTCTTTCAACGTAGCCATAGATTTCGCCTTCAACTCATGCATCTTGCTCTTCAAATACTCCCTCGTCTCCTGGTCATCAGCCCAAACTCTTGACTCCGGCTCTTGTCTCTCATCCACCACGTCCGCCAACGCCATTCCATAAGCGCTCAGCACAGATGAATACCGATGCACCAAAATCTGTGAAATCCCCAATGCCTCCGCAATTGCAACAGCATGTTGGCCTCCCGCCCCGCCGAACGTCGCGAGTCGGTGTCTGGACGTATCGTGACCCCTTGCTTCCGTCAGGCTCCTGATCGGTCTCGTCATGGTCTCATTAGCAATCTTGATGAAGCCATAAGCCACTTCATCAAGGCTCATTTCCTTTTCCTTGTTACCTCCCGCAATCTCTTTATTAATCTCATCCGCCAGCTCACGGAACAGCTTCTCGCTCGCTTCAGCATCCAGCCCCTGATCCTCGTTCTTGCCAAAGATCTTTGGAAAGAAATCCGGTAGCAATCGTCCAAGGAACAGATTCGCGTCCGTAATCGTTAGCGGACCTCCCTTGCGATAGCACGCAGGACCCGGATGCGCCGAAGCGGACTCCGGGCCTACCACGAATAGTCCGTTTCTCCAGAACAATCGGGATCCACCGCCTGCAGCGACGGTGTTGATGTCAAGCTGAGGGGACTGGATAGTAACACCTGCTGTTGTGGTCTCGAAGACGTGCTCGTAGCGTCCAGCACCGTAACGACTTACATCCGTACTTGTACCACCCATATCAAAGCCAATGACTGGGATCCTGGTTTCCGGATCATACGACGTAAGCGCATAGCCCACGACACCGCCTGCAGGACCGGAGAGGATAGCGCGGAGACCAGAGAAGATGTCGACATCGACAAGACCGCCATCGGATTGCATGAACTCGCATCTCGCGCCTTTGCTCCCCTTCTCTTTCAGACTCTTGGTCCCCAAACCGCCTTCAAATCCTTTCGAAAACCCATCGATGTATTTCCGGATTGCGGGCGTAAGATAGGCATCTGCGCACGCAGATGTCGCTCTCGGGACCAATTTGATCATCGGCATGAGCTCCGAACTTAAACTCACATGATCAAATCCTATCTCTCTTGCGATCTTTCCGACTATAGCCTCGTGTTTCGGATACGTATAACTGTGCATCAAGCACACGGCTATACTCCGTATCCCCTCATCGTATACTTGCTGCAGTCGTTGGCGGATCTCGTCTTCTTTCGGTCTTCGTAGAATCCGCACAGTCTCTCCTGACAACCCCCTCACCAGCTCCTCCTTCTCATCCACCTCATCCAATCCCCTCGCCTCAGTATTCGCGCGTTCCGGATCCTCAGCATAATCCTCCAATGTGACCCTCTCGTCAATCTCCACAACCTTCTTGTAGAGCACCTCCGGCTTCCTAATATCCAACGCAAAGATATTCGGCCGTGACTGATTTCCAATCTCCAAACAATCCTTGAAACCCTTCGTAACCACCATTGCCATGTTCTCCCCTTTTCTTTCTAGTAACGCGTTCGTAGCAACTGTTGTTCCCATCCGGATCGATTCGATCTGTGATGTGTCGAGCGGTTCACCGCGCGGTGTTTCCTTGCCCGTAAATTTGGCGAGCAGGCGACGGATGCCTTCGAGGGGTGCGTCGGAGTAGTTTGCGGGGTCTACGGAGAGGAGCTTGATGATTACGTCGTCGGACATTTTGCCAGTGCCGGGGTTGCCAACGCAGTCGGTGAATGTGCCGCCGCGCTTGGGGGGAGGTTAGTTGTATTGCTTTTGGGAGTAGACGAAGGGAGAGCCTACGTCGATTGCGATGCGGATTCCCCGCTTTGGTTGTGAGGTGGATGAAGCCATTGTGAGGGTTTAGGTGTATCCGCCTTGCTGGATACTTCTGACGAGAGTCGTTGTGGAGATGGGGGTGATGTAGCAAGGCAATAATAGCTCCTCGTCGCACTTCACGGCGTAGGAATCGTGGTGTTGAGGTTTACAAATCAGGGGACCTCGGCCTCCAAACACAAGAGTGGGGTTAGCGTCCGATGAGGTTCGAAAAGGTGCAGATATGAGCTCGAATCTTTGTCATCGCGAGTATGACGGCAGCGGGGTCGGCAGCTAACCCCTTGGGCTTTAGCGTAAGATTTACCGTCCCACGCCGATGAGTCTCGGATGAGAGCACCAGTCCCTTACTGTATTGATCCTACAAAGGTAAGCAATCAGAAAGAATAAAACATGTCATCAACATGTTCATATTATCTCTTCGGGCATATATTGATAGGGTATCTAGTAAGCTACGAGTCGGATTGCAACTTCCATCCAAGGTTTGGCCGCAATCTTATCAAATGGGATAGGAGATATCGATGGTGTACTGGTGAAGAGAGTCTTTGGCTTTCGCATTGAGACAATGCGAAAGCAGAGTCGTACTAACCTTAACGGGTAGTCACAGTAAAGATATTGGGCTTGTGGAGAGGTGCGGTGCGCTTGCAATTTCGTCGAGTCAAACCACCCAGCACAGTTGAACGGCGGTACTGAGAGTGATTAGGTTTGAGAATTTTCGAATCCGCTGTCGGTTTCGAGTTTCCTGGTTCGCGTTCTTCGTTGGAGTCGATTTCATCAGTGTCCTACTACTCTTTCTCTTACTCCCCGTCCTCTTCAATATTGCACATCAAACAAGGACGATTTTCCAACCTTCCGAACTCTCCCAGCACAAACCCCGTTTCCATTCCCCTCCACTCTTCCGTCCCTTCCCTCCCCTCAATCTCTCCCCATCCCTCTCCTCAATCTCTCCCTCGCCGTCCTCTACACCGCCACTCACACACCACTCACACACTCCAGACTCCTCATGCCTCCTTTTCATCCTCCTGGGACAACTCCGCGGGTCCATATTGTGTAAAGCAGCGTGCTCGCATAACGGATAGCGAATTTGGGTAGTCCAAGTGCACAGCGTGCAGTGGGTTAGGAGGGCGTAACACATTCTCGCTCGGGCTGGATGGAGTAAAGTTGGGGTGACGGGCGTGAGCTGATATTGTTTCGGGCTTGGGGCAATAGCGAAAAGATGGAATTGGGATGTGTAGATTATACTTGATGTCTAGAGGAAGGAATATGGGTGGGCATACTCATACTAGATGCTTGTGTGCGAATCTGTGTGAGTGACATGGGAAACAGTTTGCGAGATTGATACAAGAGAGAGAAAACATGGGACATTTGTCTAGCACCTTTCCTCCATGGAAGTCTCAGCAAACGTCATGCCTCGATGTGTTTGACTCGTGTCTGGGTTTTGTCTTTCTCATGTCATGGCGCAGAGTCAACGGTGTATTTGTCTGTTAGACCCTTCGTTTGAGACACAACTGGAGGCCACCCTCAAGATCCGATAGATAACCTACATGCCAGATTAACGGAAAATAAGGCGTATAGCGGAAAATTGGTAGATGCAGGATATCAAACGCCTCGTGATGCTAATCCCCGCTCTTGCGATAGATATAAAATCAGAAAATGCAGACTATGCTCATGACATCGCACCCCACAGCAACACCCGCACATATATGGCAGTCTGACGTCTCAGCGAAAACACCCCCACCTCTTCCTCCGCCTCCCCAGTTCCCGTGGCGTTTTCTGCACCAACATAATCTTTTCTCCCGCCCCTCTAACGCGCGCCCCGCCTTTCCTTAATGTAGTATCTCCTCTACGCCCTGTCGCCCTCTGTTCTTCATCCTCCTCTTCCACCTCGCCCTGCACTCCATCTTCCTTATCCTTCTCCGCCGGAATTCTAACCCGATACCTCCTCACACTCCCCCGATCCCATTCATCATCCCCACAAAGGCTGCTTCCGCAGGGCAGTCGCCTCATAAACCTCGGTGTCGCTCTCCTCATCGCGCACCGAAACCCGCCAGACGCCGTTTCCATCTCCGGATATTCGTCTTTCCTCGTTTCGCGCTTCGTCAAATACACCTGCTCCCCCTCCCCCTCGTACTCATCCTCTTTCTCTTTCCCGCGACGTGAATCCCCGCCCACATCCACACACTCCCTCACCCCAACGATTGCCTTTTCACCCCGGCCTTCCCTTTCTCGTTCCCGCGACGAATCCGCAAATAAAGCACAGCTCCTGAAATGCAGCGCGAGAACATCATCCACGTCCCCGTTTCTGCTGACGGTCGCGGAGCTGTTGATACGGTAATGACGGGTTGGTAACCTGGGGTCGACAAAGGTGTACGAAGGACGACGAGAAGAGGGTTTTGAGCGTGCGGGTCTGGGTGATGGGGTTGAGGTTGAGGGCGCGTTTGAGGATGTTGAGTTTGTGGGGTTGGGTTCCTGGGGTTTGCGGTTGGAATGTGTGCGTGTGCGTTGTTTGGGGGTGTGGGTGGGGTGTTTTGACGATTTGGGGGGCGATGATGGGGGGTGGTTTTTTTGTTCGGATGCTGGGGGTGGAAGGGTGGGAGACGGGGATGGTGAATTCCACATTTGCTCCGGGGTTTGTCGAGAGAGTGCAGATTTGTTGCGGATTGTGGGAGAAGTGTCTAGAGGAGAGAGTTTGTGGTCGAAGATCGAGGGATCAAGGCCGCTGTCGGTTCGGTTCATAGGTCGGGTAGGAGAGGGAGACGGCATGGTGGGGGAAATGAAAATCGAGTGAACACAGAGAGCAAAGAGCAAAGAGCAAAGAGCAAAGAGCAAATAGAAAGAACAAAAGGATCAAAGAAGTCAAAGAAAGCGTGACCTGCAACACCCGTTAGTATTGTGAATCGGTCAGGTCACTCAGTCCCTCAAAAGCCTGCTTCACGCTTCACGCACAACCCCATAGTGCAGAAAAACCTCATCACAAACCCAACCTCTTACAGCTATCGCGGCCGAAGAAAGGGGGGCAAACGACGAACCCGAGACATACAAAAATCCTCAAGCTTGCGACCGGAAGCCTGTTCCCGACCTATCACAGAGCAATGTCGGTGTGGGGTTCAGTTGCAGCGTGCAGCTCACGTGCTTCACCGCCTCGTCGTGTCGTCTTCAACTTGCCGGAAGCGAGATTCCACGTAAGAAATAGTGGATGCGGCGTCTAAAACGTTAGAGTGTCTGGAGAGACCGCGGCAGATGGCGGGCGAGCGAGGCTGCTGTTATGTAGGTATATTCCTCGCTCGTGAGTTGTGTGACACAAGGGCTGGTGAACATGATGGCATGCATGGGCTCTTCACATGCTGATAGCCAGACACGGAATTCCCTGGCGACATCACAGGCGATCAGGGTCTCGCTATGCGCGCCCTGAGGCTGTCGAGGTGGAGGAACATGTCGAATAGGTAGCCACCCAACGAGTGCCAAGGACCTCAGGGTAGCGGCTGTAGCGGGGGCCTCTTCCGATGCTGCATCTTTACAACCAATGACAGCATCACCGCTGCATTCCGCAGACCGCCACGCAGTAATCTTGCATCGTCACCGTGTTCCGAGCTTCAGCGCCAGAGCTGGTGCTGTGCGGGAACCTGTGTTGCGCCCACGAGACCAAACGAAACTGTCACTTGACACACCTTCCCCCAAACCTCACTCCTCCCCCGGACCCACAAACTCCAGCATCAACTCAAACACCTTCTCCTCAGCCTCAAAACACTGCCAATGTCCCACCCCCTCCAGCACCACCAACCTCTTCCTCTCCGCCCCCAGCGCCTCCATCAACTTTTCCATTTCCTCCTTCGGCGCCGTAAACTCCTCGCTCCCCGCAATTGCTAACACAGGCATCTTGATTTCCTTATACGCAGGCGGCTTCGCATTGATCAACACCCTAGTCTGCGAAATATACCCCCTCGGATCCTGCGCGAGCATCAAGTCCCGAATGAATGCTCGCACGACCCCAGACGCCGCTTTGCCAGGCGACGTAAAGGGGACGAGGTTTGCGATGGGGTCCATGCCGTGGTGTTCGACCAGCTCGATGCGTTTTTCGAAGATTGGCGCGAAATTTGGGTTCGGGAGGTAAAGGGGGCCCATGAGGACGAGTGACGTGACGCGGGAGGAGTGTGTGGCTGCGAGATGTGCTGCTATGACTCTGCATCATCGTGTGCTTTAGTTACTATTGTTCTCAAGAAGCATTGCAGTGGTGTTTCATTTCATGAGAGACACTCACGAGCCTAAGCTATGGCCCACCACTACCGCGCGATCCGCTTTCAACGCATCGAGGATGTGGAGTGCGTCTGCGGCGTAGCTTTCTACACTCTGCTCGATTTGCGTGTATGGCGAGCGGGCAGCTCCGGTGTTGTCGAAGAGGATGCAGCGGTGTTGTTGCGCTTGTAAGGAGATTGCGAGAGCGTGGTAGTAGTTTTGCGAACATCCGATGCCGTGGATGAAGAGGATGGTTGAGCGGGGCGGCGAATCGGTGGGTTGGAGGTCGGTGTAGTGGATCTTTTTGTAGTCGATTTGAAGATAGGGCATGGTGAGGGTGTGGTGGTGTGGTGGGGGGATGTTTGAGTTGGAAGGGTGTAATCCATTGGTATGCTGTTATGGGATATATATGCTGACGCCGGACGGCAACATCAAGCGGGTGCCTGCATATACCTAGGTATCTCCTGTTGTCAGCCTGCACGGCTCTGATTGGGGGACGACACTCGATGCCGTCTCCGCCTTTGATGTCTTTCGAAAAGGAGCATCAAAATCTCGCAACTCACAATACGAAGAACAAATACACATACTGATAAGAATATCATCCATACCCAAGACACCCATGATCCAACACGCATACATGATGATGGGAATACAAAACCGGTGTCATTGATCTGAAAAGGGTATGAACCAGTCATGTCGTCGTACGTCAGAAAGCGGTGTAGGAGAATGATAGACTAGAAACAAACCGGGGATCAGAACAAAACAAGACCCTCACCTCCAAGGACGTACAAAGAAAGAATGCAGAGCAATCCAAGCATTCTATAGCGGTCATCAAGCACGTCGTGGCCATCATCCAAGTATTCATCGTTGCAATCCAATCCCAAAACCCTTTAGACAAAATCATTTGCGTGGAGAAGACGCTCATCATCACGACTGACCAGCGTTCTCCCCCTTCTCCCCACCACCAAACCACCCCGCAATCCACGACCCCCGATTCGCCGCCTTCCTCGCCCGCATCGCTTCCTCCTCATTCTGCACGAGCCTCAGCGGCCGCATCTGCTTCCCAGAGATAACGCCACCAGCACCCGTATCCGTGCGACGGGGCGGGCTAGGTGTATCAACGTGCGCGCTGTCCGAAGCCGTCGTGTCTGACTTCTCCTCAGGAATCGGGGCACCGCTGGAAGGCACGCGGGAAGCCGGATTACTGGGTTGGCCGCCGACAGGGAGCCCGAAGAAAGAATTGCGGGGGGATACGATGCTGGGGCTTGTTGGGCCAGAGCTTACTGAGGGCGGACTGCGGACCATGTTGTTGACGACGTGGGCGGCGCCTGGTTGTGGAACTTCGGAGTTTGAGCGGCGGTGGGTGTATGTTCCGCTGGGCATGCGGGTGGAGCTGGAGCGCCCGAGAGGGATGCTGGGTGCAGTGCTCGGGTCCTCGTTTACAGTACCAGTGGAAATTGGGGCCGGGACGTAGCTCATAGGGCGTTGCTTGCGGGCTCCGCCCATGGCAACGGATTTGGCGCGCTGCAGGAAGCCCTGCGGCTGTTCGTTTTCCTTTGGCTCCTTGGACTCCTTGGGTGGAGGTGGAGGGAGCTCCTTGTTGACATCCGGTGTGGCCTCAGTTGAGGTATCATCGCCATCGTTGCCCAGGACAGATTCGAAGCCCTTGTAGGTGAGAACGCGACCGATGATCTTGTTAATGTACAGCGTCAGTGCTTTGTTCTCGCTCTTCAAGTTGCTGATTTCGGACTCGAGGCGACGGATCGCATCAGAGTCGTCGCCCTCCGCTGACTCCAGCTCGTCTGCAAGGCTGGTAGAAGGCCCGTTGCGCGACGGAGCCCGCGACTCCGAGTGCGTGTTGCCGCGCAGGAAGTCCCCGCGGCTGAGGTCGCCGTTGAGCGTCTTCTCGCTCAGCAAGAGCTGGAAGCTCTCGTTGTCTTCCATCAGACGAGCGTTAGTCATCTTGGTCTCCATCAGCTGGCGCTCCAGGTCGCGCATGCGGCCGCCGCCCTGGTTCTCCATCTCGACCAGCTTGATCTGGACTTCGGCGAGCTCCAGGCGCAGGCCCTCGATGATCTTGTCCTTCTGGTGAATGAGCTTGGAATTGTTCCTCGAGTCGCTGCGCTGGATCGAAGACGGCGGGGCGAACGAAGCGGAGCTGTCGAGGGTCTGCGACGAGTTGCTGCGGGATGGGTTGTTGCGGAAGCTCGCTGTTAGGGGTCAGTAGTTGCATCAGCGCTCCAGAAGGGTACATACATGTCCTCGACATATGAGGCTCCTCGCCGTCACCAGCGGGCACGTTCTTCATCGCCATGGCCTCCTTGAGTCGCTGGATGGTCTGCTGCAACTCTTCCTCCCGCGCCTGCGCTTCTTCCTTCTCCTTCATGGTCTGCGCCCGCTCGGCCTCGTAGATCGCCTCCAGCTCGCGATGCTGCCGCGTGAGCTCACGCTTCTCGTTCTCGAGTACCTCGACTCTTTCCTCCTCTTCGTGTGCGCGTTCCTCGAGCTTGGCTTGTTCCTGCAGTGCATCGTCCAGCCGCGCATTCAGTACGTCGTTTTCCTTCTGGCGGTCTTCGGCCTCCTGCTCCGCCTTCTGTAATCTGTCCTTCAAGTCCTGCAGAAAAGCTGCTGCCTCCTCGCGCGCATCATCGTCCTGGCCGTCTGCTGGTGACGAGCCGCTGCTCATGCTTGAGCCCGCGCCAGGCTTTCGCACAGCGGCTCTCGCGGACACGGGGGTCCCATTTGTGCCTGACCGCATCTGTCGAGGCCGTTGTGCACCGTTGGACGCAGGCGTCGAGGTCCGGGAAGGCGTGCGGTTTGTGGCGCCAGGGGAAGCTGAGGATTTGGCCGTGTCGCGGATCGGCGTCCCCGTAGGCGGTTTCCGGGCTGTTGTCGAAGACATGTTGCGGATATGCAGTTGTAAGATGTGTCCGGAAGACTGCTGGCCTCGCCCAAATATAGAAAGCTTGGTCGCTGGGCGGAGAGTTGGGCGAAGATGACGGTGGAAGACTGGAAGTTCAGCGCGACATCCGTACGGGGCCGCAGCTCGTTGCTGTGGCGTGAAACACCGACCCCAGCTGTTTCACGCCGGACCCTTTAGCTGCACCCCGGCGCCGCTTATTAAGAATATGCGTTGATTATATAATCTGTTCATAAGGTGTCCATGGATGTTTGAAGTTGTCGCTCATTCCAATTCTGGTAGAAACATCGAATCTCAGCTCTTTCTAGAAGTACAGTATTCAAGAGCGTTGGTTGTTTGTGTTGGTGACCATGTGTGCTCACGACATTGATCCCAATCTTTTAACATAAATCCAACCCCTCGAACAGTACAATGCGGTAAACACCAATGCAATAAAACAGCAAGCATATATATTCGTTCAATGCGACCCAAAATCTCCCTCTGCCATAGTCCGCTGGCACTCTGCCAAGATCGCAGCCTGTCTGCTCACATCTGCCAGCTTTCCGATAACAACCTTGTTCCCCTCAACAAAACCGTACAAGGCATAGGGTATATCCACCTCGTTGCAGAAGTCCTGCACCAGCCTCTGCGTCCTCCGGAGGTTGTGTCGCGGTATCCTAGGGAACAGATGGTGGATGGCCTGGAACTGCAGACCGCCATGGAAGAAGTCGAGCCACTGCGGGCAGTCCACGTCCATAGTCGTGCGCAGCATCTTCTGAGCGAATGACTCCGTTGTCCCGAGATCTGCCGTGCTCATGGCGAAGTGGCTCAGCGTGATCTGGACATGCAAAGGCATCGTGACGGCGTGCGAGATCATGACGAACAGGAACTTGTTCCATCCACCAGGGATGCACTTGTACACCACTCCGTACCCATACCAGGTCCAGAAGAAGACCAATCCCACGAGTTCGAAGTATCGGTGCCACCAGGCTGGCCCCTTCTTCGGGCCCTGTCCGAACAAAAGGAAAGCCCAGCTCAACCTGTAGAGGTTGAAGCGGCCAAAGCACATGATGACATAGTACAGCTTGCTCTGGTAACGAAGCAGCACCTTTGCGAAGGCGTCGTATTCCAAGACCCGTTCATAGTACGACGAAAAGAGGTTTTCGAAAAAACGATGCGATATGGCAAAGAAAGGCATGTGCTGGATGTCCGGGTCGTGTTCGGCAGAATTGGTTACCAGATGGTGGACGTTGTGGTTGCTTTTCCACCAGCATGCGCTCAGCCCGCCCATATAGCTGGCGACGAACATGGCAATCGTTGAGTCTATCTGGAAGTCGTGGCTCAGTCCCATGTGCGAGGCATCATGAACCGTAAAAGAGAGCTGATGCCAGAGGGTGCCCAGGAAGACGGCGCTGCTCAAGTACCATCCTTTGCTCAACAGGAAGACGAACATGCCGACGAAGAAAGTGTAGCGGAGGCATTCGATGCCGTAGGAGGAGTACCGACATCGGTATAGCCCCTCACTCTGAATGCGTTCGTGTAACTCGCGGTACTTTGTGGATATGCGCTCCTGGGTCGCTGGGTCCAGAGAAGGGTACGTGGTCTTATCCAGATCAATCTCTCGTTGGGTCCGGGCATCTAGAAGCGACATCTTCGGTTTGTCATTATGTTCCAGCTCCATTGAGGACATTGAGGACGCGGAGGATGGACGTGGGATCCGCTCTCGCAACGAGCTGCCGTCTGCCGAGTCGAACACGGGACTCGGTGCTATTGATGCCACAGAGCTGTCGATATCCTGCCCAATGATTGAAGTGTCTGAGCTTTCCACTTCTTCATCCTCTCCCTCTTCAATTGCCCTGAATTTTCCGCCCTGAATGGGTGGGAGGAAGTTAACCCATCGCTCTTCGATGCGGCCGATCCGGTAGCGCTTCGTGAGTTCGAGAGTTTGTGCAGAGTGGAAACTACATCTTCTATCAGCATACAGCGAGAGGGAGCGCGAGAGTAGAACAGACCGATGGACCTCGTCGGTGGCATCTCTTCCAATCATATGTCTGATCGCTTTGTCACCGCCAGGGTGATAGGGCAGCCAGGCGTCCACCTTGAGAACATGATTGTCCAATATGACAATTGAACGGCCCTGCGAAATCAGGTCCTCGACCTCGCGACGCGAGAACACCTTCAATTGGCGCGGTTCCTTGGGCGCCATGGTGGTGTGAGGGGTGCTGCAACAATTTGAAGAATTGGAGAGGATGCCGGGCAGGTGGGTTGTCAATTGTTGGATCAATCCATGACGCTTCAGTTTCCTTGGGGTGGGAAGTCAAAAGTCAATGCAAGGACAATGCCGTCGAGATGTTGAAAGATAGGAGAGTGTCCCAGACGGGTCTGTTTTCCAGGGTCCAAAAGCTCGGAGCTTGGACCCCTCCCCCTGCAGTGCTAAGTGCGCACCGCCACCCGCACCCCACACTGGTGGCAAAAGGATCTCGCCCAACCCGCTAGAGAGTTCTCCCGTAAATTTACCAAGTTTCTCATCTGTTACAGTGGCCCACATAATCAACGGCGAGACCAGTGTCGGCCATCGGCCTCCTCCGTGTTTGCGGACCAAAACAAGTGACCATACTTACCCCATAACTTCCAAGGTTCCCCAGAATTTTAATCGAACTTCAAAATTTGCAACTTATAATAACTTACTGTATCCGAGTTTCCCTTGGAAAAGACAACAGGCCGTTCATCGTTCTCCCGTCCCTTGCACACCATATTGGAACCCGGAACTCTCGGTAACCATGTCCAAAGACATCAAAGAGCTAGCAGAGGAGTGGTTGAACCTGGACAAGGACCCGAGCACCACAGATGAAATCTATCGCTTGCTTCAACAAAAAGACCACGATGAGTTGGAGAAGCGCCTCCGTAACCGCATCGCTTTTGGAACTGCTGGACTCAGAGGACCTATGAAGGCTGGATTCGCTTGCATGAACTCGTTGACCGTCATTCAAGCCTCCCAAGGACTAGCCGCCTATCTATTGGAGAAGGAGGAGAATGTGAAGCACAGAGGTGTAGTCATCGGCCGAGATGCACGACACAACTCCGAGAAGTTCGCGAAGTTGGCAGCTGCCGCCTTCGTTGCCAAAGGCATCAAGGTGTGGTGGTATGAAACCACCTGTCACACTCCTCTGGTACCGTTCGGCGTGCGGGAGCTCAGAGCAGCAGCTGGTATCATGATCACGGCGAGTCACAATCCCGCTCAGGACAACGGTTACAAGGTGTACTGGGAGAATGGCTGCCAGATCATCCCTCCACATGATTCCGGCATCGCAGCATCTATCCTGCAGAACCTCAAGCCGGTTACTTGGGACACGTCTGTAGTCGACGACGGCCATCTTCTGGTCGAGAGTTCGATCAGTCTGGTCAAGGATGCGTACCTCAACGCTGTCAAGGGCGCATACCAGCCGCAGGGTGTATCGGTACCTGCGAACCCCGATTTCAGATTCGTATACACCCCTATGCACGGCATTGGCCTGCGCCCTATGAAGGCTTGTCTAGAGAAGCTCGGCCTGCTGTCTCAGATGGAGGTCGTCGAGGCACAAGCGCAGCCTGATCCGGACTTTCCGACGGTCAAATTCCCCAACCCGGAGGAGAAAGGAGCTCTTGACCTGGCCATGCAAACGGCAGACGCAAAGTCAATCACCACCATCCTCGCTAGCGATCCCGACGCTGACCGCCTCGCTGCCGCCGAGAAGGTCTCTGGAAAGTGGCACATCTTCACTGGCAACCAACTCGGTATACTTCTGGGATCCCACCTCATTGAACGCTATGCCGGATCTACACCGCGTGACAAGCTGGCCATGCTTGCCAGCACCGTGAGCTCCCGTATGCTCCGCGCTCTGGCCAACAAGGAGGGCTGCTACTTCAAAGATACCCTGACGGGCTTCAAGTGGCTTGGAAACGTGGCCCGCGACCTGAAGAAAGAGGGTTACGAGGTGCTCTATGCATTCGAGGAGGCCTTGGGCTACATGATCCCGACAGTGTGCCACGACAAGGACTCTCTCAGTGCAGCAGCTGTCTTCCTGTCTGCGATCTCCCACTGGGCGAGCCAGGGCCTAACTCCCTACACCAAACTCCAGCAGCTCTACCAGACCCTGGGCTTCTACGAGGACGCCAATACGTACCTCGTGTCTCCTTCACCCGCAACTACGACCGCCGTTTTCACAGCCATCCGCGCCCTAGGAAGCCCATATCCCGCAACTATCGGGAAGCGAAAGATCGTGAGATGGAGAGATCTAACTGTTGGCTATGATTCTGCAGGCAAGGACAATGTGCCCGATCTCCCTGTTGATAGGAGCGCTCAAATGATCACTTGCGAGCTGGATGGCGGGGCGCTTTTCACCGTCCGCGGATCTGGCACTGAGCCCAAGATCAAGCTGTACATTGAGTGCGTGGATAAGTCTAGTCAAGAAGCGAAGGCTGGTGCGGAGGAGATTCTGCAGGATTTGCTGCGCGAATGGTTCAAGCCTGAGGAGAATGGGCTTCGGCTGGCGTAAAAGTTCTTGTGTCTTGTATTTCTAGAATCAAAGTTATAGACGGCTACACAGGATAGACCATATCAAACTCTTCATGACGATAAGTACTTATTCTCGAAATTTGCAGTTAAATGTAATAGATGTCACCGAAACTGGCCAATCAATCACATGCTCCCGTGTTTGACGCTATATCTTGGCAACCCCGGAAACGGTGATGGGATCAAAGCTCCAAACAACACTCACTCAACAAGCATACATTGCACGCCTTCACGTCTAATATACCCATCCAACCATGGACTCAGAATATCTAAGGTAACGACACAAACTCCGGGCACTCTTTGATCGAAAACCGGCAACTATGGCAGCGTCACGACGCGCCAACCAGCCAACCTTCAACATCTTCACCGGCGAAGCCGAGTCTCCACCACCCCAAAAACGAGAACCCCTACGCGAAACCTTCCGCACCACCCTCCGCGTCTCACAAAATGCGCCGCCCCATACCATTCTCCCCACGGACGCCGTCAACGAGGATCTGCGCGCGCAGATCAACACACTACGCTATGAGCTGGAGACAGCAAAGCGAGAAAATGAGATGATAAAGCTGGAGCACCAGCAGGAGAAACGAGAACTCGAAGAGCGGGCCGATAGCGAGTTTCGGAAAGCACAGCAGGCGGAAGCGTCAAGTGGCTCACTGGCAAACAAGCATAAGGCGCTGCAGAAAGAGTTATCGGAGATACAGACAAGGAATGCGAATGAGCGGCAAGAGCTGGAGCGGAAGGTCAGGACGGCGCAGGAGAGGGCGCAGCAGTTGCAGGAAGAGGTGGATGAGTTGAAGGAGGACTTGGCGACTAGTCAGCGGCAGAATGAACATAGGTTTAAGTCGCTGCAGGCGGAGCATAAGGCTGTGGAAGACTCTTTGGAAGAGGCGCGAGCGCAGTTGGCTACGAAGAGTAGTGCATTGCAGTCGGCTCAGAAGAAGGTAGCAGAGAAGGAAACGGAGGTCGGGGAGCTGGAGAGCGAGGTCATGCGACTAAAAGCAATTGCAGGTGATGCTCAGAACGTGTCAATACTAAAGTCCGAGCTCTCGGAGCAAGTGACATATATCAAGAAGTTGGAGAAGTCCACCAGGGAACAGGAGGCTGAGCTCCGAGAATACCGCCGCCAACGCAAAGCGATTGAAGTGGTCGAAGAAGAGAAGAGGGACCTGCAGAACAAGCTGCGAATCATGGACGATCTCCGGCGAGAGCTCAGTGAGGCAGAGCTACGGAAGCAAACGTTGGAGGACGAGCGAGACTCCTGGACATCGTATCTGGAGAACGAGGCCGACGAGGACGCTCAATTTGAGACACCGGAGGAGCTGGCACGAGCGTTCCTACGAGAGCGGCTGGCGAAGATGGAGCTCATGGACAAGCTCGGGCAGGTCCAGCCAGAGCTCTCCGTCAAGGACGCAAACATACAAACTCTCGAAGATGAAAAGGCCAAGCTTCAGGTCGAAATACACCAGCTCAAGACGGCAGAAAATACCGTGTCGAATCCAAATGAGCTCAAAGCGCGCGCACGATTGGAGCGGCAAAAAGCCCTCGCCGTCAAAGAGGTGGACTTCCTGCGCGCCCAAGTCAAAGCGTACGACGACGAGGAGCGCGAAATGCAGCCTGAAAAATTTGATGCCGCAGGAGCCGAGCGCATAAAGCAGCTCGAAGAGCTCGTCGACTCCTACCGCAAGGAAATCGAAACCCTACAAGCCGAACTCAACTCCATCGACAAACCCGCCCTAAGCGTAAGCGGCGGCGTCAAACGCGCCCTCCCAACCGAAGAAACCGACGAGCGCGTTGGCGAACTCCGCCGCAAGAACCGGCAACTCCAAGACGAAAACAAGGAGCACTTGAAACGCATCCGACTCCTTGAGTCCGAATACCGGGCCCAAAACAGCCAGCTCAAGAAACTCAAAGAGTCCTCGCGAACCCGCGTCCTCGAACTCAAATCAAACCCCACGGCCGACGCCGAAGCCCTAAAACTCAGCACCGTGCGCACCCTCCGCGAAGCCAACGCCGCACTCCTCGCCCGCCTCGAGACCCAACTCCAACAAACACCCACCCCCTCCGTCCCCCTCGCAACCCTCATAGCAGCCCAGGACGAACTCGCCGAACTCCAAGCGACCCTCGCCTCCCGCGACAAACGAATAACGCGCCTCAAGCAAATCTGGAGTGCAAAATCGCTCGAGTTCCGGGAAGCCGTAGCGTCTATTCTCGGCTGGAAACTGGATTTCATGCCCAATGGCCGGGTGCGTGTGACCAGTATGTTTTACCCCGGCGACGCGGAGACGGGGGAGAATAGTATTGTGTTTGATGGCGAGAATGGGACGATGAAGGTCAGTGGCGGGGAACAATCTGCGTTTGCGAATGAGATCCGGGATCTGATCACGTTCTGGGTTGAGGAGAGGAAAGAGATTCCGTGTTTTCTCGCGGCCATGACGTTGGAGTTTTGGGAGAGGAATACGCGGGCGGCGCGGTAGGGGGAAAGGATGGGTGGGGATGTGTATACTACTTATGCTCCTGTGCTTTTTGATTAGGCGGCTCGAGATGTATGGTATTGGGAGTGTAAAGTGTGTTGATATACCGTCTCCAGTTGCAGAGGATGGATAATCCGCAACGTTGGAGCAGCAGAGAATGGATTCGAAATTTTCAGATTATACCGTCTTCAGTTGCAAGGATAGCTACGAGGCAGTAGCAGAAGTTGAATTCGCTACCCTCAAAAGACCCAACTACATACCCCAATACACTCACAACGAGGAAGTAGCAGAAGTTGAATTCGCTATTCCAATCCCAAACCCCGCAAAGTACCAATCCATAACATAAGAAACCCCACTCTACCCACCCCTTCTTACCGTAGGGTACCGCAAGCTACCGTAGAATTCCCCTCTCACAACAACTGCACCAACTGCCTGTCCACCGCAGCCTTATCAAAACCCCTCACTACATCATCCGCGAGTCCCTCGGCAGACCCATTCCAGCACAAAGTCTCGTACCACTCCCTCTCCGACTTCTGCTCCTCGTTGGGGTTGTTGGTCTGGTATGCCTGCTTCAAGTCCTTCCATCCCTTCGGTCCCATAACGTCTTCGGCGACGCCGTGGCCTTCGCCGGAGAGGCAGCGGATTTTTGCGGTCGGTTTGGCGCGGCCTGTAATGGTGATGATGTGCTCCCAGGACTTGGAAAAGTCGTACACGTATTCGAGGGGTTTGTCTGATGGGTGGGGTGGGGTGTTAGCGTGGTTGGGTCGAGGGTGGAGGGACCGGAGGGGGGACGAAGAAGTAAAGGAGAAGATAAAAGAGAAAGAATTAAAAGAACAGGAAAGAGAAAGGAAAAGACGAAGAAAGGGGAAAGGGGGGAGGTACAAAGAAATGATGCAAAAATGTGATAAAAACATGTTTATATCATGTTCCTATCATATTTGCAGCACAATTGCAACACCATTGCAACACCATTGCAATATAGTCACAATACAAGTCGAACTTAACCCAACCAAAAATCAAACAGAATCAGAAAATCACTCACCGATCAATCCTCCCACCTCAAGCACCCCATACAGCTTCGTCTTCCTCGCCTCCTTCTCCACAGTCCTCGGATGCTTCCGCTCCTCCTCCATGACCTTTTCAGAGGCACGCCGACCAAATCCCTGCGTCCACTCGGAAATCCGCATCACAAACTCTCGGCTATCACTCTCCACATTGCCACCATTCATATCGAATCTCCGCATCCGTTCGATATGGGCCAACATCCCCCCCTCACGGACGTACTCGGGGTCCCTTACGATGAAATCGTACGCATGCTTGCCAGACCAGTTGAACGCGATCTGCAACGCCCGGTGCAGCGTCGTGAATGTGGTTGAGGCGGGAACGGATAGCGTACGCGTGATCTGCGGGTCAGTGATCTCGCCGGGACACAGCGCGATGTGCAGGATGTAGTTCGGACGGATACAATTCGCCTTGTGGAACGGCCAGGCGGCAGTTTGACACACTCTGGAATACTTTCGAGCCCTAAGGCGTGGAAATAGCCAGCAGTTTTTGACTTCAACACAAAGGCCTGAGGATAGATATGATCATGAGAAGCGCAATCTCAATTTTGATAACTAGTCGTGTGTACAGCAGCCGCCCTTACAAGCGTACACAACTATACATCTTCAGCCGCATAGAACAAGGCAATGCATACAGTCTACAACCAATCACACATGGTCTACAGAACGAAAAGTGGGCGTCAAATCAGACGGCAGCCAGTATTCGAAGCACGACGGACAATGAAACGTACGCATTCGCGCGCGTCCGGAAACGAGGTACGGTAAGGGAACCAGTTCCTGTAGGGTCAGTCAATCACTCCTGTCTCGGCAAAAGTCAGCAGCACGACGAGCACACATCTCACACACCAGTTGGACAGCGGCTCAGAGAAACCACCGCCACCAGCACACCCAGTGGGCACAGGTTTGTTCAGGAATGTTGTGTTCATTTCTATGAAGGCACAGCCATTCCTCAGCCACCACGCTGAAAGAGTCCATCAATCCGGCCGTAGCACGGAGACCCTCAAGCCCCTGACCCTTTTTGTTGTCGAAAGCAATGCTATCTTGTCCGTTCTGTCCGGAGACTCCCATAAGCCGAAGTGGATATCATTTATGCGACCAGTTGGACGACACCGCCGGCCTCGGTGACTACGCATTGTTAGCTCGTCGTTCTGATCGAATGATTCGCAACACATACTCTTCTTCTCAGCCTCCTTGGAGACATAGCGGGCACGCACGACGATGGGGACGTTGGGGAGACGGCCCTTGCCGAGGACCTTGGAGTAGCCGAGCGAAAGGAGATCGATGACGGGGGCCTTGTCGGTCTTCTTCTGGAGGTACTCGTCGCGCTTCTCAGCGGGCACCAAGCTCCACAGCTTGTCGAGGTTGACAACGGGCTTCCAGAACTGGTTCTGGAGCTTGTGGAAGTAGCGCATACCGACCTCTGCAGCGGGTTAGAGGGGGAGAGTTCGATAATTGTGTTTCGCAGGTCTACGCACTTCCGAAGTAACCAGGATGGTACTTGTCCATGTTGGTACGGTGGTGGTGCTATGAAAAGTCAGTTTGGCCGTCCTCTTGTGGTTGCGGATACGGAATGTCGCATACCTGACCACCGGCGAGACCACGACCACCGGGGTGCTTGCGGTGCTTGCCAACACGACCGTGACCGGCCGAGACGTGGCCGCGGTGCTTCCTGGTTTTCGACAGACGGGTAGGCATTGTGATGTGGTGGGCGCGCCGGTCGTGGGTTGTCGAGCGATCACAAGTTCGCGATGCAACTTTTGGTCGTGGGCTTAAGCGAGCCAAGCCGCGGAACAAACTATTTCCGAAGGGAGCACGTGATCCGGCATTCACCATCACGGTCGAGCGGGCACAATAAACTGCGTAAACCTCATATCAATGCGAAACAGCGAGAGCCGAATTCATGCTCTTGGATAAACATGAACGCTATGCAATACAACCAAACAATCAATCAACCCCAGTACGGCGTCCTAAGCCCTACAAACGTCGACCCGGCCGAAGCCAACCCATCCGTTTCTTCCTTCTTCCGTTGCCCGGAGAGCTTCCCAAGAGTTAGGAAACAGTCTGCGAGGGCAACGAATCACCGACGTACCTCTAGCTGTATCTGCTTGTGTACATGCACGAGCCAGTCGCCGTACGATTGCGCCTCGTTGTTGCGATCCTCGTACAGCAGCCGTGCGAACTCGTAGTCTGCGCCATCCAATCCCTGCCGAGCGAGCTGGATGGTGAGAGCCTTGGAGCCGCGGTTGCTTTCTATACATTGCAGGATGTTGCGCACTTGGGCGTTGAGATGGGTCTCGAGCACAGGCAGCGACGACGTGAAAGCGTCCAGCTTTTTCAGGGAGGTCTGGCCGGGTCCGAAGAGGTCCTCGAGTAGGTTGGGAGATACGTTCGCATGAAGCCAGAGAAGGCAGATCTGACCGTTGTCGACGATGTAGGCGCCACCTTCCTCCATCTTGCCGAACGTCGCACGTATCGTGCTGGGCATTTTTAGGTGTCCTTTCTCGTTCGGGAATCCGTCCTTCTCATCGAGGTTGTGTATAGCAATGATCCGCGGATACAGGTATAATGATAGCTCCAACGGGCCCATCGACTTGATCATCCGCATATCGTGGACTCTTCTGTCGGTTGGCTCCTTGCCTCCCTTGAAGGCTCTGGACTTGATCAAGCCGAGAATGAACATAGTAAATTCCTTGAGTGTCTCCGGCAGAACCAGTTGTCCGGGAGGATTATTCCCAGAGAACGCTTTCCGGTAGCCCGCCAGGATGTCGATCGTCTTCTCAGTCAGTGCTGCGCGAATATCCTTCAAGCTCTTCTCGGCCATCCTAGCAGCCGCTTCTCGCGCAATGATGTTGACTACTGCATCCTGGTCGACAAACTTCATCGTCTGAGCAGCACCCTCATTGACGCTGGCGACAAGATTGCAACACCTGACGCGTCGCTCGCCTCCCGCGGTTGTGTACAACAGGGCTGCCTGGAAGTGCGCGTCAAGTTTTGGGTCCAATTTGCCATCGTAGCTGAACAGTACGCCAATGGCCTTGTCTGCGTCGATCACACCAAATTCGAGGTCGGCTCCGAATGTGTGGTGGAAGAAGTTGCCATGGTACGCTGAGACCTGAAGCCCGTTGGAGCAACGAACCTTCATCAAGGCTTGGTACCCCGTTTCCCTGCTTACTGTATGCGTGATCTCCTTTGACAGCTTTAGAGTGTCGCGTGGAGAGTGGAAGTTGGGATAATAAAACACCTCACCGCCTGTCACGGCAGCAACATGACCTACGCAATTAGACATGTTATTGAGAACTGAGGCGGCAACTCACCAATGGTAGCAATGTCCAAGTAGCCTCCGCTGGGCGCTGCCAGGAAGAAATCGATTCCGCATCCGCTCTCAACCAGTTTCTGGCCGACCTTCTTAAACCCAGGATGTTCGGTGGCCAGGAGCTTCTTCTCCGCATCCGCACTATGCATGCTACCATCATCCCGCAAGAACAAACGGCCAGGGCCCCAGGTAGGGAGTGCGGCCAGCGAGCATACGATCTTGCCGCCAGTCGCGCTGAGAGCCATCAAAGCCGCATTGAGCGTCGGTAGAAGCGCAGGCTCCGGGTTCTTGATGTTGGAGAACATGGTTGGAAGTTGCGCCAATAATGAAGTAATGATGGGCTTCGACTCCTGAGGATCCACGAATAGACCGTCGCTCAAGGGAACGAAGGGGTCTTCCAGATCAGGAACCACGAGCATTTGGGCCGACTCCAAGCCCGCACTGAGATTGTAGAAATGCAAGTCCTTGTCAAACGTCGCAATACCAACCTTGGCGCCCTTCGGGATCCTCTTCTGCGTATTCTCGTCTGCTGCGTCTCCCTCAGGCCCATAGAGAGCATGCATAATACCCTCACAGAAGCCGTCGAGAAACTGGCGGTTGACAGCCTCTGCACTGACATCGATGAGGAACAGCCACCGCAAGCCGACAGGCTCTTTGCCCCAGTACTCCTTTGGCACCATAAAGTCCACTGTGCCCATGCTCAGCTCTGGCCGCTGCAACCGGTCAACTCGTACACCGGAGGGGTCTGTTGGGGCGAAGTACTCGGGAGACACATCGTTCGGGAAAGTACACATATTGCAAACGAACTTGTTCCCGCCAGACTTGAAAGTCATGAAGGGGTTGATATATGCCCGACATCTTCTGCATCTTGGCGGCCCAGAGTCGCCAAAATCAAGCACTGGTATAGGCACTTCTCCTTCTTGTAGGGGCGCAAGCGGTTGAAGAATGAGACCCAGCGGCAAATGGGTAGCGGCGAGTGCGTCGGCAGATGTGGGTATGCTGTTGAGCGTGAGTCGTGCGAACTTTGGCGAAGAGTTTCCCTGATCGAATGCCACGAACGGTGTCAGAGCAGGCGGAGGGAGGTGGTATTCCATGGTGGGGTACACATTGTCCAAATAGTATCGGGCAGGAGCATCTCGAGATTTTGGAACACTTGGAGTCTGTTCGGGATCTAACTTCGGTGCTTGCGCTGGTGCGGGGGAGCCAAAAGGCACTGGCCCAGTCCGTGCAGCATGTTGCATCGGGGAAGCTGGCATAGCGGGACTGAACAACGGTGTAGCCGCCGGGAACTGGCTCATTGCCGGGGTGATCTGTGGGCTTTGCCATTGAGCTCCGCCCACAGGAGGGGTGTTTTGATTGAGGAACTGATTAGGAGTCCCGCTCGCAGGGAATCCATTGAACGGCTGCGAGGTCCCGACTGGCGTTCCAATGTCGTGATACGCGTGCCTGTCCTTCTTCTTGGGCTTATGCGGTATAGCTTGCTCCACGCCCAATCCCACCGCCCCCATTTGTGAGGTCAGCTGATCCACATTGGGTGATGTTGGCAGGGACTGCTGAGGAGGAAAGTAGTTCGGTGTTGGGGGCATGGAGGCGTTGGGGTTCGGCGTGCCATACTGATAGGGAGCTTGTCCCACGGCAGGACTACCAGCTTGTTGATAGCCACCTGGGGACGCAACAACGTGAGGACGGTACGGATCAGGGGCATTCTGCTGTTGCTGGCCGTTCGGGTTATTCGAGTCTTGCCCGAGGGCGTGGTACATGGCGAAGTCGGACATGGTGTCTGCGGTGGGGGCGTTGCGGAGGAGAGCTCGGAGCCGGGGGTCAGACGCGTCGCGAGAGAAGGTTGATACAAATATTGGTGGGTCGAGACACCATGTCACGCAGGCATCGGTTGAGCAAGGTCCAGTGGGACTCGAAGCAAAAGGTCGAGGTTCTAAAGTCGATCTTGTCGGTAAGGTGGCATGAACTTTCCCGTCCATGGGGGAGCTGGCCCGTGCTTCCCTAGGTTGTCCAGACTGAGCATCGGACCTCCGCCGGAACCCCATGTTTGAGCTTCCGACCACGACATATGTGAATGACAGCGAATTCGTGGAAGAGTTCTGTGTTCAACCAGTCTGCCATTTGGCGATCCATGAGCATGTGCAGCTCGAGTGTTGTGTCCTGTTCAATGAAGCGTGCGGAAGCTGTCTGCTAACTAAGAGCTCAACAACTCTATCCGCCTTTGAAGCTCGTGGATATCCTCCCATCATGTGGCCTCAACCGATGCCCTTCCTCTCCCAGGGTAACATGACATGCTACCAAGTTAAATCCAGAGGGGCCCATTCCCAACAACTTGCAAGCCGGTCTTCCAGTGGCGGCTGCATGACTATGAAGCCCAGCGTAGACTGCATAGGTAGCCGTCATCTAATTCGACTGCTGTAAGGATGGCCAAACTTGCGCTGTCCTCTATGCACCGTCCTGTCCTGTCGCTAGGCGTACTTCCGATCCGTCCAGAGTTCGACAGGTCTCCCACGACGCCCGGGAGGCTTAGTCAAGACAAATGCCTGCCAATGCAGCTCTACTCCAGCTTATCCAAATGCGCCAACCTCGTCAACACAACCTGCTTACTCGTCTCTTCAATTTCGCCAGCCAAAAACACCTCGTCCAGTATCGCATAAACCTACACCAGTCAGCCAAAGCCCCTAGCTTTCAACCCCCTCCTTTCAACACCCACCTTATAAAAGTTGAACACCAGATCTAGCTCACACACATTCCCAAAAAACGCATCCAACACCTCAACGAAAAAGTGTATCGCCTCAAGGTACGCCAGCTCGTTATCGTTCGTATCCACGCAGGCGCAGAAGAATAGTCCTGCGTACCGCCGATATACGATCTTGGACATGTTTCGAAACTCGACGAAGTTGGACTGGTGCTTTTGATCTCGGGGAGCGATGAGGCGGTGGACCTGCAGGTAGCGGTTGGTTAATCGGGTTTGGCAGCGAATTGAGAGCAACGGCGCGGTACGAGGGTATCAGACGAGGGGCCGGCGGTTTAGGGGAGAAGGCGGAGGGTTCGTTATGCGGATTGGGGGTAGGGTGGAATCGAACGGGGACGGTGTGGAGGGCATACCTCTCCCTTGAGTTTCACTTTCTCTTCATCCTGAGTCTGCATTAGCTTCCAATTCTGTGCGTACTTGTGGAGGTCGGGCTCACGCTATACGGCGCATACCACTTTGCCAACCGGGTCTTCCCTCTGTTGAACCGAATCAGTCGGGTCAAGAACCTTGGGATGCGACGTCGAAAAGCTGACTGCAGTAGTGCACATACTGGCGATTCTGAATCAGAATAAAGGAAAGCACCATGGTTGCAAAGCCGCCTTCGCGAGGCGCAATTCGCACTGGTTCGCAGATGGTGGAGTCGGCGAGATGCGAGGGACAGGCCGCACACGAGCTGCACTCCAGACCCCAGAAAGACTTGGCGTTTCACACTAGTTCCCGTCCCCATGTGGGCCGACCAAATATAGCCGGCCATGGAGAAACTTCGAGGTTGCTCTCAAGCTATCCTGCAGATTTCCTGCCGCACATGGCTGTACCACGAGTCACACTTAACCTAGCTTCAAGCACGTAATACATGTCAGGCACACCTCGTACATAAACTTTATCAGGGTTTCCACGCACCCCTATCGCCAACCGATCTACACCCTGCATCGTTGCATTCATCCATACCAGTAAAACCCACACCTGACTCCCTCACACCACCGCCCGATGTTCTCTTCGATACTGTTCAAACAGCTCCCTGGAGTCCTTCGGCGGCGCCGGAGGGCCGTACATCCCGGCAAGATAGCGATCGTAAGACAACGCGTTTTGTGTCGGCGACTGCGGCCTTTGCGATATGTCGAAGGTTTCGAACTCCCATTCTGGTATTTGCGCCGGTTGGGGCAGTGGTTGTGATATCTCTGTTTTTTGGTGCTTACGTCCAAATGGGAAGCGCCATCTTCGGCTTGAGAGGGAACTGCTGACTCGTGATACAACGGAGCCGCTGTGGTCTTTGGTGTGTTGGAGGGCGGGAAGGGGTTGCCCGGAGTATTGCGGTGCGAAGCGTTGGAGGAAAGGTGCAGAGGCGAGGATGATGGCTAACTGACATTCCAGCTGTTCAGAAACGAAGACATTGAATCCGTTCCCTATCAATGTCAGTCGACCCGTCAGGTTGCTCATGCCCGCAGGGACTTACATGTCGAGTCTCCACTGACGCTGTGTGTCAGGTAAAAGAGAAAGACTGCTCTAGCAATGGCAGCACCGAGCACACTTGAAAAGTCAGATGGTTCTTGTGATGAAGGTACTCATGACCTACAAGACACTTGTCCCGGCGACAGCTCGTAGACCATATCTCTGAAACATTGCCAGAGGGATCCTGCGTAACACCAAACAGGGAATGAGAATGCTGTAAACCGTAGAGAAAACATCCAAGGACCCTTGGAGTATGTAGATCGCATCTTGATCTCCGCAGGTGCGTTCGATGGGCCGGTCAGGTCTGGGTATATTCCAATAAGAGGCTGTGTGCTGGCATAGAAATATTTGCGCTAACAGTAACGCAAAGGTGTAGGCGGCAGTGAAGGCAATCACGCCCCAGATGATGCGTTTTAGAGTAACGGTGCAAGTTGGTTCAAGTCGTTTGAAGAAGAGAAGAACAGAGATTTTCGTGCAACAGATGCTGAGAAGGAACGCTCCTTCGCTAAGGAACTGGATCTGGATACAGTTAGCTACTCTCCGACGATCTCATGGGGAGCTATATCTGTACTAATGCTGCGCGATTATATAGGTCTATGGGAACATCCCACATGTGTCTGTTGAATCCTGATGAAAGGCTACCTGCAGATACAAGTCAGTGACGGCCACATCAGCAACGGTCAGGAAAGTATGGTCAGGCGTGAGACAGCTGGTTGCAAGCTTTGCGACATTCAAACCATCTAAAGGTATACTTGTGAGAGACTGGCTTACCTGAGATGGTGGTTACGGTAAATAGAGCAGCGAACAACCACGGCGCATCAGCTTTGAGGTCAAAGGGGCGGTGAGGTACTCACCCAACCCACACAGATGAGAATGTCGTCGAGCCGCAAGCCGTTCGCATTCCTTCTGAACTGTGAGGCCAGCCGCGCAGCTAGAATTGCCGTTGCCAGACTGGTGAGGAGGATGGCGTATGGAGGGTACCACCCTCGTGTGAGGGGATTGGGAAAAGCTGATGGCCAGCCTACTTGCGTGGTAGCTGTAAGATTTGGAAAGCCGAAACCCATCGTACGCAGTGCTTAGCTTGACTGCATATGACTTTCGACGGGCCTGCAAGATGTTTGCGGGCAGGTGGCCTTGGAGCGCGAGATGGGTGCAGAAAGCTGTATCAAAACCATGAGAAGAAGTCGCCACAGGCGGGCGATAAATGCGCCAAATATATGTGTCAAGCACTCATTGCCGTTCAGTTCCCGAACGGGCGGCCCGCGCGTCCTGTAGAGTTGCAAGCGACAGAGATGTACCGGGTACTGGGACGTATTTGACTGCTGCAGAGAGGTCAGGGATCCGTGGGCGTTGCATGAGTTGCATACTTGTGTCCGGCCCTGCCACTTTGGACAGTTGCATACGGCGATGGCGAGATCCTTGCAGGTGCCCGTAGTGGTACATCTGCTGTCTGAGCAATCTACATCCTCCGGTTTCTGGTCAGGCATCTGGCAGAAGGAGCCAGGTTTTTGAGATTCGTCGTTACGGCCGTGACTCGATACTGTATATTTGAACAAGGTACAGCCGACGTACGCTTGAGGTATGATGAGCAAGCGAGCCTCTAACATGACGAATTCAGTCGCCCCAGTAGTGGGTCCCTGTTACGCAGTTGTTGCGCGCCATGTGTTTCATGTGCGGGTGCTCTTCCAGGCCAAAGGTAGAGCGGCTTCACTGGAACAGCCTGTACGGCTAGACGCCCAAATCCTATCTTAACAGTCGATCATGGACAAGATGCGATCCATTAGTTTACGCCGTTATTCTAGGTGCCTTCTCTTCGGTTGGGATGGACGGTGATCGAGGAGGAGCCAGCTTACGACTAGTCTTTAGCGTGCTGCTGGACCTGTCGGATGTTTGTTTCGCATGACTCGTTCTGTCGTTGGGAAGACCAATGCGGTCTCTGTGACTTGGTGTGAAAGTGTGCGTCCTGTAACAATCGTGGGCGACAGCATGTCGGCAATGGAATTCGGATAGTTAAGGGTCTTCCGGGCAATGAGGAGTTCAGGATGATGATCTCGGGGCCATGCTGAGACGCAGTGGTAGTTGATGCGACACAACGTGACCACCTGGTCGGCTCTTTGCTGGAGCGACTCCGCTGCATGCTATGGGCGTTGATGGGTAGGAAAGTCCTCCAATGGGCAGAGAAATATTCAGAACAATCTGGCGGTGAGCAGGACAGGCCATTAGGCTCTGTCGATACAGAGTATGCAGGGAGGTTTGCGCAGTCCTCAGGGAGGTGCGCAGGGCCAAGACTGCTCTGTATTTAACCAGTCTTTGGCCTTTGAGCTGAGTGTGATCACATACTGGCAAAACCGCACCCCAAGTCATGTATGAGTGCCATGATAGGCAGTGTGCTTCTGCGTGCTACGCGTGGATCTTTAGGAAGATGCGGTGTCTGCCAGTTCGGTCAAAGTAGTTCGTGCAAAGAAGATGTGGCCCATGTGTACCTGGCAGTGTCGTACAGATCAGAAGCGGGGTGGATGAAGCTGGGGATGTCCCAGGCACACGCGAGATCTGCAGGGGCTTGCGACAGTGTGGGGTAGGCTCTAGTCCGAATTGGACCGTTGCCGTTGCTTCCACATGGCCGCCGCTGTCCAGGTGTGTTCAAGTGCTCCTACCAGGGCATCGCACCACTATACGTAGAATGTGCAATTGGTCAACGGCCATGTGCATGCAATAAACGTTTCCATCCATTGCCAGCCGGCATCGCCTCTGTTGAACGGTACACGGGTGTCACCATGGAGTGTTTCCTTGCTCCAGACTCGGAAATCTCACAGCCGAGAGTTGTGTACATGGAATTTTCTGATTACAGTAGCAGTTTGCAGGCATGGTGGCCTTTCAGGAGCGGAACCTCTGTTCCGGATGAGAAAGACCGGAAGGATACACACAAAGGAGCCTCTGGTTTGAAGAACTGGAGAAAGAGCAGATAGCTACAGCAGCAGGGCTATCCCAACTTCGATGATCGGCACAGAAAGCGCCCGGTGCCTCCCCGAAGTGGTCGAAGGAATCCATCAGGAGATGAGGTTCTGGACCAACATCTGAGACCGGCGTCGACCAGGTCAATCGCTGTAAAATATCGTTACGCCAAACCAGGCGTCCAGAATCCGTCATCCGTATGGTTCAGGGCATTATCAGCATCTATCCGCAGCGGCAGGTGTCTGAGGATATTGCATCCCAAGCCAATAGACTAGGAAAAAAGGAACGCAGGTTGATCCGATCGCGCAGAGAGCAGACCCCGCATCTGAACGCTGAGAGCCGAAAGCCCAACGGGATCATGTCGTCGTCGTGGGCGACGATGAGAGGAGCACTCCCACCAGAATATGTTGTGCTGTGCTGTTTTGTGCCTTCAACTCGCCCAGCTCGTAGCGCTTGAGATGGCACGCCATGCCGTGTCTGGGCATTCCAGCGTTGTTCTGGGTCAGGTCAGCGAAATAGCCATTGATTCCAGCACAGCTCAGGAGACACCTGAGAAAGCTTGGAAGTTGCACGACCCGATTTTGATATCGAGATAGGGCTGGGCCTCCGAATCTCGCAGCAAGAGAACGACGGTGTCGCCGCGACGGCCAGCTTGGCTGCGGAAAGAAGAAGCTCACTGCCTACGGGTGAAGGCGATGGGGATGACCGAGTTCGCAGGAAGCACACAGTATGGCCATCGTATCGTGCTGCCGATGTGTTGGGATGCACTTTCCTCTTCCAAGCGTGCCTGCCACTCCAAGGCCCATAGGGTATGTGCTGCCTAGCTTGGATGAACCTTAAGTTGACTTCCAATAACGGCCTTCACACCACACACAAGACTCTTCTTCTCGCACCAAACCGCTCATAACCCCTCAAGCATCCTCACAGCGTCTCAGCTCCGTGGTACGAACGACGAAGTGAGCATCGGACAATAACGGAACAAGGCATGGCGCGCCGTGGAGAGAACAAAAAGACCGAGATTCGACGAATAAGAGCTGGGAAGATGTCTGCCAAGTCAACAAAGACCACCAATAGTGTATCTGACAAGAAGAACAAGAGACGGAGGACAAGACTTTTAACCTGAAGCGCGGATCACTTATCAGCAATATGGGGTTGCGGACAAGCGGGGGTCAGTCTCGGAGGACACGACCAGTACACGACCATGACCGGCCGCGTAACGTGTCACGATATTTCACACAGATTTCTGTCTGGAGATAGACAAGCCAGCCCGCCCTCAGACCTACAATATCGCGCGGCGTTGAACAAGCTGAATGGCGTCCGTGCAATACGAAAACGGAACAGCCTGTTGGTGATTGGCGCGGCTGAGTCTACCACATGTACGACATCACGACTGTTTGACACCCCCACGCCCCTGGATGTTGAACGACCGCGACCACGAGCCACGGCGGGAGAGACTCGCGTGTCGCGTGAGGCATGTGGGTTCCGTGGTGATGGTGGTGGTCCCGAGTAACTGCATGGTGTGACTACGGAGCGATCCAAGAGCCTGGTTGTATTATTGAACATTCCTCGCGGAGGTGTGGCACTGCGATAGAGGCTACCGAAGCTTGTGAGTGAGGTCTTGTCTAGGGTGGGATTCTTATCACTGACGCAGCCCTTTGGAGAGAGAATCGCATAATAAAGCACTAGTGTATCCCAACGGAGGCTAGGACGCAAACAAGCTCCCGCTTTGTAGGCAACCAATCAGGATCGCCGAAGTTATCTTGCGGGCTTTCAAACTTGACACATGGGGAAAAGCGTCAACTGTTCCACGCCAAGCGATCACCGCCACCAGCCATAGTGGGTCTCCTTGCTGATAACATCAATTGATGATGTCGCCAAACCACCGCAATCGGGTACGAGTACCGCCGCGGCTCGACTGATTGTGTGCGACTGTAGTCAGCCCTGAACCAGCCGTCTCCTGCACGGTCCGCTTCCGAGTTTACGCGAATACTTCCTACTAACCCCACGAAAACTAGATACTGCGGCTGGAGACGCGCCTCAAAGGCTCCCTCGCCCCTTGTCAGATAAGAGAGTGCAGTGAAGGTCCCATAAAAAGGTGCCGGTTTCGCCTTCTGCAGGGTGTCCATCTCACAGGGTTTCTTTCCCCCGTCGTCATTTCTTATATAGGTCCTGGCCCACCACACATTCTGCAACCTCCCTTCGCACCCTCCTTTCTTTTAGCACCATTCAACAAACAGACACCTTACCCGCCCGCAGGCTAGACGTTGCAACTTCTATAACCAGCACCCGGAGCACCACCGGACCGTCGCCGCCATGTCGTACTCGTGGATCGGCGCCCCGACCGAGTTCAATGGCACCAACTCCGAACTCGGCGGAGATTCCAGTGAGTGATACTCCCCGGGGCCATGTGTGCTGTGACGCCGCACCCACGTGACGGCACGCGACACTGCCAGCCCGTCTGCGCAACGTTGCCTGTACATCCAAATATTCGCCTTTGAGTCGTTTACTGACATGTCTGTGTGCCTCAGACATCGAAAACTTGAACCAATGGTACAACCCCGGCGACCAGTCATACATCATCATTGCCTCGGCAATGGTGTTGATGATGGTACCAGGTCTAGGATTCCTGTACTCTGGACTTGCGCGCAGAAAGTCGGCTCTATCGCTCATCTGGGCCTGTATGGCGTCCGCGAGTGTCGTCACCTTCCAATGGTACTTCTGGGGCTATTCTCTGGCCTTCAGCCAATATGCGACCAACGGCTTTATTGGGGATCTCAAGAAGTTCGGTTTGATGAAGACATTGGGCGCTCCCAGCCCGGGTAGCCCGCTCATTCCCGACCTGCTCTACGCTTTCTACCAGGTGCGTACGAAGCCCGCGCATCTCGTTTCGTCACTGACAGCCTCCAGATGCAATTCTGCTCCGTGACCGCTGCCATTATCGTCGGATGTATCGCCGAACGCGGCCGCCTGATCCCCATGATGGTCTTCGTCTTCTTCTGGGCCACTATTGTGTACTGCCCCATCGCGTGCTGGGTGTGGAACGTCAACGGCTGGGCCTTCAAGTGGGGAGTACTGGACTACGCCGGCGGCGGCCCTGTCGAGATCGTTTCCGGTTTGTCGGCGCTGGCCTACTCCATGGTCCTGGGCCGTCGCCAGGAGAAGATGATGCTCAACTTCCGTCCGCACAACGTGTCACTCATCACACTCGGAACCGTCATGCTGTGGTTCGGCTGGCTCGGCTTCAACGGCGGCTCCGCCTTTGGCGCCAATCTACGCGCCGTCGTGGCCTGCTGGAACACCAACCTCACTGCCATGTTCGCAGCTGCATCCTGGGTTATCCTCGACTGGCGTCTTGCTCGCAAGTGGTCTATGGTCGGCTGGTGTTCGGGCACCATTTCGGGCTTGGTCGCAGCCACTCCCGCGTCTGGCTTCCTCCCCCCGTGGGCTAGCGTTGTGCTTGGCATTACTACGGGCATTGTTTGCAATTTTGCGACTAAGAGTACGTGCCCCACTTCCGCTCTGCCGTGTGTAAACTCGCGCTGACAATGCATAGTCAAGTTCTGGATCCGCATTGACGATGCCATGGACGTGTTCGCTGAGCACGGCGTCGCAGGAATAGTCGGCCTCATCTTCAACGGCATCTTCGCGACAAACTACATCATCGGCCTCGACGGCGTGAACAATGGTGTCTTCGTCGGCGGCTGGATCGAGGGCGAGTGGAAGCAGATGTACAAGCAGATTGCCTTCATTGTCGCCGCGACCGCTTACTCGTTCGTCGTGAGCGCTCTTCTCGCCTTCGCCATCAACAAGATCCCCGGTCTGCATCTCCGCGCTTCGGAAGAGGCAGAGCTCCTCGGTATGGACGACGACCAGCTCGGCGAGTTCGCGTACGACTACGTCGAGGTCCGCCGCGACTACCTTGCCTGGACACCTGCGAAGGGTGAGCCTGAGTCCGGTGTAGCTACGATCCCGCAGGGCGACCGCCACGGTATCCATCAACATAGCCAAATGCTTGAGGGCAAGTCGCCGACTGGAAGCCTTGACGGCACCCAGCACACGGGTATCGGAGGAGACAGACACGCGGTTGCTGCGGGCACGGAGAAGGCGGAGCTTGACGCCCACCGCTAGGTGCTTTCTTTCTTTTTCGTTTTTGTGAAGCTTCACTGTTTTGTGGGAACAGTCTTTTCCCTTCGTCTTTTTTCTTTTACTTCCAGAGCATTTTTGTTTGGAGTTGCAAGATACCATGGTCTGTATGTGTTTGTGGGGGAGATCGGAATGCGGGATTGGTCTTAACCCCTTTTTAATTTGAGAATGAAAAGACTTTTATAGAGACTTAAGCTTGTGCAAGACCCTTTTCCAGTTCTCTTTCCGCCGTCAATGCTACCCGCAGTTTATCGATCACAGGCGAGCTCTTGTTGGGGTAGCTGATGTCGATTTAGACTACGTGCTGACGTCCGCAGATGTCTGTGGAGCCGAGCTGACATCGGTGAATTGTGCTTACGCGCAGAAACATGTCTTCGGGCGAGATTGAGCTTACTCTCTACATCTGAACCGATAACAGAAGTGATAAGTTATATGATAATTCTGATTCCGTGGTGGACATGGGAACCTAAGCACGAAAAATCTTGGATTTTCTTGACCTCGAAATAACGTATCGATACTAGCAAAACGCGCAGTGAAGGACAAACATTTACGATGAAGAGTAAGTGGCCACCTGGGCATTACTCGCTAGTATACAAGACCCTCTCTACTGCGTCGGGATCCTACCGCCAAACTATCCTCACCGGAAACTGCGAACTCTCTCTAACGGCACACCCATCCCTCCTCCGTCCTCATCTCTCGAACCCCTCCTCTCCTCCCGCATCTTTCTCCTCTTACCGCTCCTCAACAACAAGCCCTTCAACGACGCCACAGCAGACGTTCTACTATGCCCCTGCCTTTGAGCTTCGCCTTCCCCTTCGGAAGAGGCAGTGGAGTCTTCGGCATCCGTCATTACCGCGTCGCCATCAGAATCAGTCTCATACCCCAGTTCAGCGCTGTTGAAGTCCGAAATCTCTTCCTCACTCGAAGGAAGAGCGGAAGCATCTTCTCTGATCGTCGTCAAGGGTGAAGAGGCGCGGACGGGGTTCCGTCGTGTAGCAGCCGAAATCGCATCTGTGAGGGACGTCCAAAGCGGTTTCTGTTGTTTTTCTCCCATCATGCCATCCCGCGAACCTTCATTTCCGCAGACCTCCAAAGCTCTGGGATTGACCGTCGTCGCATCATCGCCGACGATTGAGCATGTAGATACTTCCATCTCTCTCTCGTCCTCGCTCACACTGTCTGTCTCCGAGGATGAGTCTAGTGCAGGAAGCTCCGAGACCTCAAGTGTCGGAAACGCAAACGTAACCGGCGTGGGCGTATGAACTCCATACTGCTTCCCCCAGCGACACTCAGACGGGTAATCGCAGTTGCGACTACAGTCTTTCTTCGTCCTCACACTTAACCCCTCCTTTCTTCCCTTCCCCTCTTTCCGTCCCTTTCCGCTCATCAAACCTTGTGAACTCTGTGAATTCCAAGAATCCAAACTCCCAGGCGACGAAGCCGCCGAATCCAACCCATCATCCAACCCGCTCTCCAACCCCCGCCGCCAAACCCCCCACCCCTTCCACCCCATATAATCAAACTCACTCGCACACGCCCTATGTCTCGTCACCCGGCTTCTATCCCTCCTCGCCCGTCCTCCGACACTCCCCCGCCAGACCTTCACCGAGGTAACACCACTGCAGAAGAAATGCCCGTCTTCGAGACATCTGCGCGTGGTACCCAAAGCGTAGGTGCGGTGGCAGAGGTGGCAGGTCCAGAGCCAGTTTAGTGGGGAGGGGGTTGGAGATGGGATGGAAGGGTCGGAGAGTGTGGGGGGAGAAGGGGGAGAGGCGTGGTGGCGGTGGATAGGGTTGAGGGGCGTACGTGGGGTGAATGGAGAGGGGGGGATGGAGAGGTGGGTTGGTTTGAAGGGGGTTGAGGTGAGGAGGAGGGGGTTAGGGCGGCGGGTTGTTGTGGTGGTAGTGGTGGAGGACATTGTAGTGATTTGGTGTGTATGTTGATGTTTGAGGTTGAGTATGGATGTCGATGGGCTGTGAAGTGAATATATACCGTGTTTCCTTGATCGAGTGATGAAGAGCAAAGACCAGCTTTACTTTCGGAACGAGTGTGGTCGAAGAGAACAGAGTAAGAAGATAGTTTCGAAGAGTAGGAGACGAACACGAGAATAGAGACGTTAGACAGCAAGAGGAAGAGAGAAAACCAGTGAGCACAAGCGCCGTAGCGTCCAGAAAAGCCGCCTTTAAGACAGCAGCAGCGGCGGCGACCACCACAAAGACTTTCTGAGGCTTTCCCACGTGGCTTTGTGCCGAAGCCCAGAAACCGCAGAGTGTGCAGAGTCAATGACGAGTCTCTTTGTCCCACAAAAGCCATTCTCTCGCGCCACTCTCAACGCCCTGTTGTCCCTTTGTCAGTGTGGCACTTTTGTCGTCACCAGAACACGATCGCGGAATCAAAATTTCATCAGTTTACAGTTTGACATCTTTATTTAGAAGGAGAAGTTGGGCGTCAGCCCCTGGCCTACGCGGAGAGAATTACAAAAACTGTGCGGTCTATAAGGCCTTTGAAATGATCAAAGCAAATCATGTGGTAGAGTTGAGGACATCTGATCTGCAGAATTTCCCCAGCTCGGTGTATGCAACGAAACATGTAATATGACAATGCGCTCTGAAAATGAGAGTTTGCCCAAAATGTACAGGAGATATGCTTTTGCAGATTCGCTTAAAATGCAGCACCTCGGTATTCAGGCTCGTCGCGGTACCGTTGCTGAGGTTGGTACGTGGGTTGTCCATAATGCCCGTAAGGGTCGTGGCGTTGGGTACCCAGGTCGACCTCTGGCAACCGTGGGGCTCTGTCGGCGGGAGGGCTGCGGCTCCGTCCTCCACTGATGCTGCGCGTGTGGCTGTGGCCTCCGATACTTGCTGCGTCAGCGAGCAGATGCTGGTCGTCCTTGTCAGCAAAGGGCCTGTTGTAACCAGTTTTCTGCTCCGTTAGCGGCACAGCCTCGTAGCCGCGGGAATTACGGTATGAGGCGCGCTTGTATTCTTGCGGATCCATGAGCAGGGAGTTGCGGGCATCGAGGGGCGTGAGGTTGTCCAGGTCACGCATCTTCTCTGCGCTGAGTTAGCATGACTTCGAGTATAATTTCCGAATAACTTACCCGCTTCCTTTCTCTTCTTGCGATGAGGGTTGTCACGGCAACAGATGATAATAGCATTGACAAGGATGAGGATGGCCAGAATGGCGGTCAAGACGGCCTGGACAACGACGAGCACAAGACCAGTGGCGGTCTTTGTCGTTTGCGCCACGCCAAGTTCCTCAACAAAGACCAGGATGCAGACTACGGAGAGCACGCGCACGACCTGAATGCTGATGTTGATCCAGTTTCCAGATTTCAGGGAGTACGGGCGAATCCAGATCAAAAGACAAAGGAGGATGGCCTCGATGATGAGCTGACCAGCTGCTTGGGCAAGTCCGTGACCATCTGCGCCGGCGATGACGCAGCCGCGGGCGAACATGTAGACGATCAGAGGGATGAACAACCACCAGTAGCTCTTCTTGTAGTTTTCATAGAAGATGCTGTACTTTCTCCACACTTCTTTGTTCTCGTAGAGCGCGGACGGATCGCCCTCGGCCTTTTTAAACTTCTGGGCGAGGCTATAGATCCTCCACGTGAAGTAGACGAGAATGGCGGTGAATATGGCGAGCGTGACACCGGCAAGCGTTTTTGCGGCCCAGGAATCTCCTCGCTTGAATTGGTACACACAGTACAAGGTCCAGATGCCGTAGAGAAGCAGGATCAAGTGGGTGAGAGTCTTAGCGAGCACCCACCAATACCGCTTGCGGAAGCCGGTGAGACGCTTAGGGAAGCTGCCAAAGAGAGCCCAGGTCTCCAGGATGACCTTGAACAGGAGGATGGCGACGGTGATGGCAGCGATGACGATGGCGAAAATGAGCAAGATGGTCATGAAAGTGTTGCCATCCGGAATCATGAGTTCTTCGACGTAGCCCTGAATACCTTCGACGGAATGCATGACTTTGTCTTGTTCTTCGCCAGAGGCCTCGGTGCCATTGACATTTGTGACGAGCTCGTCTCGAGCCCAAAGCAAGATGTTGTCGAGGCTGCGCTTCGTGACGTTCGATGCTTGGTTCATTCCTTGGTCGGCGTGCACAAGAGTCGCGGTCTTGAGGAACGCAACGCTGTTGGTCGTCAGGTTACCGCCGGTCTTGTTTCGAAATTGGTCGATGGTTGTTTGCATGGCCTCCCACTGGACAAGGCCTGTGCTGAAGGCGAAGTTCTTGGCGAAGCTTTGGTAGACGCCGGGATACGGAACACTCATCATCCCATTGAGCGAGATAAACTGGAACCAGTTCATAACCTCGAAGAAAGTGGGACTGGCGGTTGCACCAGCAGCATTGCCGGCCCCAGCGAGGGTGGACAGACCAGACACAGCGAGAGCAGCACCGGCGATGCCAGCAGCGACGTAAGAGACGCCGGGAATGGACAGCGTCTTCCCGTTGCCGACCTTGGATGTGATACAGGCCAGCTGCTGATCGTCTTCAACTGATGTGAGTTCGAGGCGGGCTTGGCTGTCCAGATCCGGCACGTTGAAGGCAATGGACGGAATCTGCGAGATGTACTCCTCGGGAATCGACTGAACGCCCTGGGCAGCGAAGTCGCCAGCAGGTACTGTGCACGTTAGCTCATGGCTGCTTCGCAAAGGGTGATACATACTAGGACATAGTTGCTCCACCTTGGTGCCGTCGTCGCACGGGTTAAATGCGTTTCTATAGACCTCCTGGCCGTAGGCGTTGACCACCAAGGCAGCCTTTACCTTTTGCACCTTCCCGCTGGACCCTGCCACGTTGAAGGTGACCTTCTTGGTGCCGCGATCGAATTCAATATCCAGTTTCTGGACAGTAATGTCGGCATCTGCCAAGCAAGAACTATAGCCGTTGGTCTTGAGGACATCGCCGGCCAATACACCAAGGGGTGCCGACGCGAGGAGTAGGAAAGGCGCAAGCATGGCGGAATATGTGCTGTGGGTTCTCATGGTGTTTGGAGGCGCGCCCGAGGGCGGTGGACCGGGTGTAGAAGCTCCTCAAGGGTCGAAATCGATGTGACTGGCAGTGATTTGATGCGAGATAACGGTGGTTGCGCAAATGGAGATGAAAATGCAGCGATGATGTAGCAGGAAATGAGACGAGTTGGAACGAGGAGCAAAGGCCGCGGGATCAACCTCGTGGTGCCGGAAGAAACGAGCGAAAGGACAGTCGAACAAGGAGTCGGCGGGGTGCTGCAGATGAGACAGCAAGACGAAACGAGGGACAAACAACAGAAGACAGTTCAGCGGTTGAGGGATGATGAGGAGAGATGAGGCGGGTCAGGGTTTCAAGTCAGAGTCCAGAAGTCGCTTGTCGGACAAGGGCCGGGACGGCGCTGGACCGCAACAGGAAAAGACGCGCAATCTGGTGTGGCGGAATTATGTGCGATTATTGGCTTGCGCGGCGCAGTGACGCACGCTGGCCAGGGCGGAGGGATGCCGCGGTGATAGGGGAGCGGTTTGGTGGATATGGTGGATATGGAGTCTTGTGCCTTGTGTTTTGTGCGGATACACTTGCAAAGCAGCGGCGACGCCGGGGGGAGGGTGCGGCTTTTGACTGCGCGCTTGCACAGTGGCCATGATCCTGTCAGCTTGCGAGGTCGATAAAGAATTCAATACGAGCGTGTCCGCGTGTTCTGGCCATGTTGTGTCAACGGGCAGCTGAAGGCCAACGATAGCCACACAGCTCAAGCACCGGCGGTAGAGGCCTTGGCGTCTTGGCCGAGCTTCACTATCCGCCGAGAATCTCAACGTTTGGAACTTCAGCGTTTCTATTTTCGCTGCGCTGCATCGTTCAACCCTGAGCGGTAGTGTCGGTCCGCTGCATGGTAGCGTCCATATTCCTCCATCAGCTTCGGATGTGCATTGCGTACGTACATTGTGGAGACATCTGTGGCTGTGCAGTTTCAAAAATAGCCGACACGTGACGCTCTCTCATCCGGCTTTCTCAGGTTCCGCTCCTCGGTCCACAACTTTGTCTCCACCTCTGACCCCCCTTCAACAATCCATCACAGTCTTTGCGTCTCCGATCTTGACACTTTTGCACGATTCCTCCTGTTCTGTTGCTCCACCACCGAACAAGGACACTTGCCCTCATGTCAGCCTGCGATTCAGCACCGTGACCTCTAGCTGAAGTCCGCAGAACTCTGCTCTCACTCTTGCGCAGCACTCCGTGTTATACAGGCCCAAATGGCCAAGCACTTCGCAAGTTCTCCGAGGACTCATAGCTGTCATCTTTTGTCAAATGTGACTTGTTTGAGGACATCTGGATGCTTCTGTGTCTGCTCGAGTCCCGAACTTGCTTCCTTTCTTGCGACGAACTGTTTCTGTCCCCTCATGCAATGTGCATCTTTTCCTTGCCCTAAGTCTGCATCTAGTTCACATCTCTATTTTCCTCATCATCGCGAACAGTTTGGTCTTTCGTGCTTTGAACTCTTGGGCAGTGGAACAAGTCATTCTTTTATAGCAGTTTTAAGCACAGGAAGTCAATCTTTTCGAACGTAGGCTTGCCTTGTAAGAGAGGTTCCAGCTTCCTACTCCGATTCGTCACTGGAATCAGATCCAGGTCACTGGACCAGGGTGTTTATACAAGCCGGCTGTTCTGCCACCGGATTCGCCGAATGACCCTCGCTCGTCATTTGACCTCAAACACCAACATCACCGTCTCAGGTTCGCCTTGTGAACCTCGATCTGACCCTCGTGGAGCGTCCTAATCGGCATCGCATCCAGAAGAGCCGGTGGCGACGCACTTCATGGCAAGATAGACTGCAGACTCCTATTCTCTGCTTCCAAAGGAGCACCATACCCACCGAGGTCGTCGAAGAAGCGACAAAATCATGATGGCCATCTCAATCCCGGCCGACTGAATTTCGACATCAGAGAAGGCGGCTTCAGGTTGTATTCCAGGGCATCGCCTCTTTCCATTCGGAGTCTTTCTACCTTTCTACCAAGCGCCGGTGTGTTGCAAGGGTCCTAGCCTATCTTCTCTGGCATCCTACTCATTCTGATCATCTTCTACCAGGTTGGACCCTGCTTGCTGCAGTTTCTGATTTCTATCACATCTACGGTAACACTGACGCACTCCCGCGGAAGGACAACCAGACGTCCTACTTGTCATCGTAGTCTAACGTGGTGGAGCCTTCTCTTTTGAGACCACCGGGCGTGGTCAGGGGATATCGCCATCCGGAGTCTCCAGTTTTGAGCTGTCTGTTGTTTTCAAAAGCTTGACCACATTCCACGCAGACTGTACGCATTAAAGATGCCCCAGACAATTCTTCATGGCGCAACCTCATGACCTCAAAAAGCATTCAAGACTGCATGACTTTCCGTCTTGAGTCTTTCCGTTCGTGGATCACAAGATATCCGGATTTACTAACCCAGTAAGCGCCGAGAAGAGGACTGAAACACATGCACCGCGCCTGGCCTATGTACCACAGAGGGCGTTGTACCACATTCCAGAAACCCTGCAACTTCGTCCATTTCAGGTAATGTCGCCGCATGTAACGTTTGTACCTACGCCCACTGTGCACCCACGCGTGTTTATGATTGACTTGGAGGAAGATCGCTTCATGCACCTGTCATATCTGAGTTGAAACATCCCAATCCGGCAGACATCCGCCCTGCCAAATGGAAGAGATTATATATTGTACCACAACAGGTCCAAGATGCCGTTTACCAGCGTATCCGCTTTCCATTCCTAGGTCGCTCCCCACATTCCTTTCTGTCGCCTCAACCAGCTGGCCTGTTTGGGACCACGCTCTTTTGCTTCACATCTTCTGGCCTTTTTTACTTCTCAGTCACTCCTTAACGCACTCTTATAGCAATGGCGAAGCTAGCGTTTGCACTGGCTTTGGTCCATGCCACGTTCATTCAGGGCCTGCCCGCTGGGCCAAGGGAGCAGATGAAGAATTCCCTCGATGAGAGGCAGGTTCTCATTTCGACCGATTTGGAGGTCACAACGAGCTATAGCTCGCTCTCTGAAACCTTCCAGAGTGCGACAGTCACTGAAGTACCCACTCTCACGGGGGTAAGTCAACACATATCGTAGGTCCCTTTCAGTTGCTCAGTTTCTAACCGGACCTCTCTGTAGTCTATAGTGACAGGATTGCCCACTGGCATCACCCGCGACCCCATCGGCCCCTCAGTGATCCAGCCTACGGAGACCCTAGCACCTATCGATTCTTCGCTCGCTCCGGGGCCGACCGAACCATCAGGCACTGTAGATCGAAACATCTTTGTGCCCATGGCATCAGATGCCCCTCCACCACAGATCCCAGCGCGTAACGACCACCTGGTGGAGAAGCTGGGGATCCTCGACGGCGATGTTCCCATCGAGACGAACAAATTTTATGCCAACTTCTTCTTGGGTGATCAGGATAACCCTGTATGGACGCACCCGTACTCTCTTGCGTGGGCAAAGGGACGTGGAGAGACATGGGGTATTGCCATTGCCCACGTCGAGCGTGAGCAGTTCGCCTGGGGCCCTGGCGAGGTCCCTAGGTTCTTCAGCGGGCCTATCGGCATACAGAATATTGTGTTCTCTGCCGCAGAGCTCGGTGAAAAGACGGTCTTGACGACCGATTCTCTTTCCGCGTTCTCGGTGAACGTCAATCTTGCACCTACCCCGGAAGAGGACCCAATCATGTCCCTCCCTTGCGTGCAGGTAAGGCAGCCATCTCAGTGATGGATCACTTTGTTGACACCAAACAGGGTATGGGCTTTGTCACGGCCATTTACAACGGAGCGACACCTCAGCTCAATAGCGGCACCTACTTTAGAACGCTCGAGTTCATCGACCTCGTCAACGGCATCACCTACAAATATCTGATCACCTTGAATGATAACACGGAATGGCTGATGTATGTTACACCGGTTGCATCGGCTGGCGCACCACCTTTTGAGCTCGTGGATGTGACCACCATCGAAGGGCCAAGTGGGTTTGTCGGGATGATACAAGTGGCTAAGAACCCAGCCAAGGAGGCCGGCGGGGAGCTTTACGACTCCACAGCCGGCGCTTTTGCTATCAACGCCACACTTACTGGGTCAGTAGACGGCTCATCTGGGAAGTACAAGCTTGCGTGGGGTAAAGACGGCGTACAGAGCCAAACTCTCCTCATGTTCGCTCTTCCTCACCACATCGAGTCCTTTGACGACCAGACGAAGTCCTGTATAACAGACCTCTCACTCGTGACAACAACCAAAGGCTACGCTCGCGCTGTCAGATCAGACTCCTTCACCATGGTAGAAGAGGATCTTCCGACCGATATTGGCTTCGACCCTTGGGTGTCCTCGAACCCCCTCAGCAAACGCGCCCCAGGCACCATCAACCTAGATGCCAGCGTCATCTCTGCCCTCAACCGCATCGGCGCCCTCGAACTCGGCGAAGACTTCGACCGCCAAACCCGTCTAGATAGCATGTACTACTCGGGCAAAGCGCTCGCTAAATTCGCTAGCATCGTCATCACTCTCCAAAACACGGCGCAAAACACCGAACTCGCAGCCGCGGGGCTCGAGAAACTCAAAATCGCCTTTCCAGTCTTCACCTCCAACACCCAGCCCTTCCCCCTCGTCTACGACACGCGCTGGAAAGGCGTCGTGTCGTCCGGAACCTACGAAACGGGTAACGAAGGCGTAGATTTCGGAAACACGCTGTACAACGATCACCACTTCCACTACGGCTACTTCGTCTACACGGCCGCGGTTATCGGCCACCTCGACCCCGCTTGGCTCGAGGCGTCGACGAACCGCGCCTGGACAAACACGCTCGTCCGCGACTTTGCGAATCCCTCGGACTCAGACCCTTATTTCCCCGCCCACCGCTCTTTCGACTGGTACCACGGACACTCGTGGGCAAAAGGGCTTTTCGCATCCGCAGACGGCAAGGACCAGGAATCGACGTCTGAAGACACATTTGCCTCTTACGCTCTCAAAATGTGGGGGCGAGTCTCTGGGGACGCGAATCTCGAAGCGCGCGGAAACCTGCAACTCGCTATCCAGAAACGCAGTTTGCGCAACTATTTCCTACTGGAGGCATCGAACACGGTGCAGCCGAAACCATTTCTTCCGAATAAAGTCACGGGGATCCTGTTCGAGAATAAAATCGATCATACGACGTATTTCGGAGCTAATCAGGAGTTTATCCAGGGTATTCATATGTTGCCGTTGAACCCTACAACTCCGTATATCCGCTCTCGGAGATTTGCGGAGGAGGAGTGGGAGAAGTATTTTAGTGGTGGACGCGCGGAGAAAGTCGAGGGTGGGTGGAAAGGGGTTTTGTTCGGGAATTTGGCGACGATTAGGCCCGAGGAGGCGTGGAGGTTTTTTACGGAAAAGGGGATGGAGGAGTTGAGTAGGAGTTTGGATTCCGGGGCTAGTTTGACGTGGTATTTGAATTTTGCGGCGGTGATGCTGGGGGAGAGGGCGAGGGTTGAGGAGGGGTTTGGGGAGGAGGTGGGTGTGGGAGTGAGTAGTGTTGAAGAGGAGGTGGTGGAGGAGGCGGAGGACGAGGAGGGGTGGGAGTATGAGGATTGGACTGATGAGGAGTGGGATGCGTACGAGGAGGAGATACAGTGGGAGGATGAGTATGGTGATGAGTACTATGACAAGGACGAGGACGACTGGTACTGGGATGAGGAAGGAGATACTGCCGTGCGGAGGAAGTAACAGGGCAGCTGGGAGCCGATGAGTTTGGTGCTCACGTCTTCTTGTACATTTTTGAGCTTCTGGGGGATGACTGGTATGTACATAGTTATATTGCGATAGCATCGAGTATAAGGTGTCGAAAATAGCGAAAAGGACGTACGATCTTTGGATCCCAGCACATTACGATTGACGCTCTGCACTAGTGCCAAGAAGTCATTGCCAGTCTACGGTTTCCCAGCGCTCAGACTTTCTTCGAATCTCGTGCATCGTCTCGATACCTCCGATACACAACCGTATCCCTCAACCCAAGCACCGGATTCTCAAAATTGTCCGGCTTGAACTCGTATTTCTGAAACCCGGCTTTCTCCAACACCCTCCGACTCGTTCTCAGCACTGGGTCCACCTGCGCCTCTGCGTACTCAAATCTTTCTTGCTCTTCTCGCTCGCCGCCTGAATAGTACTCGAAGAACAACGGCAGAAACCCCCGCAAGGCCTCAGTCGCATACCCCTTTCCCCAGTAATCGAAGTTGAGCATATATCCCACCTCAGGCGCTCTCACGGCTCCCACGAGCCCAATGACACGGCTACTGTCTGAGAGATCTGGGGTTCCTTCGGAGGGAAGCAGTTCGATGGCAAAGTTCCAGTTGTTGGGGCGGTCGTGGCAGCCTTGGATCCAGGCGAGGGTTTTGGATATGTCGTCGCACGGTAGCATTGGTCTTCGGTATAGTGTCAGTGTGCGCGTATGAGGTCTACCGAGTGGTAGAGAACGGGAGTGGACATACGTATGGAGCATCACCTGTAGTCATTCTGCTATCAGCGTCATTCGGACCGCGAGTTACGAGCTTGTAGAGTACCTCTGGGTGTGCCCTCATTACATTGACGGCGGGTGCATCGTCCAGGCGCAATGGCCGGAGGAGCAGTCGCTCAGTCTTTGTCGTGTATTTGGGGTCTACGATGACCATGCTGGGCGAAGTGAGGACGAGAATGCGTGCGGGGAGCCATGGTGTTCGTATATCGTGTTTTTGAGTCAAGCTGAGACGGATCCTTGGATGAGAACGAGCTGTGGACCCTGGTCTTGTAGGAGTGTGGAGAAAGCGCGCTAGCCGTATTTGGAATCCCGCATCTCAGTCTCAACCACACTCGATGCAGCACTTCAGACTCTACAATCAACGACGTTTCAAATCGGATCCTCAACCTTTTACTCCGGATCTCCCAACCCCTGGACACAAAGAACCGTCTTTACAAAAGGGCCAACGGCCAAGACCCGGCCATGTCCCCTTCCCCCTCCAACATCCTCACCGCTTCAGCAAAAGGCGCCACTTTCCTTATATTGATCCAAGTAACATCCCGCCTCCTGACATTTGCTCTAAATCAACTTCTTCTCCGATTCCTGTCGCCCGCTCTCCTAGGCCTCTCCTCCCAACTCGACCTCTTCTCAACCTCCATCCTCTACTTCTCTCGCGAGGCCCTCCGCGTGGCCCTCCAACGCCAAGCCCCTTCCATTCAGCCCGTCATCAATCTCTCCTATGTGGCACTATGTATCGGGACTCCCTTGTCGTACCTGCTTGCCATGGTATGGACGCGGTCGGGTGTTCCCGAGGTGCCATTTTTCAGGGAGAGTTTGGGCATGTATGCGGTTGCGGGGGTGCTGGAGTTGGCATCTGAACCCGCGTTTGCGGCGACCCAGCAGATGTTGTTGTATAAAACGCGTGCGAGTGCCGAGAGCGCGGCGACCCTGTTGAGGTGCTTTGCGACGTGTGGAACTGCCGTGTGGGCGAGTAGGAGGGGTGTGCAGGTTGGAGTGTTGCCGTTTGCCGTCGGCCAGTTGACGTATGCGGTTGCCTTGTTGGGCGTTTATGCAGCAAAGACTGTGCCTGTATCGCGGAAAGAAGGATTCTCTTTACTCCCACAGAGACTGGAGGAGAAGGATGTTTGGAAGGGGTATCTGTTGATGCCGTTGGTCAGGCTGACGGGGTCGTTAACGCTGCAGTCGAGTTTGAAATACGTGCTTACGCAGGGTGACTCGTTGCTTATTGCTGGGTTGGCCTCACTTGAGGATCAAGGGGCGTATGCGCTTGCGGCGAATTATGGGGGGTTGGTTGCGCGGATGGTGTTTCAGCCTGTGGAGGAGAGCAGTCGGAATTTGTTTGCGAGACTTTGCGCTGAGCAGGATACCTCAAGCCCGGATGGCAGAATTAAAGTCAACGGAGAAAAGGAGACTGGAAAAGAGACGAACAGACACGACAGAACAAGCCTCGAGCAAGCAGCCACAACACTGACAACACTCCTCCACGCCTACGGTCTCCTGGCCCTTGTAATCCTCCCCCTCGGCCCAGCTCTCGCTTCTCCACTTCTCTCCCTGGTCGCCGGCCGCTCATGGGCGGATACACAGGCCTCCCGCGTCCTGGAAACGTACTGCTACTACATCCCAATCCTCGCCATCAACGGCGTCACAGAAGCCTTTGTCTCCGCCGTCGCTACATCACGTCACCTACACATCCAATCAGTCTCCATGGCGCTATTCTTCGGGCTCTTCGCAGCCTCAGCCTGGTTCTTCGTAGGTCATTTAGGATGGGGCGGGAGTGGTGTTGTTGCTGCGAATTGTGTGAATTTAGGAGCAAGAGCGGTGTGGAATGTGGTGTTCATTCATCAGTGGTTCAAAGAAAGAGGAGTTAGCGTGCCTTGGAGGGACGTGTGGCCTAGGACGTGGAGTGTAGCAGGGGCAGTGACGGTGCCGGGGCTTTTGAGTGGGGCGATCCCATTGGTCGTGGGGAGAGTGTTGGGGACGGGGGTGGTGGCGGACTTGGTGTGGAAGGGGTATTTGGCGGGGATGTTGGGGTTGTTTGTGGTTGCTTCTGAGAGGGCGTTTTTAGAGAGGGCGTGGGGGATTGTGAGGGGGAGGTAGATGATCCGTTTTGTAAGATCTGTATATTTTCAACGTGGTCGAGAGTATTATGTATACCCTGATAGCTATATTATTACTAGGTAGCCTATAGATGGAGGTCAGGAGTAGCGACAATACCGATTTGGGAAGCTACCCCCAACACATGCAAGACTCTATATTTGGGAATCATATGGGATAATTGCTGTGATCCCAGAAACAAAAGATATGTTCCAGTCGTCGAGGGACGGGCGAGATTGTATAAGGTTTGCCAAGTGCCAGATCCCTGTCGGCCTGTCAGTCGGCCGGACGCATGCTCGGGTGGGGCAAACGGTAAACTCCCTAGTTCCAACATCCATCAACAGCACTCACTACTCCGCCACAAAACAGTCCCTCTGGACCCTACGACGAATCTCTCCGCCATGGATCCTGAAGCCCACAAGGGTCTTCCCTCCCAGGTCATGGCGCCCTCCTTCATGACCGACAATCCGCCACCCCGCAGCGACATCGACGAAATCCTCCGCCGCAAGCGCAAGGCCCGCGAGTACAAGGCACGTCCCGCACTGGCTCATACTATGTCTCCCTTTGCAGCTCCACTGTAGCCTCGAGTACTGACTCCTGCGTCTGCAGGCCTGCTATCCATGTCGCCAGCGCAAAGTCAAGTGCGACCAGAATGTGCCGTGCAAGACATGCGTTGTGCGCGAGCATCCAGAGCTCTGTTCATACCACCCGCCCTCGGAAACCCATCCGCCCGCAAAACGCTTGAGCATGCACGTTGGCCACAATGGGAACGACTTCTCTAACGGCATGGTGCACATACACGGCGGCACTGTCACGCTTCCGAGGGAGGTGCGTATTCCGACCCTCCCCGCATGCCGCCCGCGCTGATAGCTGCAGGACTGGGAGCGCATTTGCGCAAAGCTGCAGACCGCTGAGAAATCCCTGGCCGAATTGAAAAATTCCATCACCAGCGTCTCTGAGGTCCCGCCTAATCCTACGCACCAGAATGGATACTCACCCGCGACCGCTGGAAACACTCCTTTGGCTGCTCCTGCTCCCATCGACAGTGAGCAAAGCCACGTCCATACACAAGGCATCCACACCCACAATGAGTTTACTGGTCAGACGATTCACATCGGACCGAGCTCAGTACCGGCGCTCATCATGTCCCTTGGTCGCGGCGACCCCCAATGGCCGGGCGTGCAGGACCTGTTGGGGAAGAAGAGCATTCTACCTCTGTTCGGCCTAGACAATGAGAGCGCCACATATCCCTTCGTCGATCTCTGGGGGCTACCACATGGATCGGTCGCACGCGCCAACGAACTTGCCAACGCCTTACCCAGCGACTCAGAGTGCCTCCACTTCTTCCGATCTTACCGCGAGACCGCCCATGCTGTCTATCCCGCAGTCGCAGATATCGAGGGCGTAGAGTCGGATCTACTACTGTTTCTCATCAATCGCGCGAGTGCGCAGTCACAAGGAGGCACCGGCGTATCGGAAGAACAGATCTTTGGCAAGAGTCTCCACTGGATCGGCTTGCTCTTCGCCATACTGGCATCCGGTTGCCAGTGCTCTACACTTCCGCGGAAAGAGCGGGAACTTACCTCTCAGGTCTACATCTGCTGCAGTTTTGAGTGTCTGCGTTTTACGAACTTTCTGTCACACGCCACTCTCGAAAATATCCAAACTCTGCTCATCCTTGGAAACGTCATATCGAACAACATGAACGCTGGCGTGTCGTGGAGCCTGATGGGCCTTACAGTGCGATTATCGCAAACACTTGGCTTACACAGAGTCTGTCCTCCGTCGACGCCCCTGCAGATAAAGATCACACGAAGTAAAGTCTGGTGGGCCCTCCTCTGGCAGGACTCGCTTCTTTCCATCTCTTACGACCGTGCCTCGTCGACAACCACCATCGATCACACCATCCCTTTTAGCCCGCATACGGCATCGGGCACGAGGACATATGTCGAGAGCATGTATCGCCTGTGCAAAGTAGGTCTAGACATCGTCCGCGAGCGCCAGCGCCCGCAAAATTCGCAAGATGCCTTAATGCGTATCCGCGAACATCGCAACGAGCTCCAAGAAATCATGGTCGACGCAGCCGACTACCTGAAAGACTCGCGCCGATGCCGGTCCATGCGGGATCAGCTGGAACACTGGGCTCTCTACCTCCACATCTCATACATCACCTCGGAGCTCTGCCGACCCGCCATCAGCCCCAGCGCCGCCGGCTTCGACCTCTCCAAAGACCTGCGCAAAACGTGCATCGACAGCCTCACCAACACCGTCGAAGCCTTCCTAGGCCTGCAGAACATGACCACGTACGCCACGCGCTCCTGGTCCTCGGTCCACCGCTCCCTCAGCTCCGCCCTCCTGCTCGGCATCCTCGGGGAACACTACCGCAACGAGCGCGCTCGCTCCCTCTTAAACAACCTAGTCCAAGTCCTGGGCGATGTGACAGCGAGTGTTGACCCCGCCGAGCTTTCCGCGCCCATCACACGTTCCGTAGCCGCACTCCAACGGCTCCTCGCAATCCCTAATCCGAGACCTGGAGCGACGAACGCTGCAAGTGACGCTGGATCCGGATCGCAAGCTTCACCACCGCTGGTTACGTTCACGGCTGATGAGCTAAACGCCGCTTTCAACTTCGACGATCCGGCGCTCATTAAGAGCCCGTTAGTTGGGCTGGAGTTGGACTCGAGCCCGTATGCGTTGATGGAGAGCATTGTGTGGGGATCGAGGAAGTCGCCCTGAAAAAGTCGTCTGTAGTACTTTGGAATCAGGATATAAGGCGCCCTGCTCCGATTGCAGGCGCCGGCAATGAAGGATTGCAGTTTTGTTGTCATTTGTTGGATCGATGGCATGGAACTTGCTGCTGTGCGCGCTTTTGCACGCGTGCGGGTGGTTTCGGCCCGTCGGTGGAGTGAGGATGGTCCGTCGCAGCGACTATATCGTCGCTGGAGACTCCCGGAGAGAAACGTCCCTTCGTGAAGAATAGGGAGGTCGGGAGTTTTGGCCTTTGGGCGCGCGTGGGTTGGCGGACGCACGGTTAGCACGGGATAAGGAAAGGAGAGACAGAACGACAGTGCGAGTAGACGCATTCTCCTCGACACTAGCTTTGGACGGTTGGGGATGATTTGGATAGTGGATAGTGTATGGTGGGTGAAGTGAGGCTTTGCATATCGGACGAACCTTGCAAGATTAAGCCCATTGGTATATACCGAGCTGGGCGCGTTTTGTATATATCTGCGTCGTACGCAACAAAGTTGATAGGGACAAAATTTGATTGAAAAGCAGCCCAGAAAAACACACCTTCTGTCATGCGCGGTTCATTGTTTTGCCATTGCTTACTTTTGCAATTGTAGTCGGGGGGGTCCTGTAGCAAAGACCTGTCGAACAGATGCACTCAGGAGACCGACCTCCAAGTAACAACCTCCTCTACCCAACACCACAACTCGTCAACGAAAGCATAAAACAATAGTCTACACAAGGCCATCCTATTCCTCATGCATAAGAAAAAAAACCCCCCATCCCAACACGCCAACACCCTCAAAACCCCGTCAGAAACCCTACAAAGTCTCCCAACCCCCATTATTAACATCCCCATCCAACTTCCTCGCAATAAGACTCTGAATCCCGCCCTCAAGCCACACCTTCCTCAGTAACGCATCATATCGCTTCTGGTTCAAAAATAACTGCTGATGTCGCCTCAACGTCGGGTCCGCCTCGCCATGTTTGTCGAGATACGGCGCCATGACGAAACTACCATGGTCGCGGTTCAGGAAGAGCACCATGCATTTCCGGATCAGGATGTAGATGCCGATGGGGCCGCCGCATCTAACGGAAAAAGTTAGCTTGGGTTGGTTGTTCGAGAAAAGGAGAAGGGGGGATGGAGGGGGGAATTGAGGGGAATCGACGTACTTTGTTTGATGCTTGTTACACCCGCCCCGACGGCCCCCGTTGCGCGTCATACAGCATACAGCCTGACTGCACATGAACTCGCCGCAGAGCAGACATAGTGCTGGATCCGACAGCTCTTTTCCGGTCGTTGGGCACTTGCGGCGAATCGCTTCGTCAGTGAGGCTATCATACGTCTTCGGTAATCCGATGAGTTCGAAGATAGCGGGATGGGAGAGCTCGATCGTGGGTCGTACGGGTCGCTTGCCTTCGCGCGTCCACATCCAGTGCCGGATCCAGCCGAGCACGACGTAACGTGTTGCGTATCCGGCATCGGTTTTCGCGGCAAAACTGCCGAGGAGCTCGGGGAGAGAGGGGAGCTTGAGGAGGATGGAGAGGCGATCGAGTTCGGGGAGGCTGGCTTGCTCGTGGGAGAGATGCGGGAATTCGACGCCGTAGCGGACGTGCATGAGGATCGCTGCTTTGCGGACGAAGGCCAGGGCGTAGGTTGAAGCCATCGTGCAGATGAAGTAGAGGTATGCCGGGTGTCTGAAGAGGTCTGGAAGGTCGAGCTCGTCGGGGTCCACGGCGCGACTGCTGTCGTTCGAAGCTGTCATCTTGTAGACGGAGGCCACTAGAACGAGCATGCTCTTGAGCTGGTCCTCGGTGGAGAAACCGCCGTTTATCTTCTCCGCGTTGATGAGTCGTCCGTCCTCTATGCGTGTCTTGAGCCCTTTGGCAATTTCTGTTTCGTCTGCCCCCTCCACTACGAATGCCAAAACCACGCGGACCATCTCGGCGAGGTAACACAAGCGCATGAGGTGGTGGATATCGAGGTCGTATGCGGGCACTATGCCGACTGACAGCTCTGAAAGGAAGATGAATGGGTCTTGCGCAAGCAACGAAGGGATACTTTTGAGTCCGTAAGGTAATGCATTAGGCCCCTGCACTTGGCTGACGTCCAGACACAGCTGGCGAATCTGGTCGCTCATTGTGTGCAGGTACTCGTCCATGGTCTTGGTCGCGCCTTGGCTCCTCATGGCCCCTACGGCGAGGTATGTGGAAACGGTTTCCGAATAGATACGGAGGTGTGTCAGCGACTGCGCGGAGATATTGTCGATGAGCGTGCCCTTGGATGACTCCGACTGCACACCTCGTTGAGCGATTTCCACTGCGAATATTGAATACCCCAGGGCCTTAGCTATAGCGTCCGTATGTGTGAGATCGTCGACTATGTCGGCCGGCGTATTCGGATACGACGATATGATAGAGTTTGCGCGGAATGTATCTCGGAGACGCTGATAGATTCTCCTAAGATCCGACACCTGGAATTCCTGAGTCGAAGACGGGTTGTTCTCGGACGCTGGGACAACAGGATTCCTTGCATCATCGAGTTGTTCAAGGAGCTGCGTTCCTGTAAAAACTTGGTACGTGTTTCCTGGAGGTATAAACAGGGTGTCAGGTGCCACTGGTACGGTGCTTGGAACCGGATTGGAGAGGTCTGATAAGCGTGTGGTGATGGGCTCTATGAAAACTTGAGCGCCGTAATCGAGGAAGACATCGCGTTGTCGGCTAGCATCATACATGATGGACGAACTTCCACCAGGGCCATCGAGCCTCCATGGAAAATTGCTGCCGTCGTTCTTTGGAATCCAGTCTTCGAAAGTGCTCTTTGTCTCCAATCTTCCAGGGTATGAGACTTTCTTAGGTTTCCAGATAATCGGCAGGAACATGTTACCTAGCGCCTTACAAAGTGGGCATTGGAACTCTTTCAGGTCCGGCCTTTCAGGATGGTTCCTAGCAATCTGACTGACGTGACGCCTCTGGGTTGCTTGCAAAAAGTTTTCGAAACACGAGAAATGCATTATGTGTCCGCAGCCAGTGGAGACTGGGCCGGGCCGAGTCTGTGTACACGGGAAGCCCTTCCCAAGCTCCTGTCTTTCGATTGTTACCTTCTCACCGGTGGCAGTGATCTTTTCGACAATCGTCTTATTCTTCCCTGCTACACCGAACGGTCGCAACGAATCAGCCGAGCGGTCCAAGCTCACGGGGGTATCAGTGACCTCTTCAACCCAATCAGCGTCTTTGATGTCGGTGAGGCGCAGTAGACGGCTCTCCGACACATAGCCGAACGTCCCGTACATTTTCTGGTCGTTCGCCGATTCTCGACATAGAACACAAGTGCCCGAAGGATATTCGATGGTCTTCTCTCGCCCGCTATCAAGGGCAGCAGAGTCATAGTCGTCACTGTCCTCATCTTCGCCCCAATCGAAGTCCTGATTCGCCATGAACTTAGCCTGGTCTTGCTTAAAGGATGCCATGACTCGAGCCTGCCTTTCCAGGGCCAGCTTCTTCTTAATCTCTTTCTCTTGCATAGCGTCAAGGTTAGACGAGGCTGTATCTATGGTTTCGGTGGGCAAATGCAGCGCTTCGGACGCAATGACAAATAAATCGGGCTGTCGCTGCTTCAGATGATGCAGAATCTGGATGATTCTCGGCACACATGATTTGAACACGTCATTCTCCATGATGCTCTTGAGCAATGACAGTACTGTGTCATGGCCAGAGTAGCCAATGGCAGCGCGTTTCGTGAGTACTGACGTTGCGAATGATGGAGCGTCCGATTCTGACCATGTATGAGGTTCCGATTGGTCTTCAATCACAGCGACCAGAAACAGCTGTAACACCGTCTGGAGATATGTCTCTACCCTGGTCATTGGTATGCTTGGTGTGGCCGCTGGAGCCGCCAGTGCATAGGCCAATAGGTAATAAACAACCTGAGTGAAAAGCGGTTGCCGCGTGAACTCCGAGAGGCCTTGGAAAACACCCGAACGTATGGGCTTCAGCGTGGGCTCGAAGACAACCTCTGCGGCCAACTTCCCGGTCTTCTTGGCCATATAGTTCCTGTAGATCGTCTCTGCCTCTTCACGCTGGTTGCGAGTGTACTGGGGCGCATAAGGGTCAACGAGATCTAGGAAATGCTCTTTCAGGGCGAAGGTTCCGTTGTCCGAGAGCCCTTCGGGTGGTCTGAACGTGGTCATTTCTGATATGATATCCTGGAAGCTGTCGGCACTGTGTACCCGTTCAGGCAACCGACTTGTCAGCTCGGAAAACGACAGCGGTTTAAAGCATAGCACATGCGCAATGTCCCGTCGAATTGCGGCAATGTGCTGGTCGGGGTCGTCCTCAAGCGGAATGAGGTGAGTACGCTCGCTCAACAGGATGATGAGCAAATGAACGAAGTCCTCGACGATGTCGATTGTCTGCGCATCCTCGAAGCCGTCTGGTTGATCGAAGTTCCACTTTCCCCGCATCCAATCCAAGATTCCGAAGCGGTCAATCATCGTAGCGAGGAACGCCGATGGATTGCATAAGACAAACGCGACTTGCAGGAGGAATATATCCCTGTGGTAAGAAACATCCCGCTGCGACACGCTTCTGTACTGTGTCATCTGATGGCGTAGGGTGACGCCATTTCGGACCCAAGTCCCCGCCCTCATCTGTGCAAGCCATGCACATACCCTCAGGGGAAAGTCGAATACAGCCAATAGATAGTCCTCGGGCTGGCGGTCCGGTACGGTCGAATCCGACAGGATTTGTGACTCTCGTAGCTCTTGCGAAGAAAATAGCAGCAGGCCAAGCAGGTGGTCGCGCTCCATGCTTCGTGCGTGATCGATCAACCACGAGAGGGTATATTGTAAGGCGTGATGGAAACTCATAGGCTCGTTGGCCACATTGTATCCGACGATCGTGTAGGATGGGCCAAAGAATGTTGAAGGGTCCGCATCAAACTCAAACACTGGCAAGATCTTGAAGCTCGTCTCTTGCTTAATTTCGGACTGGTCAAACCGGAGCCGCTCCACTCCTAGGGAGTTTATGATGGCAATCTTGGCAGCACGGCGGAGTGCACGACGAATATTTGTCGGATCTTCGTCTCGACGCCACTTGAAGGCTTCTGCAAATTGCCGACAAAGCTTATTGATTTCTCTTGTGATCAATGAAGCACTGATCCACGCCTCGGTCTCAAATTCAACATGTTCGCCAACAGCACGAACGTTTGGACAAATACCTTGGTGGAGTTTGACAAGGTCCAGGAATTGGCGCAGATACTGTTCCTCCTCGCGGATCCGGTCTTGCACATGCTCTGAGCCAAGGAGAAACTTCATGTCGAGAAAGAAGTGATACATTCGCCGGTTCGTAACTGCACCTGCTTCAAAAGCCAGGGTTGCAGAGGGATCAACGTCCGAGGGGTGACCCACTTGACGCGTAGTCAGAAATGTGTAGAGGATCGCCATGAGGTTGGTTAAAAAGTTCCCACGCTCGAGAATTTCAGCAGTAATGGACGGGGTGGTAACCATCTGCAGAGAAAGGTTGATGATGGAATGATCCGGTTCCCGGTCCGCAATAAGATAAAGCTGAGCCAGTGCTGTATATACTCCCGCAAATCGTAAACCCAAGAGACGCTTGAATTCGGGGATGCTAACGACAGTACTAAGGAGGAGATCTCGAATGCCTGTTCGCAGATTCTTCCACATCCTCATGTCGTATAGTATAAGATAGTCGAGGCGCAAACGACGCCAAAGATCTTCATGGAGAGGGGTGTCCGGTTTCGTGCCATAACTCTCAGGCTTGACGAGCCAGTAATCCGGCGCACGTGCGGAGCGTAAAGGTACGTGCCGATTTCGCGGAGTCTCCGGAACGAATATTGACGGCGACATCAGGGTTCGGTGTGTGGTCTCTGTGTCAGACTCTGCAGGCGTGGCTGTGTCTGCAACCTGCCCGGCTAGAGGTGGGGGAGGCGGCGGAGGGTAACCAGCCATGGTAGCTTCAGAGACCTCCAATGCCTCGTCCGGGACATCGTAGGACTCCATGTCGATATCACCATCCCGGTCTTGACGGAGAAACTCGTCAATGTCCATATTCTCCGCACCCTCTCCGATACTCTCGGCTTCTGCGGCCTGATCTTCGGCGTCATCATCATCGGAGGCAGTGGTATCACCGTTATTGGCGGCCTGTGCACGTCGTCGATCTCGCTGTTGCATTCGAAGGATTTGATGAAGAACCTCGGCGGCACCACCCTCCATCTCCTCCGCTTCATGGTCGTCCAGCCCATCTTGCCCAATGCTTTGGTGGGTGGCTGCACTCCCGACCCTCCATGGCCGCAAAAACTCCTCACAAATTGTACGCCGAAGGATCTGGGTGTCGTCTCCAACACAACAACCGGATATATCAGATAACCATTCGATGATCGTTTCGCACATTTGCTCCCGGAAAGTGTCCCGGGCCGACCTGATTGTAACCGTCAACTTGATTTCCTCTATTATCTTCGCCATGCGAAGCAGATCGGTGATTTTATTGCCATATATGACAACAGAACGACCAATCTGGTGGACCTCGTGCGCTTTGGCAAGACCGAATTCCGGCTTCTTCTTGCAAGCCCGCGCGACTTGGTCCCTAACGTCCTGCACGGTATGCTTCTCATCATTCCACAGCACTAGGGCAAACGTCTGATCTGGGTCGACAACATCGCCGGGACTGTACCACTTCGACGTCAATCGCGAAGTGCGCTCATCCTCCACAATCGATTCCTCGGACTTTGTCAAACGGAGCTGTTCCGGAGAACATGAGAAGACATCGATAGAATAGTCCAGGACTCTGGCGATGGTTACACGAATGCTTTCAATGAGGTCGGCCGGTAACGAGGCCCCTTGTTTCGCTTTTCCAGCAGCAGTGGAGGCCGTATCGGGACTGGGCGAGTGAATGTTGCAATGCAGAGGCCGCAGCCAAGCCTCTTGATCCCCACAGTCACAACAGCCCGCATTCCCAGGCGATATGGTGACATAGACTTGGTGTCCTTCATGATCCGAACCATCGAAACACCGCGTGCATAACACGCACGTATCGTCGGAGCCACATGTCTTGCACCGGTACGTAGCTTCCCCGCTCTTAAATATATGCCCGCACGGCTTTCCACGTGCTGCTGCAGTGTATTCGGCGCCTTCTACAGCTCCTTGGGCGTCTCGCAAGCTCCAGAGGGTCTCGGGGTCGTGAGGGGGCCCATCGGGAAAGAGAAGTGGCAAGTAGTCGGGTCTGCCGGCGAGGCTCTCGAAGAGACTGCGAATGAGATCACGTTTTGCTGCCTCGGTATAGAAAAAGTTGTGTCGGGCTGGTAAATTTCGCAATTCTGTGCAGAGCCGCTGGTCTTGTGGGGACACGAGCATCCTGAGATGTGTAGTCGAGACGGAGGGGGTGGCCGGACAGGCCGTCGAGAGACAAAGGTGGATCTCGTTCGGGGGCGACGTATCGTGTTTCGATAGACTTTGGAAGAGCTCGAGAAGTTGAGGCGGTGGGTATGGTTATGTGGGTTTATGGAGTAGAGCAGAAGCTCCGCATCGCCAAAAGGAAGCTGCTTTAGAAAGGTTACGTAGCTACTTTTAGCCTCTCGCCTGGGGAAACAGGTTGAGAAGGGTCAGCCAGAGGCGCTGGCGACACAGCAGCGAAAAGTCGGTGAAATGCTTTTGGTGGTGCTTGTATGGAGTTTCAATGTTGAATGATGGCATGAGGGGCAGCAGGCAGGGGTGGCGACTAGCCTCAGCTAGTGCCAAGACCAGCTTTGAGTGAATCACAGCTATCACACTCTAATTGACTGCAGGAAGCAAGTATTCAATGTCGGAGGCACTTCGACGCAGCAGCAGCGCCGATGCTCTCAACTGCATATTTTCCTGCCCTTGTTTCCCAGACCCAGCACCTCCCAAGCACAAGATTGTGGAACAATGCATCTTGGTCGAACTCGTCTATTCCCATAAATCGACTTGCTGCACGCTTGATGATACATCCAATATACAGTCCACGAGTGCCTCAGTTCATTGAGCTAAAGACCCGCGCACACAGTATCGACTTCCCTCCCTTCCGCGCCTCAGCGGGGCACATTTACTCCTCCTCCTCGGCCTTCTCCACGTATCTGTACTTGATGTCCTTCCATTGCCGCTGTTATCCACGTCAGCCTGCGTCGACATGTCTCCGATCCAGCGTGTACGTACGCCCTTGTTGATGGAGTCCCAAACTCTGTCCGATCCGGCGTCAAAGGCCCTGTATTGTGCGTTAATTCCGCATGGCCGCGTCGAAACGATCCGAGCCCACGTACAACTGCATGCCGAAAGCAGACACAAAGACGGTACCCAACATGACCCTGTTGCTCCGGATGAAGATGCTGCGGACGTCGGTCAGTGCATGGCTCGCAGACGGGACGGGCTGGGGGTGGCTTGCTTGTAGATGTTGGAAGCGATCTGGGGCAGGCGTCAGCAGCTTCATTCACATTCTAAGGGCCAATCGACTTACGCCAGCCATTTTGAAGGGTGCGCAGGTGCTGGAAATGGTGTGCGAGGGAGAAAGCGGCCGATGGGATCAAGAGCGTGGAGTCGTCGGTCGTTGGAGGTTCGGGACCCAGTTGCGAAAAGCGCCCGCGGCTCATTTCCTTGGCGCCCTACGCTGCTTTCCTCCGCGCCAGTCGCTGCTCGTCATTTTCAAACCACCACACAGACTACACACAATGCCTACTGTTGAGACCCCGACCGTTTCCAAAGCTGGAATCACCACTTCCGCAAGTGGCGAGCGCCATATCCCCGCATCCAGGCGCGCAGATGGCTCTCTACGCAAAGAAATCCGCGTGCGGCCCGGCTACCGCCCACCCGAGGACGTTGAGATCTACAAGAACAGGACATCCGAAGCTTGGAAGAACAGAGGCAGCGGCGGAGTCCCCGGTGCAGAAGGCCTGAAATCGGAGCCGGCCCCAGCGACCGCATCCAAGAATGCAAAGCGGAGAGAAGCCAGGAAGAAGGCTGCTGCAGCAGGCACCGAAGGAGAGGACCAGAATGGCGCAAAGGCGTCCAATGCGAATGGGTCCAGCTCCGATCCCAAAGCCTCCGCAACTGCTTCTGCGCCCGTCCCCGAGGCGCCCGTCGATCCGGAGGTCCAGAAAGAAAAGGAGGCCAAAAAGCTCTCAAAGAAGCTCCGGCAGGCACGGGACCTGAAGGACAGAAAAGACAAGGGCGATGCTCTGCTCCCGGAGCAGTTCGAGAAGGTTATCAAGATTAACGAGCTCATACGCCAGCTGGAGAGCCTGGGCTTCGACGCCAATGGTGAAAGAAAATCGGAAACTTGAATGCTCCACGCCACACTTAGCAAGTATTCGAGCAACTTCGCGCTCCATGAACGACCCACATGGCATTCCAATTCGCCGAGGCCCGATGACACAGTCCCGCAGGATGGACTTCGACCCGGAACCTTGTATTGCATCTCAACCACCGGAGATACGCTCGATCAAGCGGAAGTCTCCGCCGCGGCCGGCTTTCTGGGGTCTGCTGCATTACCATCTGGAATCCGCTTATGTCTTGAATTCAATTCCACAAACCGTCGCCTCGCCACTTGTATTGTCCAGTTGCAGTGGGCTTTGTGATGAGGGGGACGAACGTTGGCCTGGAGTCGTAAATAAACTGGTATTGGAATGGTCGTTTGAAGATCTTTGGTGTATGCTGCTGTTTACAGAGGGTGGTTGAGGCGCATGTCAAACTTGAACTTGAAGGATTAGACGACGGAGTTGGTTTGCCACAATAAGGGGCAAGTCTTTTGAATAGAAAGTGCATGTACCGCAGAGGTCATAGTTGAAATCGCTATGTGGAGTTTCTCCTGGCTGAAATGGACGCGGATACACGGTGTCGATTCAGTGGCATCGATTTCTATTGTGTTTTCCAGCTCCACACTTGCTACAGCAGCAGACGACATGATACAATACGATACCAAGGTCGAGCTCATTCTCTGCTTTTCTTCTTTCTTGCTTGTAGCTTCTTACGTTGTGTCAAGCCTCGACCACCATTACTTCTTAGCTTTTGAAGCTTTCCCACCTCGACACTGTGCGTGCTGTCCACCCGAGCATGACTGCCAATATCACCACCAACCAAGCCTCTGAGCGAACATCCTTCGCCATTATCTGGTGCGGATCGAATTTTGCAGCATCTGAGCCACTGTCCAGGTCAGAAGAATGTTGTCCGAGGCTTTTGAAAGCACCTTTCTTCAGAGGCCTCTGGTCTTTTCCGTACACCCTACACGCCCAGGTTTTCTCGGAATAGGAGAAATTCAGAAAGGTCTGTCATGAGCAGACACCTGTGCACGGTCGAAATGCTCGTAAATTTGGTGGAGAGCTCAATGATCAATCGATCGAGTGAGCAGGAGACTCCAGACGCATAGGGTGTTAAGGAGTCAAACTCTCCCAAGTAAGCCGACAAAATGACGTCGGTTTCTCAGGCTCGCGCACGGCTCAGCGCAGTACTCCGGATATGTCTCGGCCCATGGAGGTGACGCGATCTTCCAGACCTCGTTTCTTCTTCTCCAGTGCCCGTACTTCCTCCTCCTCCCTCAACAGATCTTCTTTGGACATATATTGGATGGCGGTAGTTTCCGGTTCGACGTCTGCTTCTTCTTCCTCATCGGCCATCTGCTCCCGCGACCGATTGAGTCTATTCAGCTGGACAGATTGTTCGGCCAAACGATTCTCATAGTAATCGATCGATGACTCAAGTCGGTGGTGCCGTTGGCGCAAGGCCGCAATCCTCTCCCGTACACCAGATATCGGACTATTTCTTCTGTGAGTCAATGTTACCGCACACCGACTATCAACATACTATGCTCCCAGTAGCTTTTCAGCGCCCTCGAGAAGTGTTTCAACATCAACCTCGCCCTTGTTGGCCTCGAAGGAGCGATAGCCGATGCCCGATCCAGCACCGCCGCCGCCACCTCTTCGGATCTTTTCCACGAGTTCGGTTCCGAGGACTGCTGCTACAGCGGTGTTGCGCCTGGGCGCTCTGGCTGCATTGGCTCCGCCGCCCGAAATCCCACCGATTGAACCTCCATTGACACTGAAAGAGGTCTGCCGTCTATTCGAAGCTGTGACGGTATCCTTTGGAGCAGATGCTGCGGTTGGGACCGTAAACAGAGCTCGCTCGTGCAGTTCTGTATCGCGGATCAAAGCCGTAATGTCATGTTGTTGGAGTAGAGCATTCGTGAAGATCCTTGGAGGAGGGAAGCTGTAGAGGTTAGAAAGAGTGTAAATCAGGATTGACAGACATACGAAAGTTCGGAAATGGATGTCGCACATAGAGAAATCTGCTCCAAATGAGCGTGGAGGAGCGACATGGCTGCGGGTTTGGGTACTGTTGTTGTTGATGTCGTTGGATGTTGATATCGGGCCCCGCGCTAGCTGTAACGGGGCAAGCCCGATTGCTGACCAGGGCAAGCTTGGGCCACCCGGGGCTGGAAATAGAATATTCCGGCTGGAGGCAATGCGATGTACAGCGGTAAGCTGTGGCTGTTTCAACCACCTTCTCTTCACGTCCCGATCATCTCTTCGCTGCTTCCACACTACTCGCTCTTTTTCAGTACAAGTTTGCGCCCAGCTGCACTTTCCTGCCCTGCCTCCCTCCCGCCTGCGTAAACGATGTCGGACACCATGGAAGGTGTCGTCACAGAGGCGGAGCAGCCTACACCGGAGAACGTGGAGCAGAAGACAGTAGCAGGTAGGCCCCCATCTCACTTCAATCAATGCTGCCCATCTGCATGCTCTTAATCCACGCTCATGTCTGCCTACCACGTGTTTTCGCCCAAGTTGCGCGCCGTCAAGGTCATCCATCCGGCCAGAGCTGACCGATATATCAAAGACATCCGGTCAAACTTCACCCTCCTTGAACGAGCCGTTGCCCAATTCGATACCCGCTTCACACTGAGAGCACTTCGTTCGATATCGTCCCTGCGGAAGAGGCTGGACGAGCGTGTACTATGTTCCGTCATCGTCTTGACCTACTCGCCGAGCAACGCCACGGCGCGTGTGCTGATTGAAGCTATCAATATGGACGGAAAGGCTATACAAGGTGTTGTGGCTCAGTACAAGGAGGAAATCGACCAGAACAAGGGAAACAAACAGGATCCGCTACCTGAAGTGGATGTGTACATTGCTATCCTCATCCAGGTATGGCTGGTGCCGTATTCATGCGGAGCGCTTGCTAACAGAGAATAGGTTTACCTCTACGACCAGAAAGAGTATGAGGAGGGAGCCGAGTTCTCCACCCAACTCGTTGACAAGGTGCGCGAACTGAACCGACGGACAATGGATACCCTTGCCGCCAAAGCCTACTTCTACTTTTCGCTATTCCATGAGGAGCTCGATCCCAAGCCTCCGTCGAAGCAGTCACCTCTCGTCTCTATCCGCGGCCGCTTGCTTGCCGCGCTCCGCAGCGCTGTCCTTCGCAAGGACCAGGAAACTCAGGCCTCCGTGACGACGTTGCTGCTCCGGAATTACCTTGCCACGGCGGACATTACACAGGCCGATCTTCTGGTTGCACAGACACAATTCCCTGCCACTGCCCCCAACAATCAAGTCGCAAGATACCTCTACTACCTAGGCCGGATAAGGGCCATCCAGCTCTCTTACACTGAGGCGCATGAGAACCTCACGAGTGCGACTCGCAAGTCGCCGACGAGCACGGTTGCCGCGGGCTTCTACCAGGCCTCGATGAAGCTCCTGATCGTCGTCGAGCTTCTCATGGGAGACATCCCGGACCGGGCTACCTTCAGCCAGCCTCGGTTGGAGCGGGCACTGGAGCCGTATTTCAAGCTTGTCCAGGCGGTCCGCGTTGGTGACCTGCAAGGTTTCCTAAAGATTGTGCAGACATATGCATCCACGTTCCATCGCGACGGCACTTACACCCTAATCCTTCGTCTGCGACAGAACGTCATCAAGACCGGCATCCGCATGCTCTCGCTTTCTTACTCGCGCATCTCGCTTAGGGACATCTGCGTGCGTCTCGGCCTGGAGAGTGAGGAGTCCGCGGAGTACATTGTCGCCAAAGCCATCCGTGATGGTGTCATCGAGGCTGCCCTGGATCACGAGAACGGCTTCATGCAGACCAAGCAGGCAGGCGACATATACGCGACGCGCGAGCCCGGCGAGGCATTCCACGAGCGTATCCAAGCTTGCCTGTCGTTGCATGACGAATGCGTAAAGGCGATGCGCTACCCTATGAACCAGCACCGGCTGGAGCTGAAGAACGCCCAGGAGGCGAGGGAGCGCGAGCGCGAGCTTGCGAAGGAGATCCAGGATGGCGACATCGACGAGGACGACGCTGCTGGCGACTTTGATGGGCTGTAGGGAGATGATAGATTCAGTCCTCAGTTTTCATGCCAATAGCTGGACCGCTGGTTTGGTGTCCGAATGGGAGGTGGTGAACCAGCGTAGATTAGATCTTCGAAGCCAATGGCTGTCCACTGGAAACAATCTCCGCTTACTGCGGACAATACACCAAGCAGGTTGACTGCATGCATGGCCCGTACTTCTATCATGTGCTCTATATTCGAACTTCAGCTGCCTTGCGCAACCTGTTCATGACTGCAGCTGCTATATCGTCCCCGTCTTGATCATTTACTCCCTCCACCAAGATCACTTCCACCCCCTTTTTATCCAGTTCCCGGAGCGCTGAAAAGAGACCTCGAGCTACGTCTTCGGTGTCGACGCCCAATCCGATATCCCAAATCGTCACATCAGTCCCTGACTCTGACTTCGTGATGAATTGCTCTGCATGTGGGATCTTGTGCTGAAGCAGCGAACGCTGGAGATTCGACGTCGTCGCAGAAGCGTGCCCGTTCATGGAAGCTGGTGAAGGCTCCTCACTGAGCTTTTGTTCCACGGCCTTCCCCTCCACATCAACAAGCCCCAGCGCCAGCGGCCACGACCGCGTTCTGATCACTCCAACACACGTACACCCCTGCATCCTCTTCACCACCTCCTCACTTTCCAGCCCGGCATTCGCCTCAAACAACACCACCCTAGCCTTGGGCGAATAATGCCTATACTTCATCCCCGGCGCCCTGGGCACGCCCTTCCCCTCCACCTCCTTATCCAAATACCCGACCCCCACATTCTCCCACCCCTCACACGTCCGCAACTGCTCCACCGTAATCCCACCCGGTCTCAATATCAACGGCGGATCACACAATCCATCCACCACTGTGCTTTCCACGCCGACTTCACACGGTCCGCCATCGAGAATCGTCGAAATTCGACCGTGTAAGTCGTCGTAAACGTGTTCAGCAGCCGTTGGTGAAGGTCGCGTTGACGCGTTCGCGGAGGGTGCGGCGAGGGGGACGCCAGCGAGTCGGATGAGGGAGAGCGCGAGGATGGAACGAGGCATGCGGGCGCCGAAGGTGGAGAGGGTGGCGGTGACTTCGGGCGCGAGGGGGGAGGGAGTCGGCAGAGGGAGGATGAGGGTTAAGGGGCCGGGCCAGAATTTCTGGATCAGGGGTTTGTATATCGCTGGGATTGGATCCTCGTTGTCGTTGGCGGTGGAAGTGGTGGAGGAATCGGAGCCGCGAAGCAATCCCCGTAACTGTGCGAGCGAATGCACATGCACGATCAACGGATTATCCGCCGGTCGCCCTTTCGCGGCGAATATGGCGCGCACGGCCGAACTCCGTGTTGCGTCGGCGCCTAGGCCATAGACGGTTTCTGTAGGGAAGGCGACGGGGACGTCGGTGGTGAGGAGTTCGTGGGCTGCGCGTTGCAGGTTTTGGGTCGCTGGGGAAGAGGGATCGTAGGCGATGGTCCATTCTTCAACTAAATCATTTTCAGACTGGGTGGTGGTTATGTGACCGAGTTGTAAGGGGTCTACGGGGAGTATGTCGGTTTCCATGGTGGAGGGGTGGTGGGGGTAAGGCGCGGTGGTTGCGTTCAGTGCGGGTCGAGGAGGAGTATAGGGATGTGGCGACGCGAGGTTATGAAGGGCGCGCGCGAAAGAGGATAAGCTGCTGGCGGGTCGGACATTTGGGAAGCGCAGAAAGGCGGCGGGCATCAGAGCATCTTGTCTTGAGATTTTATGACAGGGTTGAGCTTGGCGTGAAAAAGTTCCGCTGCCTCGGTGCAGACAGACGGCGGGGTTTAGCGAATGCTTAGCTTTGATACATACATGTGTAGGGTCAACCCCCAATGGCGCATTTATGAGTTGCATTGTAGACATGATTCGTATGGATTCTATCTAACTTGCGAATGCACGCTTTAAAAAAGCCAGCTCTGAACCAATGTGATGGTAACAAACGCTAGACGCCATATCCTCTGTCGGTCAACCAGATCTCGAAAGCCGAACAAGTCTCACAGCCGCTGGTGTCCACACGTTCCGAAAGAAATCTGTAACATAGCTCAAGCCCGCTGAGGCGACTGGTCATTGCACCAAAACAGCCATCCTACATTTCAAGTGATCGCAACCAAAAGAAGTTCCGCCCCAGACAAACACCAAGGGGTATTCAGCCAAACGCCGCCCAAGCCGCTCCATTACCAGACCGATACCAAACCAATACCCATGAGCTAACGATAAGGGTTGAGAGAAATAATCTAAGCCTCGGCTGCCACCGCGGGAGCAGCTTCCACTGTGTTCTGCGAAGCCAACTCTCCACCGGCCGAAGTCTCCGCCCAAGAACCCCAAAGGCCGCGCTTGCCACGGATGCGAAGTGGACCGCCCAACTCATCGCGGGATTGTTCAACCTTGATGGCATCCTTGGTAGCAAGAACAAGCACCTCAAAGAACATTTTCGTGGCGTCAGCTCGGGTGGTAGTCTCCTCGGGAAGCATGTCCTGGAACAAGACACTCGCCTTCTGCCGCTCCGACTCGTTGGACTCTGCTTCTGCGCCAAATCGCTCGCGGAGGAGGTGGACGGCGTGCTTGGTGCCCACTGAGATGGGGCCGCTGTCGGCGGGGTGCAACAGAGGGGCGGTTGTGTCGTCAAAGTTGTCAGCTGGGGAAAAGGCTTCATCCTCAAGCTGCTCTTCGTCCATTGGAACGATGCCTTCATCCGCGTGCAGTTCGACCATTTCTTCTTGAGGAGCGATGGAAGTGTCACCAATGTCCGCGCCAAAAGCGTCTAGCTCTGGCTCAGTGTGTTCGAACTCAAGCTGGGGCGTTCTCTCCAATTGATCCTCCCCTTCGGAACCCACATCGGCCACGCCACTGTCGCGCTTCCGCTTCTGGGCAGGTCGGGACACCAGCTCAAGAGAGAGGATTCCCTTTAGTTCGGGCGCCCAACCGCGACTGCGGCCATCTCCAAGGATCCCACTGACGAAACCACCCGACTTCTGCATGTTCATGAGCGCGAGCAGCATTGGATCGCGTGGTAGAAACTCAGATGGCTTCAAAATTTTGCTATGGTCGTTCTGTTGTTGGCGAATTTCATTGACCGATAGTTGCGTCTGAGCATCCGCATGTAGCAACTTCCTTCGCTTTGCACGCTGGGGTTGCCGGATGGCCTCTTCCTGTTCCTCCTCCTGGTCCGGTTGGAAAGCGGTAGCATTTTGATCCTGCGCAATGGTTTCTTCCAAATCCCGTTCAACACTAGACCGGATAGAGGAGAGGGGAGAGACGGTATCGCGCTCGCGCTCCCCTTGGGCAGCTCCGTCGATGCCTTCCATCTCCTGAGGAACGTCGTCGACGGGGACACCAAGGTCGGCGGTGGTGTCCCCCATGCCGAGGTCCATGTCGATGCCCAGGTTTGTATCCCCAATGGCGGGCATGGCGGTGGTATCATCATTGTCGCCAAAATCAAGACCAAGATCATCTTCCTCAAACAACTTGGGGCTAGTGTCGCGCTCTTCCGACATGCCGCGTTGAAGCTCCAATGGCGCGTTACGGCCGACTTCAATGCTTGGACCCTCGTCAAAAGTGATGGGGTCCAGGTCGTCGCCGTGATCCAGGTTGAGGTCGTCAGCATCGTCGAGCAGCATAGGTGCTCTACGAGGAGCTTCTACACTTTCTGAGAGAAACTGGCTGTTGTCCCAGTCCGGTAGTGTCGTGTCCAATGCGCCAAAGTTAGTCAAGTCGGCCAAGGACTGCGAGAGTATCAGATTAGGGTCCGGCATCGGCGCAAGAAGATCAAGATCTGTAATGACATCTGGCAATGTCAGGGCTGCGGGGTTGGCGATGTGCGAATGGCTTGTAGGCAGGTCGATGTTGCCAGGTTTAAAGGCCTAAGTTGGATTGGGTCAGCGGGGAAGCGGGGTACAGGGGAACTGCTTTAATACATACCATCTTGATTTTCATAAGGGCTTCCGTGCAGTCATCTAAGAGATAGCGGGCTTTTCTGCTGTAGATCCGCACAACGCCGAGCAGGAGCTGCCCGCTGAGACGCAGGGCCATGGGACCGCCAGCGACCTCGGGCCGCACAATGACAGCAATGTCATCGTTGATCTTGTCCTGCAGGACTTGGTTCTTGGAGAGCTTCTTCTCGAGATTGGCGGCCAGCCAGACACGCGCGAGCGGGCCCGACTTGTTGAGCAGATGCTCTGGAAAAAACATGTTGTGCTGGCGCGGCGCAATAAATGGGTGTTATATGTTGTGTTGAGGTGGCCAGGGAATAGGTTGTGGAGTTGACGCGCGATAGGCGTTGTTTTGAAGGGCGGCGCGTCGGAGTGGGGAGCTCCCAGGCTGCACCTGCAGACTGCCGCTACCTCGAACACGGCGCACAGCGAAGGAGCAGACGGTCGCGCAGTTTCTCGAATCGCAAAGGGTGCGAAAGTCAGGTCGCGACGACGAAGACTGGTGGTGCAGGCAGATGCAATGGGGATGTCGGGGGGGAGGTGACGCGATGGTGCCAGGGCAGTAGAGGGAAAAAGGTGTGGCTGGACGGCACGTGACTGCAATGAGGCTGGGGCCGGGACAGGGATAGTCTGGCCTCGGAGCTTGGCAAGATACCTTGATGCATGCGGGTTGATGATGGGACTGCATTCTATGCGAATAGCAGTAGTAGAACCGAGAAGTGAAACTGCGGTGCCTGCTTTCTTTTGATATATGCATCTGTGCAACCAGATCCGCTCCCACTTCTGTCTACCCATTCATAGTACCCCCCGTAGTCTCCAGATCCCTGCTGTCACTCATCTACTACTCATGCACGGTCCCTGCACGCGAGGCTTGAATACACCTTGCTGATCTGCATCGACGAATGTCTACACCACCGAGACACATCTGTACGAAACATTTCCGCAGCCGGCTCTGCGCCTGCTTGACCTCGCATCCATGACCTAGCCATTGTCAGCCCGCCTCTTTCGTTACCGCCGCCTGCCGTCACTCCCCTACTTCGACCGACCTCCGCGCCATGAGAAAATGTCAAGAGCCTCAACGCCCTCGTTAACACCCCACCATGCCTCACTTGGAACGAATAAGAGCAGCCGGACCGTGTCGCCATCACCACAATCTGCCATGACCCCTTCAAGGCGCAATGGGCCCTCTGTAAGCAAAATGTTCCTCTTTGATCACACTCGAAGCTAAACTCTTGCGCTCAAGACGGCCACGGCATCCTATTCGATATTGTCCTCGCATGACACAGCTCGGAACCTCGACACCTCAGTTACCCGCGGTCTCTCGCCGGCTGCAGCTGGAGCGAGAATTCACACCTACGGCCCCAACGAGCTTCCCCACGAAGAGCCTGAACCGTTATGGCTCCGCTTCTTGAAGCAATTCAAGGAGACCCTTATACTTCTGTTACTCGGCTCGGCGCTTGTATCTTTAGTCATGGGCAACCTGGAAGACGCCATTAGTATTGCCGCCGCCGTGAGCATCGTGGTCACCGTTGGCTTCGTGCAGGAATACCGCTCTGAGAAATCGCTGGAGGCCCTCAATCAACTGGTCCCGCATTCTGCCCATGTCATACGCGGCGGCCGGGACCATCAGCGCGTGACCCGGTTGCAGAATGAGATGAATACAAACGATGTGGAGATGGATGACCTGAAGGATACACCTGAAGCTTTGGAGGCTGCCGAGCGCAAATCCTTTACTATATCTGCAACACTTCTGGTACCTGGCGATTTGGTTTTGTTTCATACCGGCGACCGCATCCCCGCCGACATCCGTATAACACACTCCGCCGACCTCACTATAGACGAGTCCAATCTCACGGGCGAGAACGAGCCTGTTTCGAAGACGCCGGATACCATATCCGAACCATCTGGCTTGCAACGTTCCAATTCCCCGTTTTATGCTTCACCTGCTGCGGGAACCGTCGGCACCGATATACGACTTAATGATCAGAAAAACATTGCCTTCATGGGCACTCTAGTACGCTCGGGATACGGTCAGGGCCTAGTGATTGGGACTGGAGCCAACACTGAGTTTGGCGCAATTTCTGCATCCCTGCAAGAGATCGAAAGTCCACGTACCCCTCTTCAGCTGTCCATGGACCGGCTGGGAAAGGAGCTCAGCTATGCTTCATTTGGAGTCATCGCTTTCATTATGCTTCTTGGACTTTGGAGGGGCTGGAAGTTTTTGGACATGTTCCAGATCGGCGTATCGCTGGCTGTAGCCGCAATTCCGGAAGGCCTGCCCATCATCGTTACAGTGACCCTCGCCTTGGGAGTCCTCAGGATGTCGAAACGAGATGCAATTGTCCGTCGCCTACCCAGCGTTGAGACACTGGCATCGGTCAATGTGGTCTGCACAGACAAAACAGGTGAGCGTTTTTAGGATAACGTCCCACAAAGCTAATGCGTATCTCTCAGGTACTTTGACCACAAACCACATGACTGTAACGAAGCTATGGCATTTCGGCGAAGTATCCCCTATCGACGTCACCAAGAAACACGACTCCGATGACCTCGACTCCCCTACTCGGACCATCCTACGGGTTGGTAACATAGTCAACAATGCTCGTCTTTTCAGCCCTGACGCAGGCACCGCCTCTACTGCCGCTGTGCTGTCTTCTACCATGGGCGACGAAACGTCTGTTGCAAAGAGCCGCTGGGTAGGGCAACCCACGGATGTTGCGCTACTGGACCTATTGGACGCCTTCCAGGAGGACGATGTAAGAGACAGAATAGGTGCTCGGCGATACGAAACCCCCTTCAGCTCTGAGCGTAAATGGATGGGTGTGGTCATCAAGGGGGCATCAGGTTCCGACGGGACACCCGATATCGCCTACATCAAGGGCGCTTTGGAGAAGGTCCTTGAACGTTGCGATACCTACATCACAGCCCAAGGGCGGGAGACACCTTTGGATAATACAAGGAAGCAAGAAGCCATGAAGGCCGCTGAGCAGATGGCACAAGAAGGCCTGCGGGTCCTCGGTTTTGCCAGCGGCGTTTCCAAGGGGCATCGGAAAACTTCACGGCTGGGAGGTAGCGGTGCTGCATCTCCAGTGCCTTACGCTGACGGAACAAGTGTGAATGCTGGACTTGGCGAGGCTGAACATTACCAGGGGCTCGTCTTTGCAGGTCTCGTGGGAATGAACGATCCTCCCAGAAAAGGTGTCGAGAAAGCGATAAGGCGACTCATGGCTGGCAGGGTCAAGGTGATCATGATCACCGGAGATGCCGAAACAACAGCTGTGGCGATTGGTAAAAGGCTAGGCATGCCGCTTGCTTCAAACATCGGACGTTCGGTTCTGTCCGGCGATGAGCTGGACCGCATGAGCGAGGAGGATCTTTCGCAAGCCATCGCCACCACGTCCATCTTCGCGCGAACATCACCGGACCACAAGATGAAGATTGTCCGGGCTCTACAAGCTCGTGGCGACGTCGTAGCCATGACCGGCGATGGCGTCAACGATGCTCCTGCGTTGAAGAAGGCTGACATTGGCATCTCCATGGGCAAACTTGGGACCGACGTAGCTAAGGAAGCGGCGGACATGATCCTCGCCGATGACAACTTTTCGACCATCCTCCGTGCCATTGAAGAGGGCAAAGGCATCTTCTACAACATCCAGAACTTTCTCACATTCCAACTCAGCACCAGTGCCGCAGCTTTGAGCCTTGTGCTACTCAGCACCTTTCTCGGCTTTCAAAACCCCCTGAATGCGATGCAGATTCTGTGGATCAGTAAGTTTTAATGCCCTTCTGCACCATAAACCTAGCTAAGTTCACGCAGACATCCTCATGGACGGTCCTCCCGCCCAATCCCTCGGCGTCGAACCCGTCGACCCCTCCGTAATGGGCCGGCCCCCGCGGCCCCGGGAAGCACGCGTCCTCACGAAGCAACTCCTCCTCCGCGTCCTCCAATCCGCCACCATCATCATGATGGGCACCCTCACAACCTACTACCGCGAAATGACCGCCGACGGCGAAGTCACAGCGCGCGACACAACCATGACCTTCACCTGCTTTGTTCTCTTCGACATGTTCAACGCGCTCACCTGCCGCTCCGAGTCCAAATCCATCCTCGCAGGCGAAATCGGCCTCTTAGAGAACAAAATGTTCAACTACGCCGTGTCCGGGAGTCTGATTGGCCAACTCGCTGTCATCTATTTCCCGCCCCTGCAGCATATTTTCCAAACCGAGGCGCTGGGCTTGCTGGATCTGGTGCATTTGGTCGCGGTCGCCAGTTGTGTGTTTTGGGCTGATGAGGCTAGGAAGTGGTTTCGAAGGTGGAGGAAGAGGGCGGGTTTGGGGGTTGTCCATGGGTATAGTGCGAATGTATGATATGGGTTTTATGTGCATAGACGGGACGGGAATGGTATACAGAAATTGTAACAGATTATGCTGTGCAAGTTGGAATTGTTGACTGCATTGAACTATTGTGACGTTGATAGCGGGGCGGTCAAAGACTTTATATACTCCGTTTGCGTTCAACACCTTCTTACACGAGTTACTATATTAGGAAAAAGAGCGGTAAGCTCTAGTCCGAGAGAATCAAGAGGATGACGTAGTAGGAAGGAGCGAGGGAAGGAAACGAGGGAAACCCGATAGTGGGCGGGCGAAGGCTTTATATACTTCCTCCGCGTTCGACACTTTCTTGCACGAGTTACTAGATTAGGAAAAAGTATGGCTAAGCTTTGAAGAGGGCAAGTGCATGACGTGGCGGGAAAGAAGCAAGGGAAGGAGCGCGGGAAGGAGCTGCACAAGACATAATAGTGGGCGGGTAAACTCCAAGGCCACGCGCAGATATGTATGTGTGGTAGAGATCTTGAAGATCATTGGAGGATATGTGTATATATACAACGGCTGTTATTTTATTTTCGTTCCTCTGTCGGGGCCGTTGCGTAGGTGAAATTGAGTGGGAGGAGAGGAAAGCTAAGAAAGGGAGCAGAGAGACAAGTAAATGACCGCTATATATGAGACGATATAAAGATATGTATATATATAGTTACAACAGCCGTCATTTTATTTCCATTTTCTCTGAGAAGGAGCCGAGAGTCGTTCGTCCGTGACTAAAGGGAACCCAAACAACATGCGCTCTATGTATGTACACTTTCGCTATTCCAACAAACACAACAACAAAATCAAAACGCCACGCTGAAACGCAGGAAAAAAAAAATAACAAAAACACGCGTCGGGGTCACCGATACACCGTCTCCCTAACCTCCTTCTTGGTCACAACGCCCGGCGCCTGTATCGCCGGGGCGGGCGGCAGCGCTAATCTGCTTCCCACCCGCGCCTCCCTTCCTTCGCTCAGATCCACATCCATCTCCAACTCCGAAGTGTCGTGGAAATTCCCCACATGTTTTACTAGCGACTCCACACTTCTGCAAATAGCATCGACGTCGCGGTTCTTGTTGCACAGGACACAGGCGAATTGCCCGTCGCCCGTGTGGCATTTGACGACGAAGCGCTGGTCGATGAAGAACTGACGGGTTTCGAGGACTTGTTTCTCGTAGCCATTCTCGGCGATGGTGATGGGTGTGCGCTTGCTAATGGCCCAGTAGTCGTCTGCGGACGCGGGGATGCGGATGCCGCAGTGCGGGCAGAAACAGCGGCCGCCGGGTGCGAAGTCGGCGGCGAGGGGTTTGGCGATGCTGTATTGCAGGTCTTCGGCGTAGGTGCAGAAGAGGGGGGCGGGCTGGCGAGGCGGGGAGGAGCGGCGGGACGACGGGGCGGAGGCGATGGAAAGAGGGCGTGCGGGTGGGGCGTCGATGAGGAGGCGTTGTTGTTGGTTGCGGAGCGCGTCGATGGAGCCCTCGCGCGCGGAGTTCGAGGCGGCGACGAGTTTGGCCATGTCGGCGCGCGTGAGCTGACGGTCGTTGTAGAGGGCGTCTTGGAGGACGGAGATGACGGTTTGTTGGAGGGCGATGACCTGGGCTTGGAGCTGGTTTTCGGTCATGGCTGGTGTCGTTAGCACTCTCCCGTCGAAGATGGGTATTCGTGAAGCTTACTGTCACCCATGGCAAACCGTCTCCCCAATCTCCCAAAACCTTCATCATATGTGCGCTGGATCATAGCCCCCGACATCTGGAAGTTCTGCCCCAAGTCCTCGGGGCGGTTCCGACGCCGCTCCTCGTCTTCTTTGTAGCGCTTCTCGTTCCTCTCGACCTGCTCTCGGAGCTGCCTAATCTCGTCGTTTTGCCTGTCGTCTCTGTGGCGTTGTTTGCGCTTCTCATTGACGCGGTCCCAGAGGCCCATAGAGGAGGTGAAGGTGCCGATGAGGGTGGAGCACAGGGTTGCTATTATGAACGTTTTCTGTGCGCATGTTAGATCAAGTAGAAACGTAGAAGCGAGTAGGGAATGGGTTACCTTGAGGTTTTTCTCCTCAATCATGTTTGCGTAGTTCATCTTGGCGAGAGGGTTGGTTGGGCGAGCGTTGACTGATCAACGCTCCCTCAACTACGGTTAACAAGGAGGAAGAGACGTCGCAATTCAGAAGGGTTTGGGGAGTCAGAGGGATGCGTAGATGGCAACAAGGGCGGGTGCGAGGAGATGGAGATATGGGAAGTGGAGGTGGAGAAGGAGCGGAAGAGCGAGGATAAGGAAGACTCTCGTGCAGAGGTCAAGGTGGTCTCAGGGCGCGCGCCGCCTGACGTCGACGCCCGACGATGCCGACGGTAATTCGGAGCGGTGTACGGTGTCAGCATGGCTGGAGGTGGATATGTATGCAGCTCTGGTGGCTAGGGTGGTGTCTCAGACGTCATTGCGCAACTGCGCCTTCAGGGTCCGCTAGTGCCGGCGCTCTGCAGACGTCGGACCCGTGGCCGTTTAGATGCGGGAAACCCAAATCTGTATACGATCAACGTCATGTTCGTCTGGCCGGCTCAACACCATGTGCGCTTTCTCGTCAGAGGTGCATGTAGAGGAGTTCTGTCGAATTGTGAACCTCATCACACGAGGCTGCGACGAACTCTTACTTTCCCAGGGCGTTTCAAGGTTCCTCAGCCACCGTGCTATAGGAACTGGCCTCTTGCTTTGCCTATTCTTCCTTTGCATTATACATTATGCATATTTGTATCCAGTCTGCACTATTTAGCACAACTCGACACCTCTGGTGTAGGGCCACTCCTGGCTCGCATGCAGCTCCGGCGAGATGACAGCACGGTTTGATACGTTAGAACTCTGACGGTGGCTCCAACCCTGGAAAAGATAGATGGAATAGGAGATAATGTTTGTTTTGGCCTGCGTCCTCGAGTGACGGATTTTGTATATGGTGAAGTGTCTCTGTTAACATCCCGCCTTCACTCTCATCCCAAGCGCGGAGCGGAGCGGGGTTTCTCCACGGCTGGAGCCTGTCTGCCAAGGCGCCTGATGCGAAAGCTTGGAAGTCCATCCATCATGGCAATCGTGCACTCGAACCCTCGCATTCACATTCACCGACGTCCACCATAACAGCTGCACATCCCTCTCTCACCCCCTCCCGCGGCTCCTCGCCCCCCTACTGGTGTCTGGGGCCTGCCATGCGTTGAAAGACACCCCCCCGCCGACGGACTCGCTCTCCGAACCCGTACAACATACAACATGTCGCCCACCGGGGCCGATGCTCGACGGCTCGCAACCTTCACCCAGCTGCTTGCCCGCCTGCAGGAGCTGCCCAACTACACCTGGGACCTCGACGTCGACCCCATACACTCGGTGCGCCCAAAACTCCAAAGCCTGTGCTCGTGCTGTTCGAGCTTGTTGGCTGACATGTGCAGTCGTATGATAACTGGCACTTCTTCGGCTACTACAGACCTCCACGCGATCGTGCCTCGTCTGCTTCCCGCACCTCTGCACCACCCGCCTCGTCCGTCGCCTCACCTGCTCCCCAGCCCTCGCAGACGCAGTCGCCTGTCCAGGCCCGCCCTGCTCTCTCGCGCAGTCACAAGTCGTCTGGCAGCGATGTCAACCCCACCGTGGCCCCGGCCTCGGTTCCCGAGCCCCCAAGTGAAAGAAAGGTCGTCTGTCGCGTCTCTACCCATGCCCTGCGCCTGGAGCGAGAGTATCAGCTTTCAAAGGTGCGCATCAATACTTCATTCTAGCGTCTCTGGCCTCTCTGAACGTGCACGCGCCCCGCCGATCACTGCCTCTTTTGTCTGGTCCATATTTATTGACATCTATTCCCACAGCACATCGTCAATAAATCCGACCCCGAATGCAAGCACTTCTGCCGCCCCGTCGAATTCGTAAAGCTCCCTTCCCGTCCGGGAAGCACTGAACCCTTGGTCGCCAGCATCTTCGAAGCCTCGTGGTATAACCGCCTCCGAGACCTGGTATCGTTTGGGCCCAATGCGTACAAGATCCACAAGAACGACAATGGATGGGAGATTGTCCCCATTCAACCTGTCAAGAATACCACTCTGTTCACTTTCCTCGACTTCGCTGTTGGTGCCACAGAGTGCCTTGAGATCTTGCACCATGGCCACGAGGTGGTCAACGGAGAGTTGCGGGGCGATGCATTCCACTTCGAGGAGAATGGAAAGGTGTCCATGATTAACTTTGGAAATGGCGCACGCTCTTTCGAGAATGGCCTGACATCTACGGGATGGAGCGCCATATCTCAGGAGGTTGGCATCGAAGTCAAGCTCTCATACATCGCCCCCGAGCAGAGCGGCCGTCTCCCTGCAGCACCCGACAGGTATGTCCAGTCTCGAATTCCCGCGAGTGTCTCACTCACCCTCGTCCAACACCTTTGGGCACCCTCCAATACTAACAACCTGGTAGTCGTACCGACATATACAGCCTCGGTATACTCTTCTATGCCATGCTGTGCGGCGGAACCCCTTTTGAGGGTAACTCGCCTCTCGACTTGATGCAGAACGTGTTGACCCGGAGGATTTCTCCCGTCTCAACGAAACGCCTTGACATTCCTGACGCGCTTTCCGCAGTCATCAGCAAGATGACTATGAAGAATATGTGAGCACCTCTCTGTAAAAGCTTGTTATTTGAACGACTTGGCGGATACTGGAACTGCTTTTCACTGGAGCTGCTTTGCACTAAAACTGCTTTTCACTGCCTGTTTGAAACCCGTGCTGACTAAATGCAAATAGTGAAGAGCGCTACCATTCAACATCCGGCCTGAAGCATGATCTAATCCGCATCCGCGACTTGCTTTCCGAAGGCGACAGTGCCGGTCTCAGCACCTTTCAACTGGGCTCAAAAGACATTAGCTGCTTCTTCAATCTTCCCCTGAAGCTGATCGGACGCGAGAAGGAGCGGAAGAAGATCTTGGAGGTCATTGAATCCGTCGCAAAACAAAGACGACAAACACCCTACCTGCCGCACCTCCACAACTTGACCTCTACGTCCTCCTACACGGACAGCCGCGTCGATATGAGCCAGGCTTTGGATGAGATCATCTCTGATAGCACCAGCTCCAGAGGATCTGAGGCTCGTATACCAAGCATGCCCAACATCGGCTCGGGGGCCTCCAAATCTCACGATAGCAATTCCCGAGCTGACGTTTCCACTTTGGACAAGCAGCTAGATTCGCGAGTCGTCTCAAGTCTCAGCTCCCGCTTGTCTCCAGGGGCCAAAAAGTCGAACCCCAGCGTTGCCGGCTCCGTTGCTCTCTCTCATTCCACCGCCACCACTGCCACATCTCTCGTCCGTAGCCTTCCCTCGGCGCCGTCAAGTCAGGGTTCAGCGCGGGTGAAGAGGAGGAGAACACATTGTGAGGTGGTGGCCATTGCAGCAGCCTCAGGTCTAGGAAAGAGTCGTCTTGTGCAGAGTATTCAGACTACTGCACGTGGCTTAGGCTACTTTGCCGTTTCCAGGTTCGACTCTGCTAAGAAAGCACCTTTCGACCCGCTTTTGCGTTCCATGTCTTCAATCTTTCGACAAATTTTCTCTGAAGCCGACGTCACCACCGAATTTCACACAGCTCTACGAGCCTACCTGAGGAATTCTGGTGTCTGGGAAGTCCTCCACTCGTACCTTGTGCTCCCCGAATGGCTTTTGTCCGAAAGTAGCAGCCCGCAGAGCCCACATCAGCGCGAAATGGAGATCGTTAAGGAGGTTCGGCCACGCACTCCCTCTCCCCCCAAATGTGGACAGGGCGCAGAGACAGCAGAGGCCTGGCTGAGGGGCGGTGGCACCAACAAATCTGCACGCTTTATGAACATGTTCATCGAGGTCCTGCGAGTGCTATCGACCTACAAGCTTTGCGTATGGGTCTTGGAAGATGTGCAGACCGCTGATGCCGAATCTGCTGAGCTGGTTCAGCGTATTGTCTCGGCCAAGATCCCCCTCATCCTCATTCTGACATACAGAGAGGAGGAGACGTTGGCCCAGGAACTAAGACCGCTGCTGGCGGGAGCCACCACCATACAGCTGACCCCATTCAGTGAGGCTCAGACTGCAGAATATGTGGCAGAGACGCTGCACCGAGACATGGACTACATCTTGCCGTTGGTCGCCGTGATCCAAGAGAAGAGCCGAGGAAACGTTGGTATGTTCCACTTCCCGTACGAATTGGAGACGTACCATGCTGACTTGTGCTGCAGTAAGCATCACTTCGTTTTGAACCGCGTTGAGATATGGCATCCTCTCACCGCGTGCTGGTCTCCGAGATTCGCTTTGCTGCATCGTGTGCTGACGGTTTTCACAGTTTTATATCAGAGAGATCCTCGATACCTGCTATAGGAAGCGATGTGTTTTCTACTCTTGGAGGTAAGAACTCTTGATACTTGCACATGTCCTTACTGACCCCAATCAGGGAAAATGCATGGGTTTTCGACTTGGACAAAGTATTCGATACTTTCGAAAGTGCCGAATACGGTTCTTCCGTGAACAACGACTTCATCTCAAAACGTATCCAAGAACTCCCCTCTGCTACTCGGAAGCTATTGGCGTGGTGCTCGCTGCTCACAGGGACGATCCGATTCGGCTTCATCAAGAGTTTACTGACCACAAAGTGGGCTGCACCTGAAACTCCGGGATTACCACTTCTTCCAGCATCAGAGGATGCTCTCCTTGCGTTAAATGGGGCCCTGGGCGCATACATCCTTATGGCAGCTGAAGAGGATGATACATTTCGATTTTGCAACGACCGATATCTAGGAGCAGCGTCTGAACTCACTAACAAAAACTATGACACAAAGCTGATGCATTATATCATCGCCAAAACCCTGATCGAGGAGCAGCCGATCCGCAATATGACCACCGGCGGGTCGAAGGTCATCTACACGCTTAGCCGCCACATATGCCTCTCAGTCGACCACTTGAAATCGAAAGAGACCGGCCGCAGTGCATTCAGGCGAGTCCTGTACCAAGCTGCCGAAGCAGCAATCGAATCCGGAGCGCGATCCACTGGCGTGTTCTACTATGCTCACTGTCTGTCGTTGCTGCAGGATGACCCTTGGGACGAGGCTAAGCCAGACGTCTCCTACCAAGAGACTCTGCAACTGTTTATGCGCGGTGCTGAGTCATACTTTCACCAAAATATGCAGGATGAGGCCCTGTCGCTCATCAGGACAATATTTGCCAGAGCCCAGAGCGTGGAAGATAAGGCAGGAGCATTCATTCTGCAGTCTCGTGTCCTCTCCGTCCGGGGAGACTCTTTTGGTGCCTTTCAAAGCTTGAAAGACTGCTTGGCTCTGCTCGAGATGCCCCTACCCACAACGACGTGGGAGGAGTGCGATGCCGAGTTCCAAGATGTGTGCGCGAGGCTGAGGAAGGCAGACAGATCTGCGATGCTCTCAAGGCGGCCCGACCCTGATGACCACATTCTCCTCACCATCGGACCACTCCTCATCGAACTGTCTTCGGCAGCGTTCTGGAGTAACAGCTTGTTGTACTATCAAGTCGCCCTCAAGATGATAGCCTTGCACCTTCAGAGGGGCACAGTACCTCAAGTTGCGCTTGGTTATGTTTACCTTGGAGCCATCGCCGGCGGGAGGTTCTCCATGATGGACGTCGCCATCGAGGCAGGCGCTATCGCGAAACGGATCCTCGACATGTTCCCGCATGATCACTACACCTACGGCCGTGGCCAGACCCTCCAGACGCTCTTCCTCGGGCCTTTGAGCGCACATGTGTCTCTTCTTATTCCAGACCTGAATGCCGCGATGGAAGCCAGCATCCTGGCCGGAGACCGGATTCTTGCGCTTTTGAATCTCGGCATAGTTGCTCTTTTCAAGCACATGGCATCGCATGACTTGGCCGATCTGGAGATGTGGATAGAAGAAGCACCGGCTGATTTCAAGGGCTGGGAGCAGGACCTTCGCGGGGGTGTGCTTCTCACTGGGGCACGTCAGTATGCACGAGCTCTCCAGGGCAAGACCGGCGTCCACGACGCTTCCCAAGTCTTCACCGGGGAGGGTTTCGACTCTGCCAAGTACATGGAGTTTTTGGAGACTTCTGCCAGCAACCCGAAGCGTCCGAAAACATTCTATCTAAGCTACCAGCTTCCGATTCTGGTCTTATACGGCTTCACTCAGGCTGCCATCGACCTGGGCGAGTATCTGGTACCCATGGTTGAGAGCTTGTGGTGCCAGCGTCTCGTCCACTCCGACTACTACTACCTGTCCATGGCATATCTGATCCTTCTCCGGGACAACCCTGACCACGTGGAGAAGGATCGATACCTCGAATTCGTGCGCCAAACGGTTTCACGCCTCGAAGCGTGTTGTATCGTAACGGATGTCAACTATCGCGGCTGGATCTGCCTGCTCCAAGCTATGCTTGCCGAAGTCCTGCATGACTCGTCGGCGCTTAGTTGGTACGAGCAAGCGATTGACCATAATGAGCTTCATTCCTTCACCATCGATGAAGGTTACGCTTATGAGATGTACGCGGATTTCTTAGTCAGGAAGAGATCGCTCAGACCGGCACGTCATATCCTGAAAGATTGTATTTCGAGCTACAGGAGGGTATCCGCTGTAGGCAAAGCCAAACAGTTGGCATCGAAGTACGAGTCGGTGCTCTCTGGTATAGCAGGCGCAACCGCGGTGGATGTGGCGGTACAGACAAACATCATTGATACAGGAAATACCGAATACCGACTAGAGCAGAATGAGGTCCGTGAGACCGAACTTCACGGTGCGCAGGGGACTGTCGCCGAACGTACCAATGCTTGGGTCGGTCCGGACCCTGACCTCTCCCCTACCACGCGACCCGCTGCGCCTCAAGATCTTGGGAATACCTTCTCCGTCGCTGTGGGGCTCGACATGCTGGATCTAGGATCTCTGCTGGAGTCGACTCAACTTCTCTCCAGCGAGCTGAAGGTTGACAAGCTCCTAGCGAAAATGGCAGAGATCATTCTGGACAGCACCAATGCTAATCTATGTGGTATCGTCGTCGAGGACAGCCAGGTTGATTGGAGCGTAGCCTGCATCGCGAGTGACGACGATCTCGGAGACGGCTATACCGCTGGAGTCACCTCCTTCCCTGCGGGCCAGCCGCTGGACACCGTGGACGACATCCTCGCACGGCAAGTCACGCTGTACGTTCTTCGGTTCCGTGAGACGGTGTTCGTCCAGAACCTCTTGGAAGATGACAGGTTTTCCAATGTTTCCGAGGCGTACTTGAAAAGATATCCACAAGGCACTGCCGTCATCTGCATTCCTATTGTCCACTCGGACAGCCTGGTTGGCGCTATATACGTGCAGGGGGAGCCCAACTCTTTCACAGGTAAGTCTTTTCCCATCTACGATGTTTCTAGTACTGACAAAAGGCAGAGCGAAACACGAATGTATTGCGTCTTCTCGTCAACCAAATCTCCATCTCCTTGGCCAACGCCCTCCTCTTCAAGGAGGTCGAAAAAGTGTCCGCCAGCAACGAAGCGATGCTCGAGATGCAGAAGCGAGCACTCGCCCAAGCACGTGCTGCCGAGAACAAGGCCAAGGAAGCAGAATCCAAGGCTGTCCGCAACATGAAACTTAAGGAAGAGGCTGCGAAGGCAAAATCGCTCTTCCTCGCCAACGTATCTCACGAATTGGTAAGTCAGCGTATCAGTGCCACCGTCAGACCGCACCTACTAAAAATCTCCAGCGGACACCATTGAACGGTGTGATTGGCATGTCCGAGCTGTTGAAAGCGAGCCCTCTGAACGCGGAACAGGCCGGATACGCCGACAGCATAAGGGTGTGCGCCGACACTTTGCTGTCCATCATCAACGATCTTCTGGATTATTCCAAGCTGGAAGCGGGCAAGATGAATGTCATCTCGATGCCCTTGTCCCTGAGCGAAACCATCACCGAGGTCGTGCGCGCCCTGGCCTACACCAATGCGGAGCGCGGCCTTAAAACCATCGAGCAGTTGGAGCTGGAGCCCGGACTCCTCGTCATGGGGGATCCAGTGCGCTTGCATCAGGTATGTTGTAGTGGGTAGAGGGCGCCACCTTCGCTGACAGTGCCAGATCTTGATGAACCTGCTGTCCAACAGCTACAAATTCACACCCAGCGGATCTGTCACTGTGCGAGCAGTCGTGGACAAGGAAGGCGAGGATTGGATTGATGTTACGTGCAGCGTCATTGACACCGGCATCGGCATTCCGGAAGAGCAGATCCAGAAGCTGTTCCTGCCCTTCAGCCAGATCGAGTCGTCCAGTTCCCGCAGCTACGGTGGCACCGGATTGGGGTTGAGTATCTGCAAGGCGCTCATCGAGAACGTGATGGGAGGCAAGATCTGGCTCGAAAGCAAGCTCGGTACTGGAACCACCGTATCCTTCTCGCTCCGTTTTGAGAAAGTGAAGAAGTCGGCGGCTGCCAACCGGCAATCGATGACGCGCGAGCTTGATCCGATGGCCAAGTATCGCGCTGCCGACAACGGACACGACCAGTCGCTCGGGAGCTGCATCGATCTGAGCACGATTCCGCGGGACGAGCTGAGGATCTGTATCGCAGAAGACAACCTTATCAACCAGCGAATAGCTATCAGCTTCGTCCAAAAGCTGGGCTTCAAGTGCGATGCATACCCGGACGGATACAAGACCATCGAGGCTCTCGAGCGTGGTGTGCGCGTTGGGCGACCGTTCCACCTGGTAAGCGTCGCCTTGTGCCGATATGCCCGACACAGTTGACAGATTTAGGTTCTCATGGACGTGCAAATGCCGCATTGCGATGGCTACAAGGCTACACAGCTCATCCGGAAGCACAGTGATCCCACGGTGAGAAACGTCCTCGTCATCGCGATGACAGCAAGTGCCATTGAAGGCGACCGTGAGAAGTGCTTGGCTTCAGGGTAAGTAGGACGTCATTGTCATCGATGCTTGTGCTGATGACAGTAGGATGAACAATTACCTTGCGAAACCCGTCAAACCGAATACCTTGAAAGCACTTCTCGAGTCTTATTTGTCTAAAGAGCACGGGGACGGGGTCGCACAGGCGAACGGTGACACAAAGAAAGACAAGCAGGAGAATGGCAAAGACTCGCAGAAGGAATCTCCGTCTGCCAGCGAGCCCTTAGCTGCACCAAAGAACAAGACACAGACAGAGGAGACCACACAGCAGACGAACCAGGAAACATCTCACGATCGGAACCGCATCCTCAACCTCGAACTGAGACCCGGCTCTCAGCGGTCGGATACAGCTTTTCGAAACCCCCCTCATGACTAGTCACGCGTATGATCCTTATCCCGTAGTCGGACCTGAAGAGAGAGGGCGATTTGCGCGGGTCTCCCCTCTCTCCTTCCTCTACGGGATTCTTTTCACAAGAGCATAGCAGTACGGCGTTTTTGGGTCACGGGCGGCTGGCCGCATACTCGCATACGTTGGCATTGCAGGAGTCGCAGGTGAAGTCCAGGTGTTGGGACGGAAGTCATACATTTTGGCAGGATCGCGTGGTTAGACTTGCTCGTAACTATGTGGATATACCCCGTGGTATGTATTGAATGCTTGTTTTTTTGCTGCTCTGGGATTCCAGAAATGGGTTTTACGAATTACATGTTCAAGTTTATGAATGGGGTAGATAGAAAGGGGAAAATGATTGTGTTCAATGTTGAGCTTGCAGAGAGAGTTTTTCTGATTGCGGTGAGACACACACAACCCGCTGGAGTTGTTTGTGGACTTTCTCGTTTGGTCCGAGGATCACGGCTCCAAGGTCCTGTTTGCCAGCCAATCATCGCGCGCCCATTCCCGGCTGACACCACGACGGCCAACCCCAGATTCCTTGTGCCGAGGTCCAGTGAGTTGCTACGACATCGAACGCTCCCCTTGATAAGACGCCACGAACCCCGGATTTCTGGCTTTCTCCACTTGATTTTACACCTCCACACTACATCCACGTACAAGCTCCAACCCACCACCCGTACACCACCCGTACACCCAGCCAATCGCAAACCCACTCACAATGTCCCAAACCTTCAGCAAAAAGGACGTGGCGGCGCACAACACGGTCGACAACGGGCTCTATATCATCATCGACGGCGACGTCTACGATGTGGCCAAGTTTGTGGACGAGCACCCCGGTGGCGCGAAAATTCTGAAGAGGGTGGGTGGTAAGGATGCGAGTAAGCAGTTTTGGAAGGTATGTTTTGTGGTGTTTTTCTTTGTTGGGGGGAGGCGAGGGGAGGCGAGGGGAGGCGAGGAGATATAGGATGAGGGAGATATAGGATGAACGAAGCTAACGAAAGAACAAAACAGTACCACAACGAGTCCGTCCTCAAGAAATACGGCCCCAAGCTCAAGATCGGCACGGTGAAGGAAGATGCGAAGTTGTAAATGGAGAAACATTCGGAGCCGATTGATCTGGGAAAGAAGAGCATGACTTCTGAGGAGAAATGCGGACGAGATCGAGATGCGTACACTCGGACTTGCAAGATATTTGGTATTGGAAGCGCGCGGGCGATTGGCATTGATAGGTGTTTACTTCTGCGCATTTATATCAAATCAAGATGAAAGAGTTAGAGGATATTGACACTGTGTTTCTTCTGAGATTGTGGTATTCGTGTTTATGGCAGAGTTGATCATCCTGAGAGAGAAGACTTTATACAACTCGCCCGGAGTGACCTGCTTCCTATCATCTATGTTTCCTATGACTTCCTGCTTATTGTGGTTTCCTGCTCCCAGTGACATCTGGCTTCTGTGGCCTCTTGCTTCCTGTGATCTCTTAGTGACTGTGACGTCTTGCTTCCTGTGACATCTTGCTTCCTATGATCTCTTGCTTCCTGTGATCTTTTCGTACAACAAAACCCAATGCTTCGAGGTCGACAGCAACACCGTAAAGATATGCCTTGCCAGCCCTTGAGATATCCCTTCATACCCACCACTCCCTCGCCTTCCTACGTCCCACCCACGTCCTTCTCCTTCCTCACAAACATCCCACTTCCCCTCCCCGCAACCTTCAGCCCCTCAAACCTTCTCTCCGGTACTCGTTTACCCTTCTTGACACACTCGACCACCCACTCCGCGCTCACAAACTTGACGCCCGCTCCTCTGATCTGCGGTACCTCTTTTTGGATCTTGCTTGCTGCTAGCCCGCCACCACATCTGTTTTGTCCCAGTATAACATGCGTGACTTGACGTCTACGTAGCGTGGTACTCAGTGACCCACCATGAATAGCGAGGAGGTGTTTGAGTTTGTGGTCGGAGATTGTGGGAGCGGTGGATCCGGAGAGGTAAAATGTTAGATTAGTGAAGATTTGAGGATACTGTGGAGAAAATGATGTATCGACGTCGACGGTGGGTTCGGGGTCAATGTCGAGGACATCTCCATCTGTCGGGCGGGGCCGATCTGTCCTCGATGCACCAATGCTCAGGGTATTCCCTCCTTCCCGCTTCCCCCCCACCTTCTCTCCACCCCCCTTCTTCGCCCCCCAAACCTCCAACAAGCTCTTCTGCCCAGCGCCCCTCAACCCAGCAGCGCCCTTCTCCCACCCTCCATTCGCCTTCCGTCCATCTTTCCCAAAATCCGCACTCCCAGCTCCCACAGTATCATAAAGCCTTCTCTCCCCACCGCTCAAACCCCCTCGATACTGCGACTCGAGTTTCCGGTTCCGCGAATCCCGCCAATCCGTCGACCCCCCAAGCCGGTTCTCAGCGCGCTGGTGGCCCGTCGCAGAGGTGTTCCAGGGGTCGAAGATTTGGCGGCTGGGGTTTGCGGCTCGAGTGGGGTTGGAAGGGACCGAAGGGACCGAAGGAACCGAAGACACTGAAGGGACCGAAGGGTGTGTTGGTTTGGGTTGGCGAGTATGCGAGGGTTGAGCACTACTGCATGTTGAGGCGTGGGAGGATCGATGTGGGGGACTGGGCTGGCGGTAGGGTCGAGTAAACGCTGGGACTCTTCTGCGTGTTGGTGGACGCCAGGTCGCATGTTGGCCTGAGGGCGGCGCCGTGGGATCGTCGTCCAGAAGGCTTGGCGATGTGCCTTGCATTGTTTGAGATGCCGAGGCGAGGCGAGGCGGCGGTGGTGTGAGATGGGCTAGGGTGGTGCAGAAAAGAAATGACTGCGGCGTAGTGATAAGAAAGCGCGAAGACTCAACAGATGTTGGGTGCCGCCGAGGTGATTGTAACGGTTAACGGTGGTTGTGATATCTCGTTCCAGGTGGTGACGGAAAGAAGGCGAAAACAAGCAGCTCGCCGCTCGCGTCGCGTCGGGTTGACCCGGTGAATGCCTTGGCATTCACTGCACGCGCCGTTGTCGCGCCGCTCACCTGCAGATCCAGTCAATCATGTGATGTCTGTGCGCGTTAAACCCTGGAGGGTCACTTCACTTGTTGGTCTCGCTGCATGTTATCACTGCGCGATTGAAGAAATCAAAGTGTGAAGGCCAGCGTCCTATTGATGCTATCGAAGAAGTAGCATAAACGCCATCGAAATGCATCAATCCACCTGCGCCACCCTAGCCATGCAAGGAAACGCTGTGTCGTCGAAGAAAAGCAATTGCCAACGAGGCACTTTTGGCTCGCGAGAGACATGCTTCTAATAACGCCTGCGACATGGCCAAGAAATCCCACAGTAAAAACGCCCTCCTTAGATCGTCGCTCGAAGGCCTGTTTTGTGAAAAGAGAGCTGAAGAGCTCGATGAAGACCATCTGCCGGGCGTGCTGCCAGGCAAAGGTGAAGAAAGTTGTTGTAGAATGTCCATAATCGTCATGAGAAGAAAGAATCATATCCGGTCGTCAATCGTATGTTTCCTGCCCCTTCTCTATATCACATTTTTTCGTCCTTTGGCCTCCAATGATGATTCGTACAATTGCCGGTGACGCCTCATCTCTTCCGGATCGAACGGGAGAGCCTCGCTGCCTTTCCGGCTCGCAAGAGAGGCAGAACTGCCATTCGCACTTCGGAGATGTGTCAGATTGGCTAGCGAACGGGCCTTTCTTAGCGACTTTTTCTCCTTTCCGCCTTCGGTGGGCGTCTTTGGAGACTCGAGGGTATTTTGCCTGTCCACCTTGACAATCTCCTCGACATCTGGTCGCGTCTTGATCCGCATGCGTCTGAGCTCACGCGTGATTCGTTCAATCTTGTTGAGTCCCTTGGTTGCCGCCTTCGGCTCCGCGGGCATGGCGGGCAAAGGTTTCTCGACCACCGGGGCAGCAACAGGTGGATGCTGATCCGAACGAAAGCTCACTCCAGAATCCGTCTTCTTCCCCTTGCGCTCGTCACTGGACGTGAAGTCGTCCGTCCCGGTCGTCGCAACGCAGTCGTCGATCATATGTTTCGCAACACGGAGGTACTTGTCGACGTTCTTCTGTATATTATCCCATCCGGTTTCATCCCCGGGCGATCTGTTGAGCTCAATGACAGGCTGTAGGACAGCTGGGCCGTGCTTTTGAACCTTCATGATATACTCGAAGAAGCTGTCACGCTCTTCTTTAAGTACTTTGGGAGCCAACAAGGGAGTGGGCAACGCCGAACTTCCAGAGGGTGATTGTGGAGGCAGAAGAGTGTTTAGCATCGCCATGCAATTGAGCCTGTCGAAAGGCTGCAGAGACAGTTCGTTGATCATGATCTGAGCATTCAGTCAGCAGGTATCATGCGGCTATCTGAGGCAGCTTACCCAACGCCGAAGACCTAGATAGAGAATGGCGTAGTACGACTCGGCCTTTATGTTCTTGCCGCGCATGTTCTTGGCCCATAGGGCAATGCCAGGATAGCGATCGGAGACGGCGTCGACATCGGCGTCGAAGTTCTCAATGGTGATGCCCAGTCTGCGCAGAGCTTCCACATACTCAACGCACCTCCTCTTCTCCAGGTCTCTCAGGTAGTCAAGTGCCGCCAGTGCCTGGGGGAAGTCGACGAGAGCCAGGCAGGGGTGGAAGCAGCGAGCAACGAAAGAAACGACAAAGGTGGGCGGCAACGAGCTGTTTTGAGACTGCTTCGTCCCCAGGCTCATCAACTGGGACGTGAAGTTCATGGAAGCTTCTCCTTCATTCCATGCGGAGGAACCTAGGGTGGGGGATGCACCAGCGGAGCGTGCACCAGGCGAGGGCGCGCGGGAAAGGCTGACCGGCAGGGGTTGGGCGCGTGAATTGCAGTTGAGATCGTACATTTTCTTGAGCGGTATCTCGTAACTGCCCGGATACTGTAGCACGTGTTCCAGGATCATGCTGTAGGAGCTGCCGGAGCTGCCGTTGGTTTGCTCGGAGGGATTCCGAGAGTGTGAAGCGGACGACATTTGGAGCCTTTGTAAAGGAGGAGACAGTGGAGCGAGGGGTTGTAGCACAGGCTACGAGTCACTGCGTACAACAATTCGAATGGGAAGGTGCGCGAGAGGCGTGTACTGTGTACAGGTGAAGTGCGGGCGTTGGAGAGGAACGGCTTGGAGTCGGTGCAATGTCCAGTTTCCCGAGGGTTGTTCGCCGATTGTTCAGTGTCTGGGCTCAAGATTGCGATGTCGTCACAAGAAACCCCTTGCAAGCTCTGTGCGGGCCGCGTCAAAGCGATGTGTTTTGAAGGAAATAACGAAGGACGTGCACACCTCGCGGCCAGGCAGGAGGGGCAGGAAAACGAAGGGAAAAGCGTTGGTTAGTGAGTGAGGAGAGGAGGGAGGGAGGGGTAGGAGGAGGAAGAGGAGGAGGTGGAGGTGGAGGTGGAGATGATGTCGGTTGAGCGCGCGTCGCTGTTGTGGGAGGCGCCTGCATTTTCTCGAGTGCTTGGGCCCGACGCTAAGTGGACGCTAAGGGACCTAGCCCGGGGCCGCGGGTTCCTTCCGTTTAGCGGCTGGCCTACGCAGTAAGCGCGGCCCAACGTGCCTGCCGTCGTTGTTGACCATCACGATCCAGATGTCGCGAACTTTTGCGCATGTGAAGAGAGAATCTCCCCACAACAACATTTCCTCATATTCTGCGACATTGTCTTGAAGAGCACGCTTCTCGTTGTCTCTCCCTCTGCGTGTTTCCTGCTCTGTGCGGGAGACTCTCGCGTGCTAGTCATGCCTCCAAGCCAATTGACCTGGCCCATGCAGACTCGAGCGTGCCCCTCTTCTGCAGCCCTCTGCAGGGGCACAGCGCGCCTGCAGTGGGCGAGAAAAGTGGCCTGCAAAAACAACTTCAACCGCCCAATCAGAAAAAAAGCATCAAAAAGCCTGTTCGCTCTCTACCACAGCCCCGGAACGCCTCCACTCGCCATGACACGGCCCTGCTCGAACCTTCAGGTCGAACCTGTTCGTTCTCGACGCGTAACCCTGCCGCGCGACTACAACAGACGTGTACTTTCAGCATCTACTGGTTCTACTTTCCATCGGTGCTACTGAAAACACAATTCGCATTACCCGCCAGCGTTACCAACAGCCAATACCGTTGTCTTCCGGCACTTCTCGTGAGTGACCCCGGTTTTCGTGGAGAGCCTGGTCTGTGCGTCGATATCAGATGCAAATATAGCAGCGCAAACTGCAGCGACCATATCGAATCACATTCGACGAGAAGTTCAGCCTTGCTCGGCTTCCGCGTCGGGAGGGGCTGCGATAATGGCACCTTTTTTTCTGTTTATCCGTCCAGACTGGCTCGAAGTCGCATCCCAAACCTACACCGCAGTGAGGGGTCCGGTTGAAGTAGTCTCCCCGCACTTCTCTGGAATGGGTATGCACAGCATGCCGTAGTACTCCCTTGGACCCAGAGGCTGGTGTTGAACTTCCAGTACGACCGGAGCAAGCAGCTGGAGTTCGGAGTGATGCACACTCCGATGCGGTGAAATTCTGGAGTCGCACAGCATTCGATATCAGATCGATATCCGTGCACGTGTCACGGTGGACACTGCCCAAATACGGTCGTGTAGTGGAGCACCGCTGTAATTCTGCTGCGTCGCGTCTTCCACTTCTGGACAGTACTGGCATCTTGAGCTGCCAGCAGACCTTAACGTCGAGGACGCCACATCATTCAGGAGGCCGTTCAGGAAGAACCTTCGAACTGATCCTGGAGCTTTCATGATTAGGAGCCCCACAAATCATATCGGAACCTGCTTCTGTCCTCGCCCGCAATATTTATCGTCTCCATTCACATTGTTCAAGGTCATCATAGGATCATGCTCTACAACAAGAGAGCACACATAATGCAAAGGAAACAGAACCAAGTGTAAAGGTAATGTGGTGTTGGTGCAGGCTAATCCGCTGTTCAAGGTAGCTAGGCTGCCCTAACAGCCTTATGGGTGTTCCTGAACGACTCGACATCACCCAGCACTCCCCTGGCTCGGCCTCTCTGCATGATCCGACCTGCAGGCTTCCCGACACACATGCATACTGACTTTACTGGACCCTTCGTGTACCTACGGCATCGATCGCGCACGAATTGCCTGATGAAGGTTATTGTAACCCGAGGAAAGCACTCGGGTACTCGGGTTGCGCTTTGGTCCGACCCTACGTTCTTCTGCCAGCTCGCACGACGACGCACTAACGCATCTCGCCTTCGCAATAGGGTCCACATGTGAGAACATTATCCGGTTTCGAGAAAGAGCCTGGTTGACGTCCTCACAAGCCGCAATGAGACAAAACTGTCCTGTATCCAAGGCCTTCAGACTAGAGGCATCTAGGAGTCTCTACTCACTTCCGTCATCAGAAAACTGTTCCCCTACGCCAAAGAGCGGCCAAATTCCGGAGCATGAAGATACCTGGCCGCCCCAGGAATTACGAATATTCGCTCATCATGGCCCCATAAGCGTGCAAGACTGCCAATGCTGGAAGACGGGTACCGTTCGAAGTGAGCTCGTGCAGTGGCATTGAACTGCGATCCTGTAGGGCGTACTGAGCGATTATAACGGCGGATCTCGGAGAGTCCACGCGAGACTTTTGATGCTCCAAACGAACCTGCAGGGCGTTGAGGGAGACCTTCCGACGTCGATGTTGCTGAAGAGCATGAGCCGTCGATCCGAATTCAGGACAATGGGCTGATTCCTGGCCTTGTCCATACCGCTGGAACTTCGGAAACGAGTATGCCGGGGCGCGGGCCAGTGATTCAGACCTCCCGTGAACGCAGCAGTATAGGAACATACCAACAGGTACCTGAGGAAGTACAACTCTCTCTCCAAGGCTTGGGGATGTTGGACGGGATTTCGGCACATTCGGATGCAGTGTTCAAACGATGTTGAAGCTCCAACATGATCAAGTAAACAAGAGGAGGATTCCAACAATCGCCCCGGGGTACCAACTGCTTCAGAACCGAACACTATGTTACTGTCCCTTCGTACCACGGCCCCGATGACATAGGGCACGGCCTAGATGATTTCTCCGCTCGTGAAATCAGTATGGACAACGGTTGAGGCGCACGCGGCAGACACAGTCGGGCTGTGATTGGTCAGCGCTGCAGCTGGAACGAGTCGCAGTCCTACGAAGCTGCACGATCACTGAGTCCGGAACCGCTGACTGCAGAATTGGAAGCGTCATGGAGTTTGGGAGCGCGAGCTTGACACAGGTCGTAGATTTGAGGCTGCTTGGCTTTCGTTTAATCACCCCTGCGTCGTTACTTTTCGGACTAGCGTCGCCTCTGACACTGCTGCTTCGAAACCTCACTTGTCAGAGCTTACCTCCACCTCCTGCCTCCCTTCAGACGTTGTCCGTTTCCAGCGTCAAACACAATGCCTTGGACAATTTGCCGTCCGCCGGTCTGCCGTCTTAGCCAGAGGGCGATACAGTGACGCTCCGGTTTCCGCGCTGTGCAGACTCCCCTCCACGAAATCCTGCCAGGGTCGTGAGACAAGCCGACCTTCATCGCGAGTTTCAGTAGGGGAGCCTCCTCCCCAGCCGCCTGCGTGTTGCCCTGCGTGCCGGGAGCCGCCAAGTAACTTAAAAGACTATGCATTTCGTTTTATCAGTCGCCGTTTTCCACCCATCTTCGTTCGCATCTCTTCCGTGGTAGGGTTCCGTCTCTTCATTGAGGGTTACATTCCTTTCTTCTTCCTTCCTCTCTACCTTTTCTTCGCCCAGGCTACGTTGAACGTGTCTGCTTTATCCGTCTTAATCACCGCAAGTCGGCGTCCATTCTTTTAGGTCTTGAAGACAGCAGCCATGCGTTCCTCAACTATCTTCTCTCTGCTGCTTGCAGCTGGCCTTGCACAGGCACAATTTGGAGGATTCGGAGGAGGAAACAACAACAACAACGGCGGCAACAACGGAGGCAATAACGGAGGTAACAATGGTGGTAACAACGACGGTAACAACGGCGGCAACAATGGTGGCAACAACGGTGGTAATAACAACGGGGGTGACAACGGCGGTAACAACGGCGGGAACAACAACGATGGCGGGAACAACAACGGTGGTGGTGGTCAGAACAACAATCTGTGCCTCGATCCAGCCAACGTCCAGTCGGCCAGTGCCTCAGACGGTCTCGATGAAGGATCCGCAGAGGCAAACCAAGCTGCTTCCGCAACGTGAGTTGGACCACCCAAACCCCGTTCCATTATTGACAGTCCCCAGTGACGGAGCCAACTTCATCAACGTCTGCTCCGGCAAGACCATCATGAACGGCCTCCAAATCAGCGAGGGCTCCTGCAACGGCATCCGTAAGTCTCCCCACTCTCCACGTCCCCTCTCTCACTCACCCTTTCCCAGCAATGGGAGACATCCCCAGCGTCAACCAAATGGTCTCCGCCGTCATCACGAGCCCAGCCAACGGCGAAAACCTCCAAGAAAACACGGCCATCACCTTCGCCGTCCGCATCGCCAACCTGCAAGCCGGCTCCTTCACAAACCCAGACAACACGTACTACTCTGCTCCCCAAGGTCTTGTCGGCGGCCAGGTCCAAGGCCACACGCATTTCTCCGTCCAGGATACCGGCGCCGATGACAAGCCTCAGCAGCCGCTCGACGCCCAGACTTTTGTGTTCTTCAAGGGTGTTAACAATCAAGCCAATGGCCAGGGAGAGCTGACGGCTACGCTTGAGGAGGGCCTTGCCGCGGGAAACTATAGGGTTTGCACGATTACGTCGGCCGCGAATCATCAGCCGGTTGTTATGCCTATTGCGCAGCGTGGACCCCAGGATGACTGCGTGAGGTTCTCGGTTGGTGGCGCTGGTGGTGGGAACAACGGTGGTGATCAGGGTGGTAACAACGGCGGACAAGATGGAGGCAATGGTGGCCAAGACGGCGGCAATGGTGGCCAGGATGGTGGCAACGGTGGTCAAGACGGCGGCAACGGAGGTCAAGATGGCGGCAACGGAGGCCAGGATGGCGGCAACGCTGGTCAAGATGGCGGTAACGCTGGACAAGACGGCGGCAATGGAGGCCAGGACGGAGGTGCTGGCGGTGATCAGGGTCAAGGTCAAGATGGTGCCAATGGAGGCCAAGATGGTGCCAACGGCGGACAAGACGGAGCCAACGGCGGTGATCAAGGTCAAGGTCAGGACGGCGCCAACGGTGGACAAGACCCTGCTGCCGGTGGTGACCAAGCTGGACAAGACCCCGCTGCCGGTGGTGACCAAGCTGGACAAGACCCTGCCGCCGGTGGTGACCAACCTGCACAAGACCCTGCTGCTGGCGATGGTCAGAACGGCGGCCAGAACGGCGGCCAGAACGGCGGCCAGAACGGTGGTCAGAACGGCGGCGGCTTCGGCGGCGGTCAATTCGGCGGCGGTCGCTTCGGTGGTCGTCGCGGACGTGGACGTGGCAGGTTCGGCAAGAAGAAGTTTGCCGCGCGGGCGTTTGTTGCGTAAGTGGTAAAGACCTGTATGGGGTTCAAGAGGGACTGGTGGAGAGCTAGTGAAGGGTGGATATGGCGAGGCATGAAGTGTGGTAATGGCTTTTGTCGTTGTTGTTTGTTGCTGTTGTTGCTGCCGCTGCTGGAGGAAGATCACGATAGACACAGTTTTTTTACATCAACATTCATCATCATAGGAAGGGAGGAAGGAAGGGGATTGTGTATTTGCTTGTTCGTATGTGCTCTATGGAGCGGGCCTCTAGGTGTATAACTATGATTGTGTTTTGCATTTATGTTGTAGTGTATTGTTGAAAATCGAATCTGCCTCGCGAGTTCTGGTTCTCGGTGATGGAATGAGTGGCGAAGTGTGCAGGGGAAGCGGGATTTGCGGATCGATAGTTTGATGCGGAGTCTGTCGCGGAGTGCGTGCATGAGGGCTCGTGTGTGAGGAGTGTCGGATTGCGGAGGCCGGATTCATGCACAGAAAATGAAACGGGGGTGTGTCTCAGGGGGTATCCGGGCTTGAGTATCCGAGATTGGGGGTACGGGTGCTCGTGAAGTGTGGGATTTAGTGTAGGAGAGGGTCTGATATGGGGTTGAAATGTGAGTGTGGTTGCCAACGGCACTGCCTTCTCCTTAGCTGTGCTTCAAAATCCCATCCAAATTGAGACTCCAGTTGTCCGTAGGAATAAGCGGCTGTTCCCAAGATAGCGCTTCTTTCAGATGGCCCTGCTTGATATTGTCGAGATGAGCCGATGGAGCGTTTTCGATCACTGTTCTCAGTATCTCATCCATGTCCAAGGAGGCAGCCGCACTTCCAGTCACGTCCACACGTAGTGCTTCAGCTGGCAGCCTTGTGCCACCCTCAACGTCGGCCCAATATAGCGGTTCAACCAATGTTGGCGGTCCGAATGTAACCGGCGCGTTTCGCTGATTCGACAGTCTCTCGAGCAGCTTCTCCCAATCCCACGGAAGCCATAATCTGCATTTCTGCACCTTCCATTTCCCATTTTTCGATATCTTGACAAAGAAAGCGCACCTGTCGGGAGGAGCGTCCATGTAGGAATCAGTCCACGTATTCGCGAAGAAGATATTGGCTTCTTTCAGAGTCTCACCGCGTTGCTCTAGTACCTTTTCCAACCCGGCTTTGACGCAGTCTGTAGCATCGGATCGAAATGGGTTGCATCGTAGTTGGGCATGGTATGCGTGTGTAACGACGGTCTTGCACGACTGGCCACAGAAGCCCGCGTAACTGCCGCCGCCGCCGCAATTGATAACCAGTGATTTGATGTTTGGGAGGCTGATCGGAAGGAAGTCGTTGGTGCAGGGGTCGCCGGTGCCGAAGATCGAGCCGCACAGCATTCTGAGCCGGAGCCGCACATGCTCCATGCGAGGAAGCAGGTCACGGAGGACGTCGCAGACATGTGGTTTACCTCCGACGAGGAAATGCGCGTCGTGGTTCGAGTCTAGTTCGAGATTCGTGCAACTCGCTGGCAACGCTGGTAGAAGCTCCGTAATGATTACTTGAGGAAGAGGCGTTGAGTTGTTCGTGAAGACGAGGCTGAAAGTAGAGAGCTTTTCGAGCTTTCGCACGATTGCCACGAGTTTTTCGAACCAGGTAGGGGTTTGGGCGCAGTGCTTGCCACAGAGGTCCTCGTGGTTGATTCGAAGTGTCAGAGATTGGACGAGTCTGCCGTATTCCTGGACTTTGAAGGAACTGGTAAATAGGCCCATTGTGTTGTCTGTGAGGACGACGTTGGCATAGAGGATCTCGAGCCCGACTTGGTGCCATTGCCTGTTAACGTGCGCGAAGGCGGGGAGATCTTTTCGGCTCTGTGGACTGCCCGTTAGGTGTGCGGCTATCTTTACCAAGATTTCGTTCGGAAGATGCGGTGCTGGCATGATTGGAAAGCAGGTCTGCAATGAAGATGAGAGAAGAAGCAGAAAAATGTGCTCGGCGGGACGCAGGCTTGACACTGTACATATGCTCGGAGCGTAGACTTCACTGACCAGGCATTCATCAGTCGTACAGATGTTGAGGCGCAGCGCCTGTTTGGTTGTGGACCTATCAACCTGCCGTTTACTTCCGGTCCGTTTCACAGATTAGCTCAGGCGTCATCCTTCGCAGGTGGAATCGACTGGTCTTCTATCATCGCCTCTTTAGGGTTGAATGTTGAAATGGTGGGGTCAACACAGCACATGACCGCAGACCACGGTTTGCCTATTCGAGCTAGCGCTTGCTACCCGACCCGCCTAGGGCGACTTCCTGATGAATAGTAATATACGACCTCAACGACATGAGTTCTTGAAGTTGCGTCCACAATGACCCTACCATCTAGCAACCGCATACACACTCGCGATGAATTCCTTCTTGACTCTGAGACTTCACATGTCCTATATTAAACACGCCTCGGGAGCCAAGAGGTGTGGGGAAGTGGATCTTAGCTCCAACCTTTAAACCAACCTCGACTGTTCGCATCATACCCGGCAACCCGATACACTCTTTTTATAGCGGCGGAAGGATTGCTGCCTTCAGCGGAGACCATGGCAACATTCATTCCTGGCCTACGCGGTCCCATTCTCCCACCACAGGGCGCTGTCAATATTCTTCTCGTCTCGCTACCTCTTCTCATCCTATCTGAGACGAAATCCATCTGGACTGGCCACCTGGTGCTTAAGACGCTCTCTTCCTTTGCATTCCTGTATGGTCCACTGAAACTGAATGCACACTCCTATTCGGGCTTCATCGACTGGTCTCGATATGACACGCTCATCACCGCCGGACTGATGGCAAGCTTGATCGGTGACATATGCCTCGTTCCGGCACCCTCGACATACCACAAACCAACACCGAAGGGCGTACAGCGCGAACCGACAGCTTCCTTCAAACTCGGCGTTTTGGCTTTCGCTGGCGCACATGTCGCATACATCGCTGCGTTCCTGAAGCACACGACCTCCATTTCCTGGCCCATCTTCATCGGCACGTTCGCTGGAAACATGATGCTCGCAAAGGCCCTTGGAGTCATCTATCCCCCTTCAGTGAAAGGCAATGTTGGCAACCTCATGAATCTCGATATCAGAGGCGAGATGCGTCCGCTCGTCACGGGTTATGCTGGCATCATATCCGGAATGCTGGCTGCGGCTGCAAGTACCGTCGCGCCTGCTGCTACCTGGCCATGGCAACGGATTGTGGGTGCTGCTATGTTCGTTCTCAGCGACATGTTCGTCGCGAAGGACGCATTTGGAGCGAAAGAGACGGATGCGCAGGGTGTCTACACCGGGAGGCCGAATAGATGGTATAAATTAGCTGCCGGCTGGGGGTTGTACTTTTGGGGCCAGATGGTCCTGGCAGGGACCGTTTATTGACAGGCCAAGAGTCGGGTTCGGCTTTCGATTGTCCTAAGAAAAATGTCAAGACGGGAATTGCGTACGGGAAGGGGTCCCCAATTCACCCGCTTTGTATCTTGACTTCCTCGAACTTTATTGCAAACCATCACGACGTCAAAGCTTCTTTTTTGCGACTACATGCAGCAAGCGGCAAGAATCGGCGGCTTGTTTATGGAATTCATTACTTATATTATTCTTGACTCCCACATGCTTTAGGTGGAAGTGAACTGTTCAGAGAGAGGACTGGAAGAATGATCAAGGAAGAGGAGAAAATTTCTTGCAACACATCTACATGCTGGATGCCAACGGTGAAAATTTCAGCAATCAACCGAGAGTCCAAACTGAAGCCAGCCCTACCGATACGACCTAGGTGTGGTTTGACAACATACTAGTGGGACTTGTCGGCTGGTGTGTAACAATCCCTCTCATTTGGAGATATCCTTCTATTGGTGAACAAGGGCATGAGTTGTCTACGGCTGCTTACGTGCAAATTCTAGTGTAAGTTGGAGGATTCTGGTCTGGCACAGCATAAGTATGCGTGCACGGCTCGTCGAAAATGGTCAGTGGCACTCCGCAGAACGATGTCACAATGCTTCTTCTACTTGCTCTATTGTTCATCTATGCTCTTGCGCATGCAGCTGCAATGCCTAAAAAGGGCTGTTGCAAATTGCCCTCACAACAGGTAGCATGGTAAGCTAGAAGAAAGCATCACCTTCCAATCCACTGACTAGCATGTCAAAGGCACACGCTGAAGGATAAAGAGAAGACGGCCTACTTGAAAGCCACCCAGTGCCTCTTCAAATCACCGGCAAAGACCAAGACCCCGGTGTAAAATCAGCATGGGACGACCTGGTGTCCATGCATCAACTGCACGCACTCCAAATCCACAGCACCGGCACCTTCCTTCCATACTACCGTTACTTCCTTCACGTACACAAGACCCTGATCCGCAAAGAGTGTGGTTACAAAGGTCGCAAGGCGTGAGTACTCCCTAGAACCCTTGTCCCTGGGCAACCTAGCAATCACGCAACTCCTCGCGCCTCACCGACATCAGCGGCCCCAACGCGCAAGACCCAGCGATCGGGTTCATCGAGGTAGACGGCGACCAGGAAGCAAGAACCAGCTGTGGGGACAGCCGAGCGAGGAGATGTGGGCGTTGATGCCGGATGAGCAGAACGGTGATGGTGGTCCCGACACGACGCTGAATCATGTACTGATTAGCTTTGAAGTGCTACCGAATGCGACTATCAGGGATATCATGGATACCAAGGGTGGGTATCTTTGTTATCAGTACGTGTAGGGAGGGAGTGTGTACGAGGATGCAACCCTCATCAAGTAGCACAAACCTCAAATCTACCTTAAGGGTCCCCTTAACTGATCAGTGATGGAGGCGTAACAAGTGAGAGGTGCCAAGGATCAAGAATGAAGTGTAACCACGAGGATGGAAGGTAAAATGAGAGACAAGACTCGGGGGACGTATAATATGGCGTCCATGAGTGCGAGCGTTAGGCGTCCCGCATGCAATGTCCAAGGAACGTGTGCACTATGCTCTCACCCAACAGGGTAGACATGCCTATGCGTCCAACACCCGAATATGAACAATTGGAATCTAAATACTGGAGTGGAGGATTGGGTATCTGGATGAAAGAAAAGGGAAAAATGCAAGGAATCACTTCAGCGCCGAAAGTGGCTTCCCACTGAAGGAGAAGGTGCACATACCGTGCACATGTATGCAACTTGAACCCTGAACCTCACGAGGGCATTTCGAATCAGATGACTTCGCTCCGCTCCCAGCCAGTGGGTTTCTGAAAGGCGAGATCTTTGCTTGGGTGAGGTTTGTCGTCTTTGTACTCGCTCACGTAAGGATTCGGGTCCTGGTCTATGTGAGCTTGAAAGGTAGATTTACATAATGAAAGAACGGACCTCTTTCTGGTCCAAGTTCCCCAATGTATGGTTCTAATCTCATAGTAAGCATTGCTCTTTGACGTCTCGCTTCAAGTACTGACCGTCTCACGATGTTTTGATTCGTCAGCCCTTACTGATGTTGGGTCAGTCCATCATCTTCTACACAGCCATGACTTTACTCACTGTAAAGTAGCAGATCTCGCATAGTGCGCTTCCCCACAGGCATCTTCCAATAATCAACCGCAATCTGCGGTGCCTGAAGCTTCTCCCACTCGGGCAGGCGGCCTACTTCAAGGTCTTGGATCTGTCGCGTATAGGTGATGACAGCCTCTTCCTCCAGATAGCCAACAAAGCGATGGACGGTTCTAGGACTCAGAAGGTACGCGAGAAACATTGCGTTGCACATAACGCCTGTAAAAAGTCAACTTTAATGCGTTCGAGTGATGCAGGGTACTCACCTTGAGCGCCTAGCACCATCAACCGCATGAATAAACCAGGTTCCATCATCTTGAGGAATACCAGGAGGTGCATTCGTTCGTTGTAGCTTTCTTCCAGAAGAGTTTCGATCCTGGTTCTATCAGCATCTACACTGGCTTCCGGTCGTGCATCTTACCATCCGTTGTCTCTCTTCATCCGGCGCATGCTATGCAGATGTCTGAGCATGCCTGCGACCATTCCAGGCACTCCAGCGACGCTCTCAAGGAAGACATTGCGTCTCAGGTACTGATATGCAGTCATTGGTTGGTGATGCTTGTATCCAGTCGCAAGGTCAAGTCTACCAAACATCAGCATGTCGCAATCATAGATCAAGTAATGTGACAGACCCCCAGCGCATCACTCGTACAGCAATCAGCGCGACCTTGTCGGACCACGTTTTCGCGTCTCGATGAGCGATTACTACAGCGCGCATTTGTTCTTCTGTGTAGACTGGAGTTGTTAGTAAATGCAACGATAAATATCAGCAAATGCTTACTGGGATGTGGCCATGCTGCAGGCGTTCTTCTGACTTTCTCGGTTTCGTTTTCGGGGAAGAATTCTCGAGGCAGGCTTTGATTGGATGTCACTGAAAATTGTCGGACACTGGACAGAGGCAGCTTGTGGTAGCCGACAACCAGTGGCCGAAGCCTGACAGTCGTTGGGACGGCGCGAGCATTGAGGAGTCCCGATTTGAAGAAAATGGAAGATGCGCCCTTGGGCGTGATGGAGGTGATTAGGACTGTCATTCAGGGATATGACGAGGGAGAATGGCAGGAGGGCAAAAGAGGCGATTGACTTGATAGGGTTGAAAAGTGTAACTGTGAGTCGTGATGATGAAGAGATTGGAGGTGGCCACGGACGGGGCGCGAGAATATAAGCTCAAAGAAACGTTAGCCATGACGACAACAAGTGTTCTATTTTCACACAGCTGAGGCGGTACAGCCGCAGTCAGCGATCCACAGCTTCTAGAAACACTGTTGAGCAACAGGATAATCCATCCAGCCAGATTGTATTGCTCAGCTTGAGCACGCGCCGCATCAAAGGCTGCGGAATCCTCGCTTCAGATTGGCTGCGTAGCCGGTGAAAGGAGTCAAGAAATAGTCCGAGAGGCGGTGTTGCAAGAATGCGATGCTACGTTAAGGAAGATTCCGGCCCGGCTTATTCTCGTGCACGTGACTTCTGGGATCACAGCTCGAAATCCGCGAATGTACACGCCTTTGTTCAGACCCCAGTCGCCACCTCCTATGCGGTGCGAAACGCAGTCAACGTGATACGTCGAAGCTTTTCTCGTCGGACTGCGTTGCTATCTCGCAGTGTTCGACGTTCGAGACGCTCGCTGCCGACGGGCCGGACTTGATGTGCTGGATGAACTTCTGAACAGCCTCTTCACTTCCCTGAGCTTCGCCTTGTACCTGTCGGTGCCATGAGCGAAAATCTACAGTCGCTGGGCTTTTAGTGTCTCACAGAGCCATCTGAGGCGTTGGAGACGAATCCAGTCACGCCTACATTCTTTGCCTGCTTTTGTGTGAAGGACCTTGGCCGCTACTTAGTCGGGCTCCTCCATATGGCTTTAGTCCTGCATACCTAAAGTTGACACCTGTTCATGTTACTTCTGGGCCCAGCGATAATGATAGGGGGTAGGTACTTACCCTGGACATCTCCGTCCACCTTGAATGAAATCTACGCAATGGCGTTAGCTGGCCCGAACACGAGCACTATAGAGTAGCGTACTCGTTTTGTGGACATGACGGCGGAGGACCTGAAGTATCTGGTGAAGGTGGACGATGATGCTCGGGCGGTTTTGGGTGATAGAAGAAGACGCTTCATATGAGGTTGACAATTTAGCTGTGTTGGAGTGTTGAAGCTCTATGAGCGTCTTCAAGATGCACGTCATCGGACAAGGAGCCTGCCCTATACAATGCGCTATGCCTTTTCCGTTTAGGGCGTCGTCCAGGGTCTGATTTGGTGTCTGAAACAGCGAGCCGACTTAATCAACGGCGCTAGCCACTTCGTCTCCGCCGTTGCTAGGGGTCCCTCTTCCACACCACACCATCCCCCACGACTCCTATTCACCCTTTCCTCGCACTCCGACTACTCCAAAGCTGTCCTCGAGCTCGAGCATGCTCCCGTCAGAGCAGACACCCTCCGCCGCCACATGAACCCGCAAACTACGCCTGCCCACTCATCTCCCCCGCTCTGCTATCACGGACCCACCATAGCTTCCGAAATCCGCTGCTCTTCTTCTTGACCGCGCCTTCGAAACCTCCACACTCATACACGTGCGAGCCCACTGCCATGTCAACCGACGCGACTACTATGCCTTCCGCGCCCGAGCGATCAGGGTCCCCGGAGCCCTGGGTATCTCCGTCCCTCGCACTGAACGCGATCCCGCCGCTGGACCGGTCCGTGTCGACCGCCTCTTCCGTGTCTTCGGTTTCCGGCAGATCCGTTGGCTCAAGGCTGTCAGACAGCGGCATTCCGAGAAGGCGGGGCTACATGCGTCCCGAGGGAACTCAGTTCTCGCAGTCAGCGAAGAATAGGGACAGCGTCATGAACCTCGGCACCATAGCACATTTGCAGTACTACTTTGCACGGACGGGCCTGCTGGACACTGCGACCGGCAGGGTGGCTACGTCGCGAAAGAGTGGGTCACGCACACCCAGCGGCAGTGAGCGTCCGCTGTCAGGCATCGAGGGAGACATGGCATCGCTTGCTCTCTCTCCCGTTTTCCCCGCTGCTGATCAACTGGGCGACGGCCTGGTCGAGTCACCACTCGATGATGCGGGCTCCATATTCTGGGACGACCAGGAGCCCATGCTTCCCCCCACAGTCAGCACGTACAAGAACAACCCAGTCTATGTGCCGCCTCCCCCACCCATGGCGGTTTTACGGCGCGAGCTGCGCGAATCGCTCGAGGAGGCATCAAAACATCTGCGCGAGCTCGAGAAAGGTTTCGTTGAACAGGGAATAGGAGGTATGAGCCCTGGGGGTTCAAGACATAGAGCCAGCTCGACGGCGACCCGTCACTCGGCTGAGGCACCAGGCTGGCACGAGATCCAGGGCCTGAATCTCTTGGATGTCACGACACTGGCCATCAAAGCAGCCAAGAACTACTACACAGCTCATGAGAACGCCCAGCGGCTCTACGCAATAAAATCAGAGCGAGAGATCCGAAAGGAGCTGTACGAAGTGCTTGAAATGCTGAAGCGACTGGCGATACGTAACTTCGCCAGTGGAGTGCAGCCATACGAGGTTTCCCATCTGAGGAAGTGGATCAAGAACATCGAAAACCTGCTGGATACGGAAGAGGAGACGGAGGCGCAGGAGAAAGAAGAGAGACGAAAGTGGGCGTGGAGCGATGGCGACTGGACAGGTCAGGAGAGGGAGCGCGAGCTGCTTTTCCTGCGCACATTCGACCCCGAGCTGCCAGCTTGGACCGAGCCCAGCGAGGAGGATGTGCCAACGCCTTTCTTGAAGGAGCTGCAGAATGGATTGCGGCTGGTGCGTCTCCATAACGCGCTTGTCAGGAAGTCTCGGCGGCACTTTGAGGAGATCAAACAATACCATACCGACACTGCCAAACCGTACCGGTGCGCCGAGAACCTGCGGTTTTGGGCCAAAGCAGCAGAGCTGCGGTGGGACATCAAGCTGGGTCTCGATGTCATGGGTGTTGTCAATGGGGCCGACAGTGCAGCATGGCTGAAGTTTGATGCTGCGATTCTGCAGTGGTGCCGGGGTGTGCGAGAAGAGCTGACGTCTGAGTGGAAGGAGGAGACGTCGCAAGCGCAGACGCCGACACTGAGGATCGACGCCAACTACGGGACGTCTTAGGCGTTGATGTGGAGGAGAAGGATAGATGCTGTTGACATCTGGAGGTGGCTTCTGCGAGCACGTGATGATTGAGATACCCCTTTACCTATATTCGACGCTGCCGCTGGCTGGGCTCTACTGTGGATATGCATTCCCAGCGCGGCGGCAATTAAAGCATTGCACATTTGATTTGCGGATAGCCGTAAATAGGGATAATGAGGCCGGGACCAGGCGGCCATTTTGGAAGATGAAGCCGTAATCTCCTCTCAAACGTGCACAGCCGGCGCTCGGGCACAGCGCGTGTGAGTGTCCTCTTCAGAGAGACATCGGAGTCTTCTGCTGTTGTGTCTTGAGAGGGTTTCCTGTAAAACTCTGATATGGTTTGTTTTTGTTGTGATGTTTGTGGAGTGACGTTGGCTTGATGGCACAAAACAACACGCTTTTCGGTTTTGCGCGACCTGACTGGCTGGAGAGACACGTCCACGTCGCGCACTAGTAACAACCCTTGGAAGCTCCACCCCCAGACAACCCAAGGCCAACCACCACCTCCACTCAGACCACACTCTGCTAGAATTTACTCGTTCTCACACACATACAGTCGTCCTTTTTGCACCGTCTCGAGAATGATGCCATGAACAGCCCTGCTGCGACCGAACTGCCGCCCGCTGCTGTCCCAACTACTGCCACCTGCGCCCCTGCCTCGCCCGATGAGCCTGCGCCGGCAGCCTTCCCCTCCCGTTCCGCAACCTCGTCCATCCTCAACTCTCCCCAGTCTCCGGCCTCTTCCGTCTCATCCTCAGTCCCCTCGGTCTCGCGCTCTGCATCCGTATCAGCATCAGCGGCCGGCCGCCCGTTCGTGCGCAACGTCTCCCCCGGCCTGCTGGCCCGTATCCAGTTCCTGAACCAGGCACAGGAGAGCACTCGCACACCCTCCACCCAGATTGGACGAATCGCCGAGAGCACCATCCGAGAGCTCGACGACTTCCATCGCGACCGCAGCACCTTCTCCCCCGTCAAGCGGCGTGGCACTGCCTGGTCTGGCGCACCAAGTCAACCCTCCACCCCGCTGGTGCCTCAGTTGACTGGCGAGAGCGTGCCCGCCTTGGTAATGGACCAGAGCCCCAGCCCGATGACTGCTGTGGACAGCAACCGGAGCAGCTTTGTGAGCACCAGCGACCGCGTGCTGCCTTCCGACTCGGAGGAGGACACCCACAAGTACCGCCTCCCCGACTGCACCGAGACCAAGATCCTCAGCGGGCCAGATAAGAGCATAGTTCAAACACCAGACACAGAGACGACCCGAGCACCAACCCCGCCGCCCAAAGATACCCCTCCTGTTCAGTCTATGCCCGTGTCGGTGCTCGACGATGCCGACAACATCGATGTAGCAGACTATTTCCATCGCCGCCAATTCTTGCGCAACTCGCGTGCCAACTCCGTCTACACACTCTCTAGGGCCAGCTTCACCAACCAAATACAACAACTCACCTCGATTGCTCTGCCCCCTGCCGCTTCGTTGTCCTCGAGCATATCCGCCATTCCCACGTCAATTGCAGCTGCTCGCGCATTGCATGATGCCGCCAACCAAATCAAGATGTGGATGTACAAAGCCACCGAGGTACTAAGCTCCCTAGATGCCGAGGACGATGTCCAGTGGGCTGCCGAAGCGGGACGCGAGGGGTTGGCCGAGGTGGATGCTGCCATTGGCAAATTCGAGGGCTTGGTCAACGTATACATCACTGCCATCGAAGACCTCCAGTGCAGACCCGACATTGCCGCTTTACCGCCGAATGACCTCACAAGACTCGTGACACAGATGGAAGAGGTACTCAATGAATGGAAGCGCATCAAGCAAAGCTTAAAGGCGATAAAGGGCCAAGTGGAGCTTGCCATGGAATGGGAAGAGCTGTGGAATATTGTGCTGGGCGAGATTGGTCAAGAAGTTGAGAGTCTCAGTAGGCATGTCTTTGAGATGGAGGAGCGCCGCCATCGTGCCATAACCGAGTCGGTCGCTGAATCGGCCGACAAGTTCGACATTGCCGATTTGGAGAACATGGTAGAAGATACCCCCCGGCCGACACCACGGAATCAGAACAACCGCTTCAGTCTGTCTGTCGCTCCTCCGCTGGCATCCCCCATCTCGCCCATTCCTCAGATCGAGAAGGAGAACTCAAATCTGCTTGCACTGTTTGCCAAGCTGCAGCCACTACGTGCCTCTCTTGATTTCCTTCCCATGCGCCTATCTTCGTTCCATCTCCGGGCTAGTAAGGTCTTCCCCTCAGCATGCGACGAGCTCATGCGCCGCAAAGATGTCCTGGAGAAACAAGAAAAGAAGCTGGAGGCGGACGCCGACGCATTGAGGGAAGAGCTCGGAGAAGACAAATGGGTTCACAGCTTCCGCCAGGCCGGTGGTAAGGCGGTTGCCATGTATAACTCCTTGATGAAGAGCATACAGCGACTGCAGCAGGCGATCGACGAGAACGACGAGGAGAAGCTTGGGTCGCGTATCTCTACATACAAGGACAAGAAGGAGCACTATCCCCCATCCATGAAACGCGTGCTCGAACTGATCGATATCGAGATGAAGAACCGCTCCACGGTCAATGGGGAGATCCTCAGGATCCAACAGGATGTGAGGCAAAAGGTCGCAGACCTTGAGCGCGAGACTGCAGATATGGACGCCGTTGTGGAGGAGCTCACCTCATCTAGGAAATTGCGAGACTCCGTTTCCACTGTGCTCTCCGTTCGGACCGAGCAATCCCTGGCCGGCTCTGTGCTGGATACTCCAAGCAGTTCGCCGGCCTCGTCCGTTATTCTTACCAGTCGCAGAAGCAGTGAGTACGGCAGATCGACACCCGCCAGCTCACGGTCTTCCCTCCCGGCGAACCGGCGCTATTCCAGCCTGCCCACTACGTCTGGGGTGCCCCGAAAGCCTGTTTCTAGCACACGTCGGGACGGATCCTCGTCCATATCGCCATCTCGGGCAACATCTGCCACGCCTACAAACCTCCCTCGACCGGGATCCTCTGCTACGACGGCTTCGGGTAAGCCACGCTGGAACACCAGCACAAAATTGGGTGACACTGTTGTCGGCCACAATTTCAAGCCACTGTCTCTGACGACCCCTTCGCCTTACCAAAAGCCTTCCGGTCCCTCGCATCGCTCTCTGAGAAGTGTCTCGAGCCACTCAGGAATCCCTGTCCGCAGTCCCCTGCGACACACCTCCGCCGTATCCCCGCCTTCGCAAGCAAGACCTGCATCCACTACTCCGGCTCAACAGACCATCAGGAGGCGTCCCGGGCTCAGTTCCCTCCAATCTCCTACTACACCAGTCAGATCAGCGCCTGCACCGCAGACTACCCCGCGATCTTCCTCCCGACTGTCGAACGGGACACCTCCGTCAATCCGGCGTGCCATGCTCGACGCTGAAGATGGCGATACCACGGCTGGAGAGGAAAGCCCCATTGCTAGCCGCCAAGCGCGACCGGCTAGTTCGATGAATAGCCGCCGTTCAAGCCTGCTCCCGATGCCTAAACAGCGGACTGTCAGTGGTTCAGGATTGGCCAACCTCGTCGGTGCCACTCCCGGACGCAGCAGCAGCAGGCTTGGCAGTATTGATGAAGCGCGAATCGGCAGACTGAGTATTGATGGGCGGTCTAGTCGTGTAGGCGGACGCAAGTCTGCGCTTGGGCAGACGCCAGGGGATGAGCGGCCGAGGTGGAAGTAGGCTCTCTCTATGTTTCGTCCTTACAGTGGTCTTTTTGTCCCGGACGAAAAAGGTGACGCATGCGAGACTTGGTATTTTTACCTGCGTACGCGATGAATCATTGAGCGTTGTGTTGTCTGCGTGTCTACCTTGAACCCTGTTATCTGTATTCTTCGCATCGTGGCGTTTGGAAGCGGATTGATATCTTATACCCCCTCGGTACTCTTTGGCGTCTTTGGTCCGTTTTTTTTACACTGTCTGACGTTGTACGTGGTGACTTCTGGTGTTGCGGATCGGGGGTGAGAGGTTGGTGGGAAGATGGAGGAGGTGCAAATGCTGTGTGCTAGAATTGCTTAGCAATATAGCTGTGGAATGATGAAGTTATATAACCCGTCACCCACCTACCTTCCCTCATTTACGGTTTTTTTCCAGCTAGAGCAACCGACCTTTCGTGAAAGAAAACACATTTACAAATCTGAAGACGAACAACAGTGGGTTTTCAACAACCGACAAGATAAGCCACTATATTTCTGAGCTCCCAGCATCCCTATATCCATATTCCTACAACACCCCGCCGCATAATCAAACCGAGCAATTTCAGTCAGTAACAGTCCACAATCCGCACCCAACCAGAACAGCGTAAATATTATCCAATCCATCCCCCATCCGTCCCATTACCACCTACAACCCTTTGTCCTCCTTAAAAACCCGCCCAACCCACTCACCCAAAAGACCCAGGACACCCTCCACCTTCTCTAGGCGAACCCACCCCTTCCCCCGTCTGCCCACTCGCTCTCATTTCCCTCCTAAGAAAACTCCGTAGTAAATGTCATTCCGGCCGGCGTATCCCACAGCGCCTCCCAGGAAAAGTCAAACGCGTTCGGATCGAAGAACTCGGCGAGGGCGAAACCGTTATCTTCGATGAGTCCCGTGCCGCCGATTGGTGCCACGGCACCCGCGGTTGTCGGTAAGTTGGGGCCCGAGTGTGTAGTGTTTGCTTCGTTCCCGTTTCCAACTCCGTCCCCGTGGGAGTGGCCATGCGAGTCAGGATGAACACGCATATCCCGAATCACCGATGTCGGGAGTTGCTCAGCATCAGTCGCCTGCGCATTCGCATGTTGCATTCCCATCCCCGCAGCCGCAGCGGCATTCGCATCCCTCGTAGCATACGACGCAATCTTCGTAACCGAGTCTTTACAGCGCTCAAGACAGTACTTCGCGATATCCCAATCATAATGATCATGCGCGTGCTGGATATGCGCCATAACAGCTTGCAAGCGTTTAAACTCCGCTTGTCGCACGCCCGCATGCGCGTTCTCCACCGTACACCGCAGACTCACCATCACGGCGTTGACGAGCAGATACGTGGCGTAGGGCAACCAGAAATCCTGGAATTGGGGTTCGCGAAGGGATAACACGAAGTCGAGGAGTGAGGAGGCGGCGGTGCGGACTTCGTCCAGGCGCAGTTTTTCGAGGTTCGTGTCGTTGAGTAGTACGGCGGCGCGGAGCGCCACGCGACTGAGGAGGAGTTTGACGGATAGGAGACAGAAGTATAGGTTACTGGAGCCGGAGCCAGGGGGCAGGGAGTCGAAGTCTGGGAGCGAGGATTCGAGGTCGGTGAGAGAGGTGCGGCGGGCTTCGATTGTGCGGTAGAAGTCTGCCGGGTCGGGTTTGAGGCGGTGGACGAGGGAGAGGATGTCGCCGAGGAGTTCGGTGAGGGCGCACAGGTGCACGAAACACGTTGTTGCGTGTCTGTGGATTGGTGACGCTTTGGCTGGGATCAGGGCGGACACGGAGGGGAGGGGGACGTCGTAGAAGCCTTTGTGGATGTGGGGTGGTGCGCCGTAGGCGATGCTCGACCAGTAGTCGGTTATTAAGACGCCCCACCATATGCGTTTTCGAGACAGCTTTTCGTCTTCCGACATGTCCCATTTGGAGGGATCGCGGTGGAGGCCGAAGGTTTGGGCTAAGGCAACGTTGCGGCCGCAGAGGGTTGCGTTGTTCATGATTGAGACGGAGGGGCGGCCGATTTGATCCAGGACCGCGGAGGAGATGGTGGCGAGGCTGGGAGATAAGAAGTCTTCGAGGACGGCGGAGATGGCTTTGTTCCACAGGTAGTGATGGTCGGGTCGGGGGTGCAGTTTTAGTGTGTCGGAGTCCATCCATTGGAGTGCTCCGTGCCCGTAGATGCAGCACATGAGGTTTTTGGGCACCTGTTCTACGGGGCCGTGGCGTATCAGTGCGCAGGTTTCGTCGTCTAATATGGGTAGATGGGGGTGGATGTATTGGAAGTACAGGTCTATGACTTCTCGCTTGAAGGGCCCCATCAGGTGTTCGATAATCTCCAGTTGCTCCTTGCCTGGTCCGATGCCCGGGTGCAGTCCTGTCCGCTGGCGCGGTACGGAGAGGTAGACAATGGGATTCCGCATATCTCTTGACACGGTCTGGTAAGACTGCGGATCCTCGCCCTCCGAAGTCCGGTGTTGAGAAATATGTCTCTGTAAAATATCCACATCCTCAGCAACGTGTGGTGCAAGCATAATCGACGCAGATGGTGCAGTGCCCGCTTTCTGGAGCGTCCGAGCCGGTAATCCATGGTCTCCAGTAGCAGCATCCCCGCTGGCAACACGGGCACGTTTCGCAGGCCTCCCATCCATGCTGCCGCCATCCGATTTAGGCGATGACTTTGGCGGATCAACGTACTGACACTTCAGACGCCGCTCTCTGCATGACAGGCACGGTTCGCCGGGGATGTCGATATGACATCGGATTTTCCGTGACCGGCACCGGGTACACGCCGGCACCCGGTGGGATCGATAGGGCCGGTTTTGGATGGCGGATGCCGCGTTTGAGGCCATTCACTGTTCCGCTTTTCACCAGGTAATGCTGACTCCCAGTTGTCTTCCGGGATGTCGGACGATGGGGCGTCAAAGGAAGGTTGACGCTAGGCCTGGAGTGGGATGGGCTTCCCGCACAGCTGGGTGGCCTGTGCTTCGTTACAACATCTAGATCTGACCACAGAGTGGAGACGGGTCTCTCAACAGTTGATGGAGGGATCTGGTGCCAGGAGGGCTGCTACTACTGCTTTTTAGTGTTGCAGGTGGATTCTCGCAGCAGTGCCTACCAAATGTAATAGTAGTAAGAGCTTTCGCCGGTGGCAGTATACCATGCCCCTCAAGTGCACCTCTCCTTCTCCCCTCTCACCATCACCATCATTCCCATCATAAATCCCACAACAGCAATGTCCAGCATCACAGTACGAGACAACCCCGAGAACGACACCGTCGAGATCCGTTTCTCAGACGAACCCACAGACGGCCCCTCCGAACCCTACATTCGCTCATACAACAACACCCGAGACAACGCCTTCGGACCTCTCGATGCTTTCGACTGCGAATACATCGTATGCCAGCATCTCTCGTCCCTAGCTCCAATCCCCCCCCTCACCAGTCATCCCTCCTCAACTCACACCCCCCACAGTTCCGCCAAACCTCCCGAGCAGGCCCAGAACTACACCGCCTCGGCTCCATCCTCTGGTGCCACGCCTACCTCCAACTCTGCCCAAAATCATGCTACGTTCTAGAAAACCAATACGGCACCGCTGTCGGCTACATCATCGGCACCTCAGACACTTCGGTCATGGCGCACGTGATGAGGACGGATCTCGTTGACATGTTGTCGGACCGATTCACACAAGTCAAGACTGACGATCCACCGGAGGTGGTCGCCCTCAAAGGATCGATAGTTACGGGAGACTGCAGCATGCTGCTTAGAAAACCAGACTTGCTTGCACAGTATCCCGCCCATCTGCATATCAACTTGCTGCCAGAGTACCGGAAGAAGGGCTGGGGTGCGAAGCTCATGAAGGTTTTTTTGGAGAAGGTGAAGAGGCTTGGGGCTCGCGGCGTTCATCTGGGTATGCATGCCGAGAACACTAATGCCAAACGCTTCTATGAGAGGCTGGGATTCAGACAGTGTGAGGAGGAGCTGGATGGTGGTCTAAGCGGAGAAATGGGCCGGATTAGGAATGCAATATGCATGCTCAAGAAGCTGGACTAGCTCGGTGTCATGAGGAAGACTCCCGAAGAGCGTCGAAGCCACGGAGGAAAGGTATGATATATGTAGTATTCCCATCAAAGCAGGCTACGATTGAATGGATCTCTTTCCTTAACACATGAAGATATGTCTTAGAAGCGGATAGAAAATATATAAGCGCCGATAACATAATATACACTCGCCATGGCCTACAATGATCCAATAGACCCGGCCTCATCTCCACGCTTTCTTCAAGGCTATCACGCACCCAAACTCCTTCGCCTCCTCACCTCAGAGGAACAAAAGCACACCGGGAGAAGTATCCCCTTCACCCCAGCCCCCCTAACACCCGCCCGCCGCCTATCAAAGTAGAGACCAGTAAGAATAGATCCCTACCAGACCTCGAGCAGTCATGAGAAAGCGCCTATATATGCCTCACCCGCTTTTCTCTAATTCCTGTTCCTTAGAAATTGTAATTGGAGAAAAGTTACTATTTTCTAAGTCGGAAGTAACACAAGACCTGACACACTCTGGGGTGTAAATGCATGTAGATGTCTTCGCGACAACTACCCTAGCTACCTGGCGTATCAATAACCAACGCGAGTAGCGTAATGCGCCGGAACTTTGCTTCGGTCTAGTCAACCTTAATAGACCGATATATTTTCATGACGAATAAACCGCTGGCGAAAAAGCCGATGGTGCCTGCATAAAGTCAGTGAGTACTTGAAAAATTCAGTCAGAGACTCAAACTCACCTGTAAGCACGAAAAACAGCGCACTAAGCAACGCACTGTACCCCAAGTACAGCACCCCGGACGTCCAATTCGTGAAGCTCACAGCCTTGAGCCAATATAGCAACGCGCTCGCGAACACATACAGCGCACTAGCGCCCGCGGTAAAGAAGCTCCTCCATTGCCAATGATAGTCTTCGGCACAGAGCAGAAAGTATATCATCAGCACCGTGACAGCCGCGCACGTCATAATCATCAATCCGTAACAGATGAATAGGAAGCCGAACATGTAGTACACTTTCGAGAACCAGATCGAGTTCATGATGTAGTAGAGTTCGACGAAGATAGCACCGAACGGGAGGATACCGGCGAGGAGCATGGAGGGGATTGGGCGGAGATAGCCGCCTGCTGGTGGGATCTGACGAGGGATTTGGTTGGTGTGGACGGGTGCTGAGATGACGGGTTGCTTGAAGGCGAGCCAGGATCCAGCGAGACTGAGTGGCAGACTGATGACGAACCACATGATGACGAGGATCAGCATGGTGGTGAAGGGGACGGCGCCAGAAGCTCCACGCATCCAGACGAACAGGTTCAGAAGGAAGAAGGTTGCGAAGACGAGTCCGGGGAGGGCGACAGGAGTATAGAAGAAGTTTAGTTTCCATGCCTCGCCGCCGAAGAATTTGTAGACGCGCGCGGACACGTAGCCGCCGATGAAGCCAAAGAAGGTGTAGAGGATGACCATGACGGTGCCGAGAGCGCCACGGTTGCTGGGAGAGAGGAAACCTAGTAACGCAAATGCTGTGGCGAGTTAGCCTGTGCTCATTCTAGGGTGCATGAACTACTTACCGATCGTCAAGCCAGCCATCATGAAGAGTTGAGCACCGTTGCCCAGCATGACAGAGAGCAGAAGGGGGTTCCTTGGAGGTCGAAACACATCGCCATGCACGAGTTTCCAGCCTGAATCTTCCTGAACACCGTCCTCGATGGAATCAGTTCCGCCGAAGTCGTCCAGAGCGAACTGCTCCAGGCGGTTGTATCTGGCAATGTCCTTCTTCAGAGTCCGCACAAGAATCGTGCTGACCATGCCGATCAGGAAAACGACGATTACGGCCGAGTTGATGAGGGAGAACCAATGGATCTTGGGGTCATAGACGTGGAGATACTTGTCCCACCGAGTAGCAAAAGGGGTGGGACTTGGCCGCCAGTAGACGCTGTATGTGAAGGCCACCTTTGTATCTTTGTCCTCATCCAAGTATACAGGATGTTCGAGGTTGCCACACTGCATAGTGCCATCGTCCTGGCGCTGGGGATCGGTGGTGGAGTAAGGGTCGACAAGGACACCAACCACCCTGTACTTACCGTTGGTCGCCTCATGGAAGTCGATCAGAATGTTATAGTGGTTGTTGAATTCAGCACGACCTTCTTCATCCACGCGACCCAGGGCAAAACCAGGACTGTAGAAGGGCTCATCGGAGTTCACTTCCTTCAACAACTGGGCCGCAGGCAAGCCATCGATTAGCCAATTGAGGTCATAGCCCATGGCGATGCGACTATTCACGAAACGGGCGTCCTCCGGTGTGAAGACGTTGTCGCCACATAGGGCTTTGCATGTCTCGTTGACGCCCATTTTCAATTCGAAGGCGCTGGTCTGTATGCGATCCCCGAACAAGATGCTGCCGAGGCTCTCAGGACGGTATTCGGGGCCATCTTCGGGTTTGCAGAAATGGAATTGCTCATGATAATAGTCGAAAGAGAAGACGGAGCGTAGTTTAGGATCGTCCTGCGAGTCGGCGGGAGTGAGGCGGTTGACGTAGAGGGGGACGCGGTCGCCGGTCTTGTAGGATGTTGGAGCGACGCCGGGGAAATAGAAAGCGGATGCGGGGGCTGGACCGAAGGCAACGACGGCAGCTAGCGCAGCTATGATGCCTTCGAGTGGTGATATCGTAACGCGGGGCATTGTGTGGGTTTGAACGGAGCGAGGTGCGTAGGGTGATGGCCGCGGCGGGTCTGGAGGAATGCGTGGGATGCGGTGTGGAGCCCCCGCGGAGCTTCGACGAGCTCTTCTCCTTTGGGAGCACCCGTCAGCTCAGTTTTAGAGGTGCTGAAGCGTGGCAGGCAAGGTAGTTCGAAATGAGATCTTTTTGGGTCGTGAATGCTGAATAGGTTCCAAGTGTGAGGCCGAGCTCATGCGCTGGTTGTTGCTCGGTCGGAGTTCAGAACAGATATGTGGAAAGGGGTCCAGGGCTGCAGGTCGGACACGGTGATACAAGGACCTCGAAGTGATCTGCAGGTACAACGAGCTGTGAGTGATGCGTGATGAGCACAGGTGGAACAACGGGAGAGGCGGGAGAGGTCAAGGGCAGCTCAACATCAGCCACACGTCACTAGCCACAGGCCGCGTCATTCGCCGGCACTAGCGGACTACTTTATCACAACAGTACGAATTCTGGAAGAGTCATACAAATACTGCTTTGAGTGCATAATGTACATACAGCACAGTATCATGTCAGCCCGGTACGCCCAAGCCCATCAGGACCCCTCCACAGAACAGGCACGCCAGTACGCATGCAAAACCAAAAACCGTCCGGCGCGCAGGTGATATCAAGACTTAAGAAACAAGCAAACGACAAGCGACGCGAGAACAGTATCACACCAGGCCGTCATACAGCGACAGGGCTGAGACAATCGTCTCGTCGCGCTTCGACCCCTCCTTGAACTCGGCCATATCCAGGCTGCCGTTCTCGTCCTTGTCCATCATCCGGAAGATCTTCCTCACCCGCTTCTCGGGCGTGTCCTCGTCCTCGGGGAGCTTGACCATGGAGCCGACCTGCACCGCCGTTAGCTACGCCTCGCTGAGACGTTTCAGACGCACCATCTTGTATATCGCCTCTACGATGGCCAGCATCTCCTCGTAACTGATCTTTCCGTCGCCGTCGATATCGTACAACTGGAACGCCCAGTCGAGTTTGTCCTCCATCTTGCCACGACTAGTGACGCTGAGCGCGCAGATGAACTCTTTGAAGTCGATTGAGCCCGACTTGTCTGCGTCGAAGACGTTGAACACGTAGTCCGCAAAGGACGAGGGGTCGCCGAATGGGAAGAACTGCTTATAGATTTTCTGGAACTCCTCCTTGGTGAGCATGCCCGAAGGGCAGTCCTTCAGGAAGCCTACTGCTGGTCAGACTGAGGATCCCTTCGGAGAGGCGACATAGCGCACCCTTGTACCATTGCTGCAGCTCCTTCTTGTCGAAGTGGGTGGCTTTCTGGAGGTCGGCCAGCTCCTGCTGGGAGAGCTTGCTCTGGCTGTGGGAGCGCTAGTCAGCGTCTCTCTGTATGCACGTGCAGTCTACGGTTCCGAGGCCACAGCCTGTATGGAGGCAACACGCCGTGTCGGGCGCCAGAGTGGTGTTGGGCGCGGGGAAGGCGACAGGGGCACTCACGATTTGCCCATAGTATCACAGTGGTCGCTCGGCGGGGCGCAAAGTGGAATCGAGGGAGCGCGGAGGTTGTAGGAGCGGTATAGAGCGGCAGGAAGGGCGTGTCGGTGGGTTTGGTCGTGCTGAGGCGGATTAGGGAACAGGCGTGACGGGCTTCTGCTGCGGCCACCAGGCGGCTGCTGGCACATCGAGAAGCGCTCGGAGGTGGGGTTCCCGCCCGCTGTGGCGCAGCACCCGAGACGAGGCGCAGTCACGTGCAGCCGCCAAGCCGAGCCTGCAGGTGCATTAGCTCTCCCCGCGAATATTCAACTGCTCCATCGATCGTCACTTTCTGGACCACAACTCCCATACCATGGACACCGTACTCAACGCCCAGTTCGACCGCGTGCAAGCGGCGCTGAGCACTCTCGTTGAATCAATCGCTACCTTCAACCCCTCACCACAAGCCGCTCTGGAGCTCAAAGCCGCAGACGACCAGCTCTGCAGCGGCCTTCAACTATGTAGGTGATACATTTTTAGACGTATTTTGCGAGAATTAACCATTGCAGTATCTCGCCATCAGGACAATCAAAGACGCATCCTCGCCCTCCGCTCTGAAGCCGACAGACTCGAAGCCCAACTTCGCTCCTCCGTCGGCACCCTCGCCAGTCTGCGCCACGAGCTTCTGGAAGCCGCCCCAAGTGAAACCCCCACCGACGCGCGATCTGTTCCCGCCACAGAGCTCCTCCAATATGCTCAATCGATTGCTGTGCACACTGTTCCGCCGACGTATCGCGAGCCGATAGCAAAAGGCGTGTCCGACGCTGCAGAGGACAAGGCGAAAGACGAAACCATTTCATCTGGAGTCCCTACAAACAGCCTACCCAGCCCTGCGTTTGCAGGAGTAGCCGCTTCCGCAACGACCGAAGACGCCAACAAAACACACAATGAGCCCGAAGTCCCCATCGACGTGACCCCACAACAGGCGGAGTGGCTGAAAGCACTGCGAGGACAGAACCTGCCATGGGTGCCGTGGCCGAGCGATGACAAGATCCGCTTCGGTAACTTGATGCAAATCCAACGTCTCCTAGACCAGAAGAAGGATCCATGGGCAGAGACAGCCGCGACAGAACAACAACCAGAAGAAGACAAGCCAGCAGAGCCTCAAATCACCGAACCTGAGCATCACATACCACACAGAGCACCAGAAAGACAAGACCACGCGCACGCACACGCACCCCCAGCACCCGAAGCGCCACGCGTCTTCCAAGGATTCGTAGACTACGACGATGACGACGACTAGCGCCTTTTCACAGCTCGTGGAACCAGCTCCCTACCTCCGACTCTATCGACCCCATGCGTTCTCATCACCTCACGCCCTTCTCCAAAAACGCCAACTCCTCCTTCACCTCCCTCCCCAACCTGCGCACCTGCTTAACCCACTTATAACTCATACCCAACCACAGCCCGACCGTCTCCATCTCCCCGTTCTTACCCCCGTTTCTGAAGTCCCACCATGCGAGATTTAGCTCTTTGATGGACTGCGCTATCCGGTTGTGTAGACACCTGGCTTCGTCCAAAAGTCGTTTGTACTCGATGCGGAGATCTGCGTCTGAGGTTTGAGAGCAACTTCCTATTGCTTCGGCGCTGCGGAAGAGAGCGCTGATTTGGGCGGATGTGGTGTCGATAGCAGTGCGTTGGGCTTCGAAAGGTTTTGGTGGGTGTGGAGAGGGTGATGGGGTGGTCGTGTTGGGGGTTGACATGATGGTGGTGGGAGGAGAACTCGCGTGAACGGGAACACCAACGAAGCCTGAATTACGAAAACGAAGAAAAAGCGGTTGCCACGAAGGATTATATGCCTGAGCCCGCTTGCCTAGTCCCAATAGCATGATGTATATCGGTGATTCTACACAAACCGCAAAGCTTCGAACATTCTCGCTCCACGTTCACAATCGGCAGCAACAATCACATGCACTGCACCGCCCCTCACGAGTTATTGACACCGTTTGCACATTGATCTCCTTATTCTCATTCTCATATCCACACCCTCCATAATCCATAAACCCAGCATCCCGCACCCCTACACGGGTGGCAGAAGCGACAAAAGTAGAAATTACCATCCCTCCGCCTTCATCTCCGCACAGCCACACTCTCACCCCTCCAGTAGCGCCCAAGCCTCCCTAGTTACAAAAAAGGTTCGACCTCGCACCAGCCGAGGCCGTGGATAAAGAACATAAACATCTTGGGGTAGGATAGGGGAATATAAACACAAACCCTGACTTCCTTCAGCGGCCAAGAAAAACCATGCAGGGGCCGTCTACGTAATGAGAAAATCATACACAGACGGCCGCCAGCCTCGAAAAGTGAAAAAGCATATCACAGGCATACGCCTTGTTTTAGAAAAGAAAGAGAGGGAGAGAAGAGCCGCAGACGAGAAGCAAGCGCGATGGTAATCGTGTCTCATGCCTTACATAGCCATACCCGGGACCGGTTTCCTCGCCGGCATCGCACTCCCACTTGAATTCGGGTTCATGGGACTGGGGCCGGGCGGCGAGGCACGGCGGGCCATAACTTGGCTAGCGGACTGAGAGCGAGGACGTCCGACCTTGGGGGGTGGCGGCATGTGTTGCGGACCGCCTCCGTAAGGGCCAGGAGACATGGAGCGGGGAGCGCCTGCGTAAGGGGCGTTGCTATGGGCGCGAGGGCGGCCGGGACCCATAGGGGAAAGACTCATCGGAGGCATGTTGCGCGGGCCAGGGCTCATGGAGCGAGGGCCTGGAGACATTGAGCGCGGTGCAGGAGACATGCGGCCGTTTGCAGGGGATAGCGCGGGAGGGTGGGGAGAGTTGCGACCATTGCTGGAGGGAGTGAGCGGACGGGGTGCAGCCGGTCCCATTGGAGGTCCCATGGGTTGACCGTTTGGTGAGCCCATAGGAGGTCCTCTAGGGGGTCCCATTGGACGACCGTTCGGAGGTCCCATCGGGTGGCCATGAGGCGGGCCCATGGGATGACCGTTAGGAGGAGGACCACGCATGCGTGGGCCTGGGGGTCCCTGACGAGGAGGTCCGTTGCGCGGCTTGATGGGGTGTTTGGAGAGACAAGTTCGTGGTACAACACCTTGGTGGGAACGGTCCATTCTTACGCATAGAGCCTGCAAAGGTTAGCACGGTCATGTGAGTATCAGTGTGCAACGTACCCATCCATCGTCATACTCATGAAGCATGCGCACCACTTGGCCAGCATGAAGTTCGAGTTCGTCATGCATGGACGGTTTGAAGTCGAGTTGAACGCGATACACATTATTCGGGGCGGGGGGATGAGCCATGCCAGCTGCTCCAGCAATGGGAGGGGGCCCAGTGGGAGCCGGACCAGGGGACGCGGGAAGATCCTCAGTCCATGCAGGGCTTGCTTGAGGAGGAGACATGTCATTCCTCGATGCCGCTGCTGCAGCGATGGGGACAGCTGCGGCCGCGACAGCAGCCGCAACCACAGGAGCAGCAGAAGCAGGGGCGGGAGCAGGTCCGGGAGTGAGAGCGGCAGGGATTGCGTCGACTGGAGCAGCAGCAGCATTAGCAGGTGCGGGAGTCGGGAAGTCTTGAGAACCCGTGGGCTGGGCGGCAGCGGGAGGAGCTTCGTTCAAAACGGCCGTGGATGCAGGGCTCGCCGTGTGAGGTTCAAATGGATTCTGGGGAGGGCTGTTTGAGCGAGATACCGGGTCGTTGAAGGGATTCTGAGGACTTCCTTGAGCATTGGCAGCGCCTGGCCGTTCCCAGGGGCTAGCCGCGTGTTCGGGCGACAGAGAATGCGACGCAGCGGCAGCCGGGGCAGCGGCCGCTACAGAGAGAAGATTGCCCCCACTCTTGCGGTTCTCGCCAAAGCCAGGCAAAAACTGGGTGACTGGGCGCAGACTGAGGCGAGGAGCGGTGGACAAGGTGCGCTGGGTCCGGATACTAGGAGCAGGTTCAACAACGGCGGATTTCGGGGGAGCAGCAGCAAATTCGAAAGCAGACTTCTCGTTATCGGCCTTTTGCTGATCTGCTTGGTTCTTCTTGCGACGATACAGGAACAGGACACCAGCCAGGAGGGCGCCGATTACGAACAGGATGCCCAAGGCGAGGCCAGCCTTGGCTCCGCCAGACATGCCACCACTATCAGCGGCATCGGTCTCATTTGCGGGTGAAGCCGTGGATGACGCTATGCCTGTCGCAGAGGAAGCGAGACCGCCTAAGATGGGTGACGAGGTTGCGACCAGAAGGGTAGAGGCAGGCGTGCGAGGGCTTGCTGTGGTGCTGGGCGTCTCCTCTTCGGGGTCGCTTTCGCCCGTCGGGGTAGGCCTGGCGGAAGTCTGGATCGGAGTGGGAGTGTCGGGCTCCTCAGTGGTCCTGGGTGGGCGAACAACGGGCTCGATCAGGGTCTTTGGGGCCTCAGTGACCCAGACGGCATCGCCATCGAAGGTCTTGGGCAAAGACCTGACGACGGTCTCGATGACGGTTGCGACATTTTCCTCCCTGTTGGGACGGGGAGGTGGAGGTCTCGGTCTCTCCTCCTCCTCCTCCTCCTCCTCCTCTTCCTCGTCTGGGCGCGGGCGCGTCATTTGGCGTGGCAGCAGGTGATGGATTCGAGCGTGGTGGTGGTGAGCCATGGTTGCTGGTGGTCGTGTGGCAGGCAATTGAAGAAAGTATCAGTGTGGTGGTGGGATCAAGGAATGTGGCGGTGACGTTGTGGAATGTCGTGAGGAACGTAACGGGAGTGAAAGAAGGGGGTACTCGAGGGTTGCAAAAGAGCGAATGGCGACAGGCTGGGGTCGATGAACGAAGGACGACGACAGCCAGGTCGCGAGTGGGTTGCAAACGCACAGCGGCGCAAGGCAAGGCAAAGCAACGCAGAGGCAGCGCAACAACTTGCAGCAGAGCAGGCGGCGAAGGGGGACGAAGCTGGCGGGTGAGGGAGCGGGCTTGCAGATGAGGGAGAGGAAACAAAACGGGCCCGTGCACGCTTAATCTCGCCTGCCCCTTGCTTAGCGGCTGGGCGTCAGGCACGAGCGCGTTTTGATTGGCCAATCCACGGCCGTTCTGTTCTCGCCGCTCGTGTGCCGTCCCGCGCTATTTCCGTCAGCCTTGCTGCGCCTTGATCCTTAATATCAGACAATAACATGGGCAGATCATCCTCCAAAAGCCCGGAAATCGGGAGAGAGGCAAGACGTGGTGACGCACGCAAAAGCCTTGAGCGCAGCCCGTTGTCGCAACACGTGCAAGGCGACGAACCGCGCGACGTCAGGCCGTGCCCACCGCATGTGCCACCGAGGCTCCGCAGCTATCCGCGATCACCTGTGGAGCCGAAGTCAGGGTCCAGCTTCCCCACGTTCTGAGGTTCTGAGTTGCACAACGGCTGCGAACTGTAGACGTCATCTATTTGTTGCAGATAGGCTGTCAACATGGGAACTGTTCAGGAGCTCCAGATATTGAGGTCTACGAGCATGTTTGCGTAGCCGCTCTACCCTCGGCAGATTAGGGTGCCCTAACCCTACAGTATATCGCTTACTCGTAAAATTACTCTCCGTTTACGATGTGGACTTTCCTGCTTCTTCAACGCATTTCAAAACTAGGTCAGTCATTGTTCCAATGGAGAGGGTAGAATATAATTTGAGGGCTAGGTAAGAAGGGAGCCTGGGCACTCTCTTATGTGTTCAAAATAGGTGTGTACATATGTATGGAGCAATCCGTGGGGCGCTCCTGCACGAACTCCAATTCAAAGACACATCGCGGCTGCACACCTTGAGAATTTGTTCTGAACAAATAAGGGCTGCTCTTTTCAACGACGTCAGAGTCGAGACGTTGAACATCCTTGGATGGTTCCCGTTGCGCACAGACCATATCCTGCTAGCGCCCCTCATCACATTTATTTTGTCCGGTATGAGTTTTGCAACAACACAAACATTCTCACAACTATGGACGACCCCGAATTTGCCGTGCAGACGGATCTGCATACCCAGAGCCTGCTGCTAGCTGCCGCCCATCACGACATCGCCGCCCTCCGCAACCTCCTCCGGAACACCTCCGCCAATGTGCAAGACGACGAAACTGGCTTCACCCCTCTGCATGCCGCCATTGCTGCATGTGAGCCAGAGGAGGATAATCAGGTAGACCACGGAGCTACCGTCAATGGAAACGGCGAGGTCAACTCTGGAGAGGCCGAGCTTGAAGCAGCCGAAAAGACTGTCAGGCTGCTTTTCGAGAATGGCGCCATCTGGAATGACTTGGACGCGAATGGGGAGACGCCTGCCTGCATTGCACGTCGTCTTGGATTGAAGACGCTGTACGAGATGTGCGTGGATGCTGGTGTAAGAGCTGAGCTGCTGTTGAGCCGCCTGGACCAGTACATGCCTCTTGGGGACGCCGACTCCGACGAGGAAAGCGAAGATGATGCCGAAGATGCTGCAGAGGACGTCACAGGAACGTTGGAATCAACAGACCTGGGAGACGCTACGCAGAACGGAGACGACTCCACGCAGAGCGCAAACTATCTTGCATCCACGCTCACCTTCGACCGAGATCGCATTCTCGACTCTTCTGCCAACGGAGTCATGATGGAGTGGGAGACAACCCTGATGCGGAGATCTGCAGAACTGTTGGCGCCACAAGAGGGTCTCCGAGTCCTGAACGTTGGACACGGCATGGGTATCGTCGATGGCATCTTCCAGGAGAAGAAGCCCAAGGCACATCACATCATCGAGGCACATCCCGACGTGATACGCAAGATGCGGGAGAATGGCTGGCACGAGAAGCCCGGCGTGGTCATACACGAAGGCAGATGGCAAGACGTTGTGACGAGATTGGTCGAGCAGGGTGAGCTCTTTGACGCCATCTACTTCGACACCTTCGCCGAGGAGTACAATGCCCTCCGCGAGTTCTTCACCGAGCACGTCATCGGCTTGCTCGACCCCGCTGGAGACCCGAACGGCGAAGGCGGCAAGTTTGGCTTCTTCAACGGCATGGGCGCTGACCGACAAGTCTGCTACGACGTCTACGGCAAGGTCGTGGAGATGGATCTCTTCGAAGCTGGCTTTGACACCGAGTGGGAAACAATCCCCATCCCAGACCTGGAGTCCGAAGGCGAGTGGGACGGCGTGCGGAGGAAATATTGGGCTCTTGATTCGTACCGACTGCCTACATGCGCCTTCATTAGCTGAAAGGATCGCTGAAACACAAAAGATCAACGCCACAGCACCCATCGATGCAATTTGAGAAGAGAAATTAAGCGCCATTGACGCCGTTCAGCTCATCCAAGCCGTCCATCAAACCGTGCATCTTCAGCAAGCTGTTATATTGCCCGTGTCTGGGTTCCACCAGCTGCTTCGTAGCCTCTGCCCCGACGACCGGCAGTCGCTTCAGACCCTCATCCTTCATCTTTTTCGGCACCGCCTTCGGATCGAGGAGTCCCACCTGCATCAACACGGATGCCTGGTCCCAGTACATGTGCTCCGAGACCAGCTTGCCCCCTCTCACAGCGACGATGCTAACGACGCCAATCTCAACATACTTGTCCGTCGGCGGCACCCCAGGCAGGATCCAGTCCATATCGTCGGTATGCGTGAAGCTCACAATCATCTCGTCCACGACCCTATCAATCCCAATTGTCCGTGACACGAGCCTGATATCGAAATCCTCAACCAAACTCGGGATGAAAAACTCCCGATAAAACTCCTGCAACTTCCTTCTCCCCACCCCGCCCTCCAACGTCGGCAGAAGCGTAACATGCGGCGCGTTCTGCGTCATCCTACTGACAACCTCATTTGCGCCCACCTCTGGATCCTCAATATCGTACTTGCCCCTCCACGCCGCATCCGCCACAGGCTCGATATCCGCCTCCATCTGCGCCCCCTTCGCAATCGAAATCAACGACCGACTGCCCGCAAGATTCGCATCCCCCTCGCTATAATTCCGCGCCGTCGGATCCGCGAACCCAAACCCGCAATGATCGTACACATAACACTTCCACGCACAATTCTCCGGTGCGACGTTCCCGGGAATCTTCTGACTCAACCCGGCAACGTGCACAGTCACATTCAACATACTCGGATACTTGTGCGTTGGATCCGGGAGTTGGGTCGGATAATACGCGATTATGGCTGAGCATTTATGCATCGGTTTCATGGCGACTTTAAGGACGACGCTGGCGGCGTCGCCGTAGGCGACGATGGCGTAGGTTTGGGTGAGGCCGAGCCCGCGGTCTAGAGTTGAGATTGTGCGGATGTAGGATTCGCGTTCGGCGGTTGAGGAGGCGGTGTACGGGATGTAGTGGACGTCGAAACCGTCTTCTTTCCACCATACGAGGGTCTTCTCCGGTGGGTGCGGGGATGACGAGGTTACGTAGACGAGCGGGGGTGTGTGGTCGAAGTGGAGGAAGGAGGAGGACTTGTTGTTCGCCATGGTGGTTCAGAGGGGAGATGGGTGCGGTGTCGGGGCGTAGCGGTCGTCGTGTGGAATTGTATTGCGATGATATCGATATCGTATCAATGTCGCAAGCGGTCGCAATCGTTTCGCGAAGTCGCAAGTCGCAGCAGCGTTCCGATCGGAAACAGCTTCGCTCTTATGTCTGCCACCCGGGCCTTGCCCTTCGCCCTTCCTTTCTTCCAAGTTTTTGAAGCTTAGCACAGCTCAGCTCAGCCCAGCCTCCTCTTCGCATCACATCGCATCGTTTCATCTCGGCGGGCCCGGAAGTACGGCTGTGACGTCATGAGCGTCTGACTTCACGTGTCGAGTCTCACCTAGATAGTCCGTGCTCGGCTCTGTGTTCCGAAGCTGCATGCGAAACCTACTAGAGGGACTCTAAGTAGTTCTTTAGCGTTATCTAGAGCTTAACTCCTAGTATTAAGTAGCCTAAACGTAAGTAATAGTAAATTCTTATTATAGGCTTAGCTTTACCTAGCCTTATATAGTTTATACCTCTTAGGTATATAACTGTTACGATTACTGGCCATGAAGCGAACTTGACAAGTCACCACCTGAGCGGGGTAACGCCAGATGAGATTCTGTATCACGTAGTCACGTGATCTACCATCCCGCCAAGGCATGACATCCCGAGATGGACGGGATGGCAGAACATCCCTGGATGGCAGGACATCCCAAGATGGACGGGATGGCAGGACATTCCAGGATGGCAAGGAAGAAATCCCTAGTATATAGTGAGCTCGAATCTTCCTCTTGAAGATTCGTGTTCAACTCAGTCAAGTACCTCAACAGTACACTTGGTTTTCAATACACGATATCCTTTTCAGGAAGTCTACTCTTTACTGTCTTGATATCACCCCCTGTGCAAAGGACCCTGACGCCCATCCCCGAGTGTCACGGTAACTATCGAGTTCCCTTGACACTTTACCTCCTCGTCCCTGTTAGTCTAAGCGTGCCTTGGCAACGCTTAGACCACCCTTACTCAAAACTCTGCACCTGCTTTACTGTTTCCTTTCTCTTCACGCAACGTCTTGTATCCCAACTGGGCACGTGATATCGTACGTAGTAACACAATCAAGCTTCCTTGCAAGCTCTGAACGTCCCTGCTCGTCCCTCTCGTGACAGACGGCTACGACTGTCGTGCGGGCCTATGGGAGGCTCGTACGGCTAATCCGTGATTAGTCGACGGGCTGAGATCCCAGTTGATGTTACGACAAGAATGGCTTAACGGTATAGTACACGAAGCCAGAGAACTTGGCTTGGATCCGCTTGAATAGAAGATGAGGACGTTGAGCCTTTGGTAGCTGGCTCCGTTTAACAATATTCCTTCTTATTCGTTCGAATAACTTTGTCGCAATGCAGGATGCCCAAAGGGTCGATCGCAGCTTTGATCTTTCTCTGCATCAGTGGGCATTTCTCGACCTTTCGTACAGTTCCTATCTTGCGCATCAAATTCACTGTTGATTTACCCAGTTCCGCCGCCAGATAGTCCCGCTTCACGGTCTTGACGCCATGTTCACCCGTCGCTGTTCCTTCAATCTCCTGGCCATTTCAACCGTTTTGTGGAAATCCCCTCGGCAATACTCCGCTGATGTTCCGCGGACTAAATCGCCTTCGAGTTGACACCCCTCCCAGGGTGTCGATAAGAAGATGTGCCCATGCGCAAGGAATCAAACAGTGGGCAGTGATTGATACAGCAAAACTGCGTTGCACCTTGAATATCCGATTGCAAATGGATATGCATATATTTTTCGCATTCGACAAGCATACGAACGCGTTCGAATTCTTCTCTTAATCTGCCGCAAGTGGCGACATCGCGTGCCTCTCGTGGCAGTTGAACAACATTCTTTCAGTTTGCTGCATGCCATTGCTAGTGTCTGATCTGGAGAATGGCGCCTTTCCATATTGTTCGCTGCCAATTATTCACCACTGAAGGCGGGCATCGGATGGCCGCTCGATTAGCCGCCCTCAGCATGGCGCCACGCTCTGCTGTTACCTACTAGGGGCTGTGCAGCTTTTCGCACGTCGCCTTCTGCTTGCTGACACACACATGCAATAGAGCAACGGGGCGCCGCACGCTCTTG